>BJKM01000189.1:600000-937989 GCA_015082035.1 Chaenogobius annularis | reverse complement strand
TATATATATATATATATATATATATATATAATATATATAATATATACTGTATATATAAAACCTTTATTTATACAGGGAGGGCCCTTGAGAGCAAACTCTCATTACGCTCTGTTAACACACAAAATATTTACAGATAAAATGCCAATAAAACATTCAATGAAATTCATTTATAGAAGCACACAAAATGAAATAAAATGATTTAAAACAAGAACACTGGCACCAAGGATAGTCTTTTTAAAGTGCTTTGAATTCATTAAAAGACACACAATAATTTAATTAGTTTCATAGCTCGGGAGCTAAGTTCCTGAACACCTTCTTCCCTAGCTCCATATTGACTCTGTGAGACTCTAAAATAACAATGTCCTGTGATCTTAATCGGTGAAACCTGATCTAATGTTCAGCGAACATGTTAAATAATCAGGCAAAATCCCAACTAGAGCTTTATAAACAAATAAAAGGCAGTGCTGTTCTCTTCTTGTAGCCAATGATTGCCATTCTACTTTAGAATATAATTGACAGTGGTGAGTTCTGTATCCTTCTCCTGTAATGAACCTTAGAGCTGAGTCATAAACTGAGTTCAGAGGTTTTAACTCTGTTGCTGTAGAATGCATCTATATAATATCACCAAGAGTTAAGAGCTGCTGAGTTGCATTTAATGAGAAGCTGTAGTTCTCTAATAACAGCAAAGATTCTAAATAAATACAATAAGAAATTATGAGGTCAAAATTGTGGACTGAAACCCACCCTGAATTTATTACTACAAATGATGTCAATAACTTGTCCCGTTCTCGTGGAGCGTCGTCTTGTTAGAATTGTGTCTCGTCCCACCTATAAAAATAGTTCAATTTGCCGATGGAGGGTCTGAAACCTTCTCTTTTCCATGTAGATACTGTTGCTTTTTTTTGGAATGTTCCACAGAATGGCGTAAAACTTGGCAATCTCCAGTTTTTTGTTTTCTTTTTAGAGCTCGACTGATTTGGGTTTTTCCATGGCCGGTAATTTAGAAGCAAAAGCAGCCAATGGCCTGTTTGAAATGACTGTAAACTCGATTACTGTTACTCTAAACAGGGCTTTGTTCTGCATAATAGAAGTATGTTAAGGGAAAATAATATCAATAGAAATGATTGTTTTGACAACAACAACCCTGTGTTATGATGACGCTTTATGTGTTTTATTAAGCAGCTCTGCCTAAGCCGGATACGTTTAAAAGTGCCAATATCAGCCAACCGATACACTGATGTTAGTTATCATGCTGGACCCTCCATCAGAAAAGTTCCAGAGTGCACCTTTTAAGGAGATATGGTAAATCAACTTTAATGAGCTTTTAGCCTCGTCAAACCAGTGTTCCCTCATCATTAGTTTACCGGTACTCAAAGTTGGATTTTGATTGATTCCTGCGTATTCGGGTTCATCCTTTATTGTCCTGCAACTGAAACGCGAGTGCTCAGAAAAATCCTGTTTTCACCTACCCCCTATCCCCGCCCACATCCCTGTACTTAGTTGTGATTATTTGAAAAGTTAAGACTCAGAGTTCAGTGACACAGAGTTCTAAAATGTCACAAAGCCACTTTTCAAAAATGAAAACATGTAAATGACGAGGCAGGGCTATGAGGAGGCGGGGCTGAACAGGAAGTCAATGGACCCGTTTCTATTACTAAGCCAATTTAGATCAATATCACGGTTTACAATGAACAAAATGTAAAATGATGATCAGTTTATGTTATAGTTAAATAATAAGTACCTGAAAAAGCATAATATATCTCCTTTAAATAACATTTTTAATCAAAAGGAAGCACTTGAACAATGTGGCATTGATTCATTTGTAATGAATGAAGCCTGAATCTTGTCTGGTCCAGGTGGTGTGCGTCTCATCCCGACCAGACACCAATGTTCCACGTAAGATCCTGCACACAGATCCTCCTCAGACACCGCCACAGAAGCATGCGCAGTTATACCAGGCCAGGCGTTTTACTGAATGTCAAGATGAGCGCCACTAAGAGTTCCCATTTAAAGGAGAACTCTGAGGCAGAAAGGTCATTCCAACAAAAGAAACTGTTGCCATGCTGCTTTTATGCGAGTGGAAAAACCTGAGCGCGACAAACCACTCTGTCCTCCTGACTATAAGATCTGTCTGCATTTAGACCTTTAGGATCAACATGTCGGGCCATATCAACAAAAATCTATATCACCATACTTTTGGAGTATCCCAGTAATATATTCATACCACGTTATGTAATGAAATTAGTCCTGGTTCTGTCCCAGGCTTAGTTCTGTTTTTGTTTCATCTTTAATCCCGTTTTAGTCTTGCTTCAGTCCTGGTTCTGTCCCTGGTTTCGTCCTGTTTTTGTTTCATCTTTAATCCTGTTTTCGTCTTGCTTTTGTCCTGGTTTTGTCCCTGTTTTAATCCTGTTTTAGTCTTGCTTTAGTCCTGGTTGAGTCCCTGTTTTAATCCTGTTTTAGTCTTGCTTTAGTCCTGGTTGAGTCCCTGTTTTAATCCTGTTTTAGTCTTGCTTTAGTCCTGGTTGAGTCCCTGGTTTAGTCCCTGGTTTAGTCCTGGTTTAATCCTGTTTTAGTGCTGGTTTAGTCTCACCTTTAGTCCTGGTTTAGTCCTGTTTTAGTCTCACCTTTAGTCCTGTTTTTTCCCCTGTATTAGTCCTAGTTTTGTCCTTGGTTTTGTCCCTGTTTTAGTCCCGTTTTAGTCTCAGTTTAGTCCTGTTTTGTCCCTGGTTTTATGCACAACATTATACTTTTTTCAATGTATTGCCCACCTTTAATTCATGATCATTTTGATGGAACATTGCTGTATTTTTAGACTTCACCTTTGTTCTGTCAGAGTAAACAGTTGCATACGATTAGGGATGGGACAATAAGCATAATAATTGTGATAAAAAGGACGACAACAATGGTCTGTGCTGTAGTTTATTGTCATGATTATCTCCAACAAAGATAATTCTGCCCAAAAAAAGCTACGTCTAGATTATTGTTGTGTTCACTTATAAATAGGGATGTCGCAATATTAATTTTAGAGTCACAATTATCACAAGGGGAAATATCACAATTTTACGATTATTCACGATTATCAGCAAAAAGAAAGGAAACATTTATATTGTATTTTTTTATGTTTAAATTTGCAAATATTCCTGTGAGAGGAAAATGTGAACTTCCCTTTAACACAGCATATTAGTTTAAATAAAATATACCACAAAGCCACAAATGGATTACATAATATAAATGTAAATGTGCTTATTGGCCCCTCATTGTAGCTCTTAAGCATTATATCATTTATTAGTGAGACGAGCTCCATGGTAACGCTCGGAGGCGGGGCTTGAGACTTTGAGAAAGTCCTTTGGCTCACAACAAACAGATTTGTGAAGAATAAAAAAGCGTTTACAGGTAAGATTACGCTCTGGCCCTACCTGTCTCCCCCTCTCCTCCTCTCTCTCTCTCTTTCTCCTCCTTTGAGCTCGTGGCTTTCATTTTCGGCTTGCGCTGAGCGGCCGCTTTGCGCTCCTTCACTGCCAGCGGTGCAGCCCCTCGTAAACTCATGAAACAGCGGCATAAAATAAAGCTACTCGCACCTTTCACTCGCACTAGTGTGGACCCCGTGTGTAAAGGACCGGTCGTTCAGCGTGTTTATCCAGTCTTGTTGACATGCTGGGATGCGCGTGTGCGCACGCTGCTGTATGTGACACGCCTTGCGCTTTGAGACATTTCTACGGTTAACCGCAGATTTCCAAAAATCCCACGGATAACCTATTGTGGCCATAAATAATCATGAGGATTGAAAAAACGGTTAATCGTGACATCCCTACTTATAATAACAAAGTCCAGTTCTATTATAATTGTTCAAACACAGAACTCTTTCATCACCAACCTTTGTCCTGCCAAAATACAGCACATATCAATACTATAATTTCCTTTCGACTGGTCGGAGACATTGATTCTACAGGAAGCGACGATTGTTTACTCTTTGTACTTTTTCTTTTTTTGATATTTCAATGTTTGTACGTTTCCTTTTCATGTATGAAAAAACTGTGCATAAATGTTGGTGTCTTACAGGGTAGTCAGCGCAGATATCTGGGCTTTTGAACAGCTTTACATGACTTCACATCTGGCAAAGACCCTCAGTGTAAGCCTTAAAAGCTCCAAATAACATTAACTCAACATTTATATTCATTGTTAGTGCAGCACTGTTACAGGCACTTACAGGCCTTGTTTGACCTAAATGCTAATCACTAAAGCTTATCAATGACTAGTATTTAACACATAACTCGCTTCAACAAACTGCTTTTTTATGATGTCAGTTGTCGTATAAATGTCAGATCCACAGCTGACAGTAAATAACACCGATCAGGGCCTCACCCGTTTGTTCATGCCTGAGCTCGTTTCCTCTCACAAGCTAATCAGGGCAGGATTTAGTCAGTACTTTGATGGGAGACTGCGGGAACACCAGGCGCCACAAGAGGGCGCTAGAGGGAATGTGGTGGTGTCCTTAGGCAAGACACTTCTACATTGCCTGGTAAATATGTAAATACACTTGTCATTATAATAAAAAAAGACTGGAACGGTTTATGCAGGATTTACACTCACATTAGCAACCAGACTCAACATGGCTGCCGATGGCGTCAAGCTCACATGGCTGGCATAAACCAATTATTCATGTCTTTTTTTACAGTATGTACGCATGTAATCATTTGAGTATATAACATTTTTAAACCATTAGCAACTTTATTCATTATTGTTAATCACAATTAATTTGGCCATGATAATCATAGTATAAGGACCAAAAATTGACGAGAATAAACTCATAATTTAACGAGAATAAAGTCGTAGTCCAAATGGCTTGGATGAGTTAAAAGTTAACACAATAGATATCAAACTTTATAATGCGGGCCTTTTAGACGTCACAAACAAACAATTCCCCCGTGCACTGCCCTTATGTCCTTCTGGTTAAGGGCCTGCGTGGGGCTCAGGTCCTGGACACTGGGCAGGACACTGACCGCGGTCAGAGCCACAGCCGCAGGTGAGGGGTCAATGATCTGCTCCCTCGACTTCAGCCGCGTCACCCTTCTAAACTTTGTATAAAGTCACCGTATTTGTATACATAGGTTTTACAACACAGCACTACAGGCTTGTTCACTAAGCCCAAACCCTGTACCCCGGGCCAGGGGCCAGTGCTTCAGACCCTGCACCGCGGGTCTGGGGGCAGTGCTCCAGACCCTTTTCACGAGTTTCACTACTGTCAGAGCCCAGAGCAGAGTTTAGCATCTTTAGCATTTAGCAATGCTGACAAACAACAAGTATGCTTTACAGAGATTAAAACACTACAATTCTCACCCTAATAATAATAACATTTATGAAATCTTTTGTACTTTACTTGTATTAGTACTTTATTTATTATTTGGGTTTGCATAACCCTTGCATGCTCTCACTCTACTCTAACAAAAGATCCTGAATGCTAATTTGTACATTAAAGGAAAAGATGAAAAGAAAATTCTTAAAGCCACTTCAAAAGCCAGCGTGATCTTATCTGTCTTGTGCAAAAATTATAATGCTTTGAACTATTATCAGGCATTTGGGGCAATCAGCACTGAACCCCACACTGAACCCCCCTTACCGAACTCCACCACTCAACCCCCCCACTCCCCTGTCACATGTGGAAGAGCTTTGGACCTACGGTGTATGGAAATTAAGTACAATGTGTACAGAGTGTACTTTTGTACTCAAGCGTAATGCAAGTTCCATAGCAATTAAATGAACGGAACAGAAGCTAATTTGACCCTTTAAAAGTCCAAACCAACCGGAGTGTTTAAGCATGGCTCGTCCAAAACATACTCTATTCAATCTAGTCCTCTAGAGGTAATACAGGAAGTCCTCCGTGCTTTTGTCCATCTTCACCAGACTTTCAAAACACAAATTGTAGCTGGAAGCTCGGTCTGTCACAATAAAACAAATGTTAGTAAGTATAGTTTCAGAGAATATCACAATAAATGATCATATAGAAACTGTTTTATGCACCTGATATGATAACCTTTAAGCAAGATAAAATCTTTTCTAAACGTATAATATTTTTTAATAAACATGAGCTGCAACCAATACAAGGCAGAATGAAACACTTACAAAAGAAAATCCATTTTGTAGATACAAAGGCCGCACTTGAATACGAGCTGCTGGTATTTATGTTGCGAGATATTTACACAGAAAGACGGTACAGTTTTTTTTGTTTTCATTTTAAAATAAGACATGTAAAGTCTGAAAAGTACGGTACATAGTTAGTATCTACTGTACAGTGAGTCATAAAGGTTTCTGTCCCTATAGCTCAAATCGTATGGTAATACAAATGAAATTAGGACCAAACTATTCATCATTTTGCCTTTTATTTTGCCTCCGATTTTGGAGTCGCGCAACTTGCGAGACATTGGCCTTCTCTCAAAAATACCAACTGCCATACTACTACTACATACATACCCCTGCTCATTTTAAAGCCCGGACCCTCTAGAATTAATTAGCTGACAATGCATACAATAACGTTTGATCATCACGCATCTCAAGTAAAAGCTGATGGAGGCAGCGTGGGTCAAAGTTCAGGGGTTTCAAGACACAGCAGGAGAATCACACTCTGACATTATTTAAGTTTGGAACCCTTTTTGATTTATGATTAAATTATTTGCTGTTACCGAGTTACTGTATGAAGTATATACAAATAAAAATAAATTGTTAATCAGAGGAAAAATTTGCAAATGAACAAAATTAACACATATTAATCAACCAAAAAATCAATAATCTTGTGACATCACAAAAGTGGTTGTTCATGCAAAATAAATATCAGCCAATTAAATGTAATCTAGATCTAACATTTTTTTTTACAAAAAATCACACACTAGTGCAAGAAAGCATACGTGAGATAAAGACGGAACCCCAAAAACTATTGTTCGATCTATCTTTTACTGAACGATAAAGCGATGTAGTAGTTCTCAGGCCTACAGGCAGCTATTGATTTTAGCCTCATTCCAACAGTTCACTCCTTTGAACGGAGCTGAATTAGGTTAACCTGGCCAGTAGTTTTAAAAGGCCTGAATAATGCATAATAATAGCGAGCCTTACATCGCAAAGGGCTAAGAGCTAAAGCAGTGGGGAAAAAGTCTTTGGGTTGCTGTAAAAGCCCTCAATTAGCTCCTAATGATTCTCTTGTGTGTTTTGCAGGTGGTGGAGGTTTTCTGCTGAGAAAAAGCGCATTGGCCAGGAGGAGGCCGTAACATGGTATGCGTAACAAGATCCAGACATTAAGCCTCAGCAGGACAGCATAACAGAAGACGAGCCGCGCACAGGCCCGAGGAGGTCCCGGGGAACAAACACAGGTGGGCTCTTGGGAACGTCACAGGGTTTGTTAAGGTTTACTTGTGAAAACCTAGCCATTTTGATGAAACAATGCTGTAACACCGTATCATCAGAGAGCAGGCATGCACATTTGTATCGACGGTATATGCAACAATCAAACGTTTGCAGTCAACGAATCAAGGACAAGGAAAAAAAAGAGCCCAAAATGCGCAAAGGTTTGGCTATTTATTAGATACGTACATCTAACTAGCCAAGGCACAGCTGCAGCGGTGGGCCTGTGTAACCCCTAAAACACAAGACTGGCGTATCCTGTATATTTGACATTACATTTGACATTTGAAACATGAAATACCACCATTTATGCGTCCTGAAATTTAGAAATACTGTAAGTATGGTCCAATATGGATGTTTTTGAGCCGATCTCAATAAATGATATTTGTTATGTTATAGATATTTGTATTTAAAAACCATTTCAAGGCCCACAAATGTATGTTAAGTTATATTAAAGTTCACAACTACATTTTTCACTTTTGTAAATATACCAAAATGTATTTATCTGGGAGATAAAATAATTTGTTGCATGATTGTGTGAACATACAAACATATTTTTAGCTCTTTTATTTCCGTTTTTAATCATGAGTCTGTTTAACAAGACAGACAAACTGGGAATGACACATGGACACACAGACTGGGGCAGCGAGGAAAAGGAATTGGTGCCAAATTTCTGCAGAAGTTTCAATATCCGGCTGATGATGATATACCGTATTTTGCGGACTATTAGCCGCTACTTTTGTCAGATGTTTTGAGCCATGCGGCTTATTTAGAGGCTGCGGCTTTTCTGTGTTTTTTTTTCTTTCACCGCTAGGGGTGAACTAACCGGAATTAGAATCAAAACTACAGAACAGTTAAGCAAAGAAGCAGATGTTGCTTTTTTATTCAGCTAGCAAATAGAACACGGACGACAAATTACCAACTATAAATTATTTTCAAATTCTTGCCCCATCATTATGGAACCCAAACGAAGAAGAAGTTCGTACGAAAGCAAGTTTTAAGCTGAAGGCCATCGATCTTGCTAGGAAACCACGCGGCTGCACGCAAGCTTAACATCAATGAATGTATGGTGAGACGCTGGAGGGGACGGAGGGGACAGCGGGACGAGCTCATGCGATGCCAAAAGTCAAGGAAAGAGTTCTGCGGGCCTATACAAAAGGTGCGGCCTATGTATTGTTTTATTATCGTTTTTTTAAAAATAGAGCAAATGCGGCTTATATAGGGGAGCGGCTAAAAGTCCGGAAAATACGGTAGTTAAAAAGCCAGAGTAATGCGTAATATGTATAAAACCACAATGTAGAAAAAGATTCAGTTGTAGTCATCTGGACTCTGTTTTAGAAAAAACGATGGGCCATTATCAGGAGGTCCAACCCTGTGGGCAGGGCTTTCACAGAGTAGGATATAAACAGGAGTTCTCAGACTTGTTTCACTGATTGAGAATTGAGACTCTGGGATGAGAGTCGAAACGTATCGTTTTTTCTAAAACAGAGTCCAGATGACTACAACTGAATCTTTTTCTACAATGGAACACTCCTGGACGAATGAGGGATTACACCGACAGGCTTTAACCACAATGATTGTTTTCCCCCTGATTAACGTTGTCTCTGCCGCATATTAGACCGCTCTGAGCTGTTTGTGTTTTCACTGTACCTTTTGTACCTATTGACTGACTGAAGTGTGTTTTCAAAGAGCACCTGTTTCTTTATCCTAATTGAGGGCCACTGTCGCACTTCCATTTTTCCAATTTTGGCTTCAAATGCTAAGACGCTAATGCAGTAAGATAGATTTTACATTCACAACCATATTATTAGTCTTGACTTTCACTCGATTTGATATTTTACCAGTTTTTATTGACATTTTTATTGAGCCCAAACAAAACACACCCACCCACACAGTCACTCACTCCAGGATTCATTTGAATCTAGTGATAGTAGTGACTGCAATCCACATTGAAGGATAAACTCAAAGCTCAGCGTCGCTCTGAATATTCTCAAATTAGATCCAACCGATGATTATTTTAGGGCCGTGTTGTTGACTTTACTTTGAGAGAAATTACTTGTTCTGTTAGTCAGGCAAATGGCACAAAAAGCTTATGATTAGGCGATCCAACAGAAATGGATTACGAAAAATCAACTTCAATGAGCTTTTAAGTTAGTGACAAATGTGTCCTCATCGTTTGTTTACTCAAAGTTTTCTTGCATGAGTAATCCTGTATTGTTCGGCAACTGAGGCTCAAGTGCTCCGAAAATTAAAATTTTTATCTACCCCCTGTCCCCGCCCACATCCCTGTACTTTGTTGTGCCACTTTTCAAAAATAAAAACATATAAATTACAGTCTTGTTTCAAGGATATGTAATTGGAATTTTTTAGGAAAAAAGCACAGGGCCTAAAATCGAACCTTGGGGCACACCTCATGGGAGCAGGAATTGAGACTTGAGTATGGATATAGAACATGAATGTCTCGCATGTGAGGTTGGTGTTATCCACTTTAAGCACCATCTATTTCAAGGATTTCGCTCCTTTTCAACTTGGAGAAGCAATAAAGTGTACTTCAGAACCAAAACAAAAATGAAATGAATCATTGTTTCATTGTATTATTGTATTAAAATGTCATATTAGCTGTACAAATGTGATGTTGATTTGCGCATGCTCAGCTATAGGGAGGGGTACTGAGAACCGGTTCCACTGGTTATTTTTAGCAATGCTTCGGGATATAGGTGCTTTTATGCACGCACTCGTGCAAAAAGCAATTTGAAAAACGTGTTTACACCTGTCCCTCTGAAATTGAGCTTCAAATTCTGTTTTAAATCATTTAAAATGCTTCACATTTTAGTTTTAGTTCTAGCAATTTATTAGCATTACATTGGCCTAGATACAGGCTGATGAAACTAGAAACATAAGATACATATTATCTTATTGGCTATACTGTATATTTAGGAACTGATAAGAGAATCATTAAGGAATCAAATCGATGAGAGGAATTGTCAATACCATCAATATCAATGAAATCTTATCAATACCCATCCCTTCTCAGCTATATAATTTGACATGTTAATGAAGAAAAAAGCTTGTATGCACTGCTGTAGCTTTCAGTATGACTACCGGTAATTATTAGTCATACTGATGTCATCTGTTAGTCACTAATAGTCACTAATGTAAAGATGTAACAATAATGGAAGGCAATTATATACAGGTACTTGTACTTTGTATGAAATGAAAATTGTGTGCGTCAAATAATATCAAAACAAACATAAAAATACAGTACAAAGATGTGCTGGGCAATACGGCAAAACAATGAATCACAATGTTTTTTGTTTTGTTTCCATTAGATCAGTGCCATTTAACACTCAAAATTGTCCGATTCATTCAAACTGCTCAAAACCACATGCCCTTACTGACAGAGGAATAAATAACCCTAACCACATCATTGGCAATTACACATGACTGAATCTAAAATGAATGAGGCACTGTCTTCAACATCATTCCAAAACACCAACAATGGAAATTCATTAAGGATGCAGGAATAAAATAAAATAAAGCAATAACAAAGAAACTGATGACAAGGACGGAACCAACTCTCAAGGACTGGGCGGAAATCACTTGAAATGGATCATTTTACTTTTACTTTGAACTTGAATATGGACAAATTTAATGTGAATACTCTTAATAGGATAAATATTATCTATTCATTGTGCAATATCTTAACAGAATTTCACGACTCTAAGAGCTCACTCTTATACATTCAGACCTCCTACTTGTTGCGTCAGTGCATTAAGCTGCCAGGGCAAAAGCTGTTTGAACTCAACTGTGTCCTCCACACAGTCCTCCACATGTGTCCATTTGCACGCAGATGGACACATGTACAATAGAGACATTATGCGGACAACAGAGAGTCCACAGAGGAGAGACGTCATTCATTCTTCATGTGGAGCTCAGCCTTATAAAAGAGTCAAGATTCCGTCAGCTGCATTGGCAAAGAATAGTTTCAACAATTTAAAAAGTCACATCCATTCTTTTACTTGATTGGTTTGTACAAGCGGGGGCCGATACTTTGCCAGTTTTCTCGCCGCTTTGGCGGCCTCCCCTCCTAAGACAAGAATGATTGCAGAATGATCGAATCAAAATCAGTATTAAGGCAAGTTTGGACTCATTTTCGCCAATTTTTAGGCAGTAAATGATAGACAGATGTATCTTTGGTGATGACTTACATGCTAATCAAATGGAGGACTCATGCCTGGGGAGGAAATGACATTTGGAATCTGACTTGAGAAGCAATTGATGACATTGATGCTTTTCTACGCCCAGATCAGGCCGAGGATTTGAGAAACAGCCCCGGGCAAAGTGTGCAAAGTGGCTCACTGTCTTGCGCTCCATGTACTGGCCAAAGATGGAGAAAAGCCAAATGCCCCACCGACTCATATCCCAGCTTAAATACGTTTCTCTTTTTACCTGATTCATCTTTTCATAGGACTGGGAGTTGGTGTTCGTTAGATACATTATTCCATAATATTAAAACTTTGAGATACATGCGATTGTGTCATATCGCAATGTTTTAACAAGAGTATTTTTCGTTACATATCATAACATCCAACGCAACAGTGAATATGTAAAAGTTTCCTAACTCTAAACCAGGGGTCACCGACCTGGTGTATAGAACAGCTCATCTCAACAAGGCCTTTTTATTTCAGAGCGGGGCATGTAGAGACTGCAGCAGATGAGATAGCCAGCTCCATGTCACTTTTTTCATCATTAAGTGTGGGCGGCGCTGGATTGGCAGCGCGAAGCGTGGCAAAGGCCGTCGTGTTTAGATCACAACAGCAATGTTTTGATTTGAAGACAAAAGGAGAAAATAATGCTCAATACCTTTGTGAGTGACAGGAATACGATGTTTGAGCAGTGCGCTGAGGAGGAGCTGGAGAACCACTGTCAGACCAGGACCAACCCAGAACTAAACCAGGTCTAACTCAGGCAGGACTTAACCAGTTTGAAATCAGGACTCACAGGACTGAAATGAATACTGAAACACAGAGCCACAGAAGGAGAGACGGTTTAGGTTTAGAAGAGGTTAAATCCTCAAATTTCAATGAAGACTATTTTCTTGTCTTTGCTTTGTGCCTTTTAAACTGTTGTTTTGTTCTGATCACTCACTCCCTGGTTTAAAATGGGAAATAGGATGAGTTTAATTTTTTTTTTTTTTAAAGACATGATAAATACACACAAATGCCCCACACAGGCACATTTTATTATTTTCAAATAATATCCTAAATAATGTGTTCAATGTAATTGGAGGTCAATTTAGGCAAACAAAACAATTGTAGCAGTCAAAAAGTAATTTTGTAAAATATACCAAAAAATACTTGATATGCGATATGTTGATACTGCAATAATGATACTGTATCACCAAAATTTATATTTTGGTATTTTAGTGCAGTCCTACTGTTAATATTATTCAACATTTACTTAAATCTGTAATTGTGAGCTCTGTGCACATTTGGGAAGTCTCTGTGCTCTGCCTGTGACACCAGACCTTGAAATGTCTCTGGAACTGAAACCTCATCATTTTCAGATTCAAGGCTGAATGACATCAGAAAAACTGACATTTCATAACTATGTTGCATATCACAATAAGCTTTTTTTTTATATACTATTCCCACTCAATCAAAATATATAATGTTTAATTATGTATGCTTGATGCAACGTCTCCAGGAAGAACTCATGGGTTTCAGCTTTCAGTTTTACTCCATTCTGAGGACATTTTCTCTTTTCAAATATGTAATATTATCTTTTAAAGTATTATTGCCATGGCAACAGCTTTAATTTATCTGAAACTCTTACATAGCTGTGGTTACACAGCTAAAGTAGATCAAATAAATCCAAATCCAAATTTGAAATAGGTTAATCTAAGAAAGCTAAATGCCATCTTTTGGACATCCTGAGGGAGTATATTTACAAAGACTAATACTGGATTTTTAGAATATTCTCATTCTCATTCTCTGCAGCACCACATTTTTTCAGCTGTATACTGTAAGGAACCTTGACTTGTCCGATATGATATGCAATAAACCCACTGCCCGGAAGGGAAGACTGCTCGTGACAACCGTCCAGCCATGATTTTTGCAGCTGTCACAAACAACTGTCAGCACTGGGTACATGCAGGACTCCAGGGTTAGCGCATAAACCTCTCAGATACAGCCCCTCAATCTATACGTCTGCAGCAATCAAACTGTCAAGCACAACATAAATAACCAGCTGTAGACACTAATGAAGAGGTGTGGAGTCTGCAGTGTGACATATGATTCAATAATGTGTACTTTTATAGTCATCGCCGACGGAAACAATTTACCTGTGGTAAAAGCCAGGCAAAAGTATTAAGGCAGCAGTCATTTTGAGACATTTTAGCAGGGATTTCAAAAGGATTTTCCCCCCCTTAGCAGATGTTAAATGTGAAAACGTCAAATTCGTTTTTTTGTTTTTTTTTATTTTCCCCCCAATTTTTTAAAAATACTTAAAACACAGAACAAAAAACATGACCAGAGAGCAAGACAAAACATTTTGATAAAATAATAATAATTAATAATAATGGCACAATATGAAAAACAAAATAGATTACAGCGTGTAAAAAAAAATTCGTACATGGGTGTTTTCAATGTTCAACTGTTTGAAGAATGGTAAATATGGACAAATTCTTCTGTACGATCTGTCAAAATCTGAAATTTTGGTGTGTGTAGGTGCTATTTTAAGGCCTGATCTTTATGTCTCTGTGGGAGACAATTGAATTGTGTCCCACGTAAAAACTAATAGGAGAGAGCAAACTGACCAAAAAACAACCAAACCTAAAAATATAATAAAGTGTTTTGCCTGTTATGTCTCCCCTTAAGTGAGTTTACTTACTTCTGACAACAGTAAACTCTTATATCACTGTAATTGATTAGCCAGGAGCTGAACCGATTCCTGATTGAGTACTTTTCTGTGGCTCGGAGCTGACTTGTGGTGCATCCCCTACTTCCTTTTGTATTGAATGACCAAGCAGTCTTCACTTAACCGACTGTCCAGGCCTGGGCTGCTCTTTTGCTCCTTTACTCCCCTCTCCCCCTGCACAATTTACCAAACCTATTATATTACGGCCTTCCCAAATATGCAGTAGTGAGGGTGAGTATTATTCTTTTGCCGTAACCTCACCCTAAGTGTTACTGCTCTTTGATTTCCGACTGGGTGGCAGAACTATGAGCAAAAATATGTTTCTTTGCTTCTTTCAGCCTCATTTTTGGCCGTGGCTTGAGAAATGTGTGTGTTGCTGCTGTGTTTCAGTTCCTAAATATCAAGCAGAGTTGTAGACATTTATATTATCAACTGTAGCAGCTCTGTCTCAAACTATTTTGCCACTCACTGCTAAAATTCTGAATGTGGTGATTCATAACTTCTTTAATCTGGACGTGTCTTGGAGCCAGAAACAGGTGCAGACACATGGTCCGGCTTTATCCCAAACCCCTCCAACTCAACGAAGGCCACATTAACATTCCACAGGCCTCTGAGATGGCTTTGTCATCTTAATCTAATTAGCCTAAAGAGGGCGTCTGATTCGCTGACCTTCACGTGCATGTCACATATCAATTACAAGTGTGTAAAGCCATTATAGGCCCTCGGGGTACAGGCCGGTGCGCAGAGGTAATGAATGTCAAGGTTAAAAATTCCAAATGCTACGAGGTATATTCTATTAAAGTCATGTCCAAATAATGAATGCAACTTGAATGTAAAATCATTAATGGAGCGGTACCCATGAATAAGTGTTGGAAGTAGCACTTGTCAATCAAGAAAGAAAAGCTTGACAAATGTGATTGAACATGAGCATGTCATTATCTATGAATGATGACAGCAACTTAAAAGTTTAGCCGATAAGCTTAGCAAAACTAAGCTAGCGCACGTTAGCATCAGCTGTTTCCTGTTTATCGACGCACAGCACTCGTGTCAAGATCAAAAATACAATATCTCCAGTGCACAATGCATCAAAACATCAGCCAAACTCAATTTATTACATAAAAAGAGTTTCAAATGAGGCATAGGAGAGGAGAAACCAGAAGTAGTTTCCTGTCACTCACAGCCACACAAACTTGAAATTGCTAAACGTCTTTTTGTGAATTGCTGATAAAATAAACAGGTTGAAGGTCATCTTCTCCATGATAAATATATCCTGAACACTGGTTACATTCAGAAGCACACCAAAATGGGATTATTATCTGATTTCTGGACCTTTAAGAATGTTTAAATGACATGCAAACCTCCAAATAGGATGTGAGTAATCAGAGGGATCATGATCGTAAAGAAATTAGATGATTCTGCTGTTTTACATTCATATACATGACATTTAAATCATCTTTTAACTCTGATAATCAGATTTGGAGTGCGCATGTAACCTGAGCCACAGTCAATCCACTCGTGTTTGGGCAACTCAGGCCTGAGCCATGTCCCCGATATGGCCTTCCCCCCAGCAATTAGCAATACTTCAACCAAGTAGGTGTCTTTTGTACTGACCTCTTCAAAGTTATTACCAAAATACAGCGCTGTAGGGGTGAAAGGGACAGAATGGTGCGATATGTCTGACAGAGCTGCATGTATAGAGTTCCAAAAAGGTTTGCGTTGTGAGCAGTTCCAGAATCTTGAGTGTGATTTGCACTGACAGGGAATGCGTTTCCACTTTTCTAATTAGCGTGAACTGTTATGCACGAAAGAAAATACACTTCTTAAAAAGAGTGTGTACACGTTCTAAATGCAATACTTGGTTTGCAGTTTCAGTGGATGCAATAAGCAAATCGCAAAGGCTGCAGTTTTTGACGTACCATTTTTCTCCCAAAAAATATCCTGATTTATTCTGCATAATCTGTTATTAAATTAAATTATTCTTATATTAGTTTTTCAGACCTACTGGTGAGTTTTCGTCAATTCTTCTGGACACGTTTAAAATGTAAACTTGGAACAATATCCCATTATTAAAACATGAATTGCAAATCTTATCGCATTCACATTGACGTCTTTTTTACAAATCGTACATTTCTAGTGCAATTCCCATTCCCATTTTCTTCGACTTACAACATTGTACCATTTTGACTGGACAACATGGGGGGAAAAAACAGATTGAAAGAATGTGATCTATTTTGAAAACATTTTTTACAGAATCCTGTGTACTTACTCCAAATATGAGGAGATGGACACGTTTTCTGTTCATTGTTCCCTGTCAGTTTGGTGAAGTTGAGACTTCAGGTGGGTCATGCCGGGACGCTCAGAGGGGAGTTGAAGTGTGTCCAGCTTTTCCCTGGCCGTGTGCCTCGGCAGCTTGTTCTTCTTTTGCCGCGGGCTTCTTAAACTACAGCAGGGTTTCAAACAGGATTCTCCATAAAGCGCACGGCCTTGGACGCATTCCTACTTCACTCCCAAGTAACGCCTTTGACTTTGCAGGCAAACTTTACAGTAAGTTGTCATTTAAAGTCAGTTGTAAAGAATGTTGGAATTAATAACTTAGAATATTATAAAAAGAATATTAGAGGCAAGTGTAGCTGCTCTTCTGATCAGTTTGACCTAAAATAAGTGCTATTTTTCAATTCACAAAGCAGTTAATTTTGCTTTTTTGCTTCAATCTGCTTTGTAATATTATAAATCTATTTTTGCTCAAATGATATGTTGTTATGTGTGAAATTCTCTGGTGGGATGGGGACGCGTTCATTTCATTTTAGTTACAGTATTTATACAGAAAACCTGTTTTGCAGCCGGTTCCTGTACTGAGAGCAGACACTCATATTACTCTCCACAGATCTGACCGGTAGCTTGGCCTACTGGTGTTTTGCTTTTCTCCATGGAGATAGATCAGTTGAACATTCCTGTTTAAGCATGAAGAGCTGAAGAAACAGCGTGTCCAGGGTCTCATCCTTACAGTATATCCACCCAAAAACACGTGAAGTCTCCAGCGCCTTGTGTCTAAACTCTGCTGTGTGCTTAGTAATAACTCTACACCCAATCACAAACCAAACGCAGGCAATAATATGATCCAATCTCCGCCAATATCCTCCTCCTCCTTTGGCACGGTAAAAGCGAAATCCCCACAACTTTTGATATTAAGTGCGTCCATGAGAAAAACAAAAGAGAAACTTAAATGTGCGACGTTTGAGTTATAACTGAATAGACATCATACAAGTATGTTTTCAAATATACAGTTACATGCTTGAAAAGTATTTTTTTGCATAAGATTGGTCACTCATGTTACTCAAAAATACAGGCATCAAAAAAGAACCATTCAAATATTGCATGTATCATTACAGTATGATTTTGCATGTATCATTACAGTACCAGCCCTACTAGTGAGTTATACAGCAGTAATATTTTGAAGCTTCGTAAGATCACACATGGTATGATCACAATTATTTGTCAAGGCACTGCGTCCTGACATTTTGGAGGGAAAGGGAAGCGTCATTATAACAGACAGTATTTTCATCTTGACACAATCCGTTTGTCAAACAACACTGACCTCCGAGACTGCCGCTTCTCCGTGCACCAGATGTCCACAGACTCTGACACAGGCACCTTCTGACTCATCACACGGCCGCCTCAGCCAAAACGACAGCTCTTTTGTCAAATGGAAAGATGCTTTTCAACAGTTTTCTTTCTTTTCTAAGCAAGTGGTTCGGTCCTTTTGAAATATAAAAGAACTGGATTTGAAAAGTGCTTGTCAATGTCAGTTGAACATTCTGATAATTTGAGGGTGTGTGAGGTACTCGGAAACAGTCAGTGCATAATTTCACCTTTGCTGTTTTTGCTCCATATAAACTATATTTTAAAGAGCACATATTATTTGTGATGTATAATGTCCTTTGAATATGCTCTTGAGTATCTTTACTTTGGCATCTTAAAATGATGTATCTACTGAAAGCAGACATTACTTATCAGTAATGTCTGCTTTCAGTCAGGCGTTCCTTCATCAGGTTTGGTGTTAGTACTCCATCTATTGGCAGCAGAGAGTATTGCCATGGGGAAATAAACAAAAGTTAGCTTCCCTCGACATGCTAATGTAAGCATCTAGTTGTAAAGTACATGATTTGAAGCAGAAATGCTCAAAACGAGTCTGGTGATGATTGATGGAAATAGAGAGAACACAGGAGACTTCTGGATGTCTAACTATGACGTCACAGATCTGGGAAAGTTTTCTGAGGCTCAGAGCCAAATGACATCATAGAGAGAAATAATGAAACAAACGTGAATGAATACAACTGCAAATATGTTCTTGATGAGTGGTTAAAAGCTCAGATAGTCAATTTTGCATGATATGTCATTTCCAAGTACGGTCCTGAGATATTCCGTCTGCTGATGTTGTGATAACTATTATTTAGTGATTTTTTTTTTTCTCATATATTTTATACATAAAACACTTTATTGGGACAATATATCGTTTTGCAATATATCGTGTATATATATATCATATATATATGATATATGTATATATATATATGATATATATATATATATATATATCATATATATATAGCGGTTTTGTTGTGATTCATGTATTGTATCGGAAACCATGTATCGATATACTTTAATGACATCTTGTGCATTAATAAAGTGCATAATCAAATATTTGTAAAATTAACTTCCATGTGATTTTATGTTACATGTACGTGTGCTTGCTGACTAAAGCCCTATTCGGGCAGGATTAGTTTTACCTGGGGACGTCTATAGAATTGAGGGTTTTTTTGTGCATTCGGAAATGCCAGTGATTGTCTTTTTTTTGGGACTTTATTCTGGAAATGGGCCGCTAAACACACTGAAATATGATAATAACCCTTTATTTCATTCACGTCGTTAGCGTTTCTTCTATTTTTGGTTTTAGCGTTATGTACTGTATGCACCTGTGCTGTAGCGTGAAACGTTCTTTACCACGCTGTTGAGATCAGAATCAGAACGACATCCAGGTGATCAGATTTCTTATGATCCAGCCCCTTGATCTAAACTTTAATTCAAAAGCACCCAAAACTTTTCCAAAGAGCCTTCGGCTGCTCGGTCTTCTGACTCTCTTTTGTGTTTATAAAATGTTTTGAATATAGAAAAAACAATAATTGAATTGCAAAATGGTTTTAGTTGAAAATAGGCCATGGAGACATTTTGAAAACAGTTAAAATCACAGATATGAGCATCTGCACGGGACTAGACTACCTGAGGACCTCTGAGTTTGTGGAAATACAGTAGGTAAAATTCAGGGGAATATTTACAGACATTTTTACAGACATGGGCTAGAAACACAGACGACGTTCTTAATTCTTACACTTTACCTAAGAACCTGAGGTAAAACTAATCCATCTGACTAGGGCTTAAGTGTTGCAAGTGTTGTCATCTGTAGGCCTGTCCTAATAATTACATATAGATTATTATCGTTTGATGGGTAAAAAATGCACGATGACATTTGAGACTTGATAAATGTTTGTTTGCACGAGTGAGTGTTTTCATGGAGCAAAGCCAGCGACTGAGCCACGCCTGCCGGAACCACAGCTCACTGTGCAGAAGAGAAAGCAGCAGCAGATTATGCTACCATTTATGCTACAACCCAAGCGCCGTCCCGTCTGGACCCGAGCCTCTGACACCAAACTTTGTTGCCTCAGTGCAGCCCTCCTCGTGCGTTTGTGCTTTACTTAACATAATAATTTATATTAAAAAAAAATATTACAAATAACTGCACTGAGGGGAAAACACATTAAAAAATGATACAATATAATAACAATATATAATAATAATAATTATTAATAATATTATTATTAATAATAATAATAATAATAATAATAATAATAATAATAAAAGAAAACATACAAATAACTAAAGACAGGGCTAGTATTTATAGATAATGGACTCACCATTAAGGATTGTTGAAAACTGTAACAGCGTTACATGTAACACGAGTCACGACTCCTGATGTCTGTTATCATCTGACTAAATAAGAAAGAAGCGGTGTGCAGACTGATCGCTTTGCAACCCAGTTTTCGGCTCATTTAGAGCAGCGAAAGAAGCGAGAGGTGTGCGGGCACATCACTGCTGTGACTCGCTCCTCTTACTTGTTGCCCTTCGCTCAGAGACGGAAATTCCTCGAATTTAGAACAATATATTGAAACATTGTATCGGGCCCTATGTATTGTGATAGTATCGCTTCATGCCCTTTCATGACAGCTCTTTGATTGTCTTTATGCCCCTAATGAGCTCAAACAGGTGCTACTAATTTAGATGAATAAGTGGAGCAGAGGTGGACTTTTTAAAGGCAGACTAACAGGTCTTCGAGTGCCAGAATTCTTGCTGATTGGCAGGTGTTCAAATACTTATTTGAAGCAATAACATACAAATAAATTATTTAAAAATCATACAATGTGATTTTCCGTATTTTTGTGTGGCAATGCACCTACAACATTTCAGACTCCTCCATAATTTCATAGTGGGAGAACTTGCAGGGTGTTCAAATACTTATTGTCCTCACTGTACAAGGCATTAAGATGTCAAAAAGTGTATAATAATGTCAATATAAGCCACATCGCACACATACCTTCTATCATTTAACAATAAAGTGATTTTTTTTTTGATAGTCAATGAGTACAAATACGAGAGTATACATGTCACCCAAAAAAAAACAACTGTAGTTTCGGTATTTAAGCTCCAAAAGGAGTGGGAAGAAGAAAATCTATTGAAACTCACCCCTGTCTTAAACAAAATCATTAAAAATCATTGTATTGACGTTGGTTTGACTGAGCCACCCCACTTTTAATAAGTCTTGGTACCATAATGTTAGCTCTGTGTCACATCGCAATGCTTGCTACTAGGTTATGACAGTAGAATTTAGTTCACTGTAAACAGTCCTACCAAGTCACCAGGAATACTGAGGGCAACAAACATCACTCCTGATTTAATTTCTCATTTAAATTAACATACGTAGTGTCACTGACTTGCTATGGTGACAGACTGTCCACAAATATTCCACTCTTCTCATCATTTTGTGGCAGATGCTTGAACATTCCAGTTGTTAGAATTTGGTCCAATTTAAAAAAAATTCTGGTGGACTTCAACATATGGATAGGGTGGATGGAAAAATTTGCTGAAATAAAGTAATTACCATAACTGAATACTGTTGTAAGGCTACAGTAACTTATTTTTTTACTGCTACATTTTACTTACTTTTAGTCAGTCAAGATATTTTTATTGCACTTATACATATTTTTTTTTCCACTGTCAATTGTGCTTGTAATCCAGTGGACAGGGCCATGGCAGAGCAAGGAGGAGGATGTCTTCTTGATGGAGCAGAACAAAATAAACAGCGGGGCGGCTAAATAATAGACATGCACACAAGATGTTGCTATGGAGACCTCATTCTCGAGTCCAAACCGGAATTATACTCAGTGTGTTGTGTTATATTAGCATGCATTATGTGCTAATTTAAGGCTGATGATGGTGATGATCATTGTATGTAATTACTGTTATTTTTGAATCTTTCACTTCAAAAGCAATTCTGAAAAGTGTTTTCAAATGTAATAACTCACTGACTAGTACGGTGTGTCAGGGCAGAACAAACAGGGAGCTGGCACACCCAAAAATATTAATACTTTTGTAATAGGTCAACTTACAAGGATGTCAACGGGAATCTTCTTTTACACACTTGCACAAGGTTTTTTCTCATACTTGCACTCAGATTTGTTGCCGTCGCTCAGACATGTCTCCTTTCCCCTCGCACACCCTATGCTCTTTTTTTCTCTTCTCTCTCAGGGTCTGCCTCTCATTGAAGGCAGTTTTCTCTTTTCTCTTGTTGTCTGACTCTGCTTTGACTTTTTTTTAAATTAATTTTTTAAGGCTTTATAGGACAGGACGAAATGGGGAGAACATGCAGTACATTGTCGGAGTCGGGATTCAAACTCATAACACTGCTGTCGGCTGCACCTGGCATATGTGTGCTGTGCCTTAACCACTTGACCACCGGGCAGCACTCTGCTGTGACTTCAACCCTCATCTTTCTTCTCTGATGTTCATTTAGTGTCCCAAAAGGCTGTCCGTCTCAGCTTTGGTCAACAAGTTAACATCATCTGTGTTATGTTTCTGATTTCCTGCTTTTGTTTTGTGCAAAAACATGTAGGCTATTAAAACATTTTATAACGCGGCGTCAGAACAAGCTGCGCTGGCCCCATTAGTGACTGAGATGAGTAACAGGTCTGTGCTGGGCTGAGAGAGAGAGAGGAGGGAGACGTTATACACATAATGAATGCATATACACATGTAGAGCTGTTGTCGTGGCACCAACAGGACTGGTGTCTGGAGTGACACTGGGAGGATGGGCCGCTCTGCTCTTCAAAAGTTCCTCTTTGCACATGCACATTTCATTTGAGTGAAACTAACTTGCTCCTTTATAAATCAGCTGTGCCCAGTCCCTAATCAAGTGTGAGGCTCCAGCTCACAGACAGGGGGCGCTCTAGCTGATAGCAGGGGCGGAGCAGAGGGATGGGGCTCCAGGAACCACTGACACAGAAGTTGAATACAAGTGATACACAGCATGTACAAAACACCTGCAGTTGTGTGCCCAGTTGTTATAGTAACAATAAAGCCTTGAGAGAGTTGAATTTATTCATCTGAAATACACTACAGTACAGGAAATCACATCTATTTTCCCCGCGTGGGGGGCCCCCACTCCCAGACCCCCTGTCTTAAAGAGGTGCATAACATTTGACATTTAGGACAACATACATAAATAAAACAACTGTGTGCCCCAGTACAGCTAAAGATCTATTGCCGCCCCTGTTCATTAGCCTTTTTCATTTAGCACTATTTCATAATGTGGTTAGCCTGTCTTACAATGTTGGTCCATTCTGCAGAATCTAGCTACGCCTCTGCAGTAATGTTTTGCAGTTTCCACTCCACACAGCACTTAAAATGCAAATGCACTTGAATAATTTTAACATTATTTACTAGATAGATTTCATATTTGCTCTGCTCCTTAGTAAATGTACATTTTGTTGGTCCTAATGTAATAGTGGAAGGATGAAACACAGATTTATGTTGGCGTGTAAATTACATCTCTGGAATGACTATATATAATAAACAAACAGTCCTTTCAAATGACAGCAATCATGCTTTGTTATCCACTGTTTAATCAAATATGATAAATAAACCTTTTAACCTTTGACTGCATGTGAATAGGCACAAACAAAGATAACAAAGATATTGACCTTAAAAAACAAAGAACACCCACATTATGACAGTAAAAAGGCAAACCACTCCATAGAATTCAGAATTACAGTGCATCCGAGGACCACAAGCTGGCAATATTTTCATTATACAGTTAACATCATAACATGAATGAGTGTCAGTGGTGAGTATTGAATTCTGCCTCTGTAGGAGCTGAAATCACATCTAAAGCAAGTAAACAATAGTCACAATTTGATACAATCATGATACTTTGGGCTCAATAAAATATGTCTTGCAATTTGAATATATTGGAAACTGACTGTAAATCAGTTAAGTGCAAACGCACATTAATGGCTGGTATCGTAGGATTTATTTGACAGGGAGTTGGATCCCTCCTTCGCTGTGGAACTCCTCCAGGTTTCTACTTTTTCCCCCAGAGGTTTGGTAGTTTTTCCTGGCTGAGAAGAAGGGTCTAAGGACAGGGGACACTGGGACATTTGTCTAAGGACACGTGAAGCTGGCACATTTGTCTAAGGACAGGGGACACTGGGACATTTGTCTAAGGACAGGGGATGCTGGGACATTTGTCTAAGGACAGGGGACGCTGGGACATTTGTCTAAGGACAGGGGACGCTGGGACATTTGTCTAAGGACTGGGCACGCTGGGACATTTGTCTAAGGACTGGGGACGCTGGGACATTTGTCTAAGGACTGGGGACGCTGGGACATTTGTCTAAGGACAGGAGACGCTGGGACATTTGTCTAAGGACAGGGGACGCTGAGACATTTGTCTAAGGACAGGGCTCGCTGGGACATTTGTCTAAGGACAGGGCCCGCTGGGACATTTGTCTAAGGACAGGGCACGCTGGGACATTTGTCTAAGGACCAGGGCATGCTTGGGACATTGTCTAAGGACAGGGCATGCTGGACATTGTTGTCTAAGGACAGGGGACGCTGGGACATTTGTCTAAGGACAGGGGAACGCCTGGGACATTTGTCTAAGGACAGGGCATGCTGGGACATTTGTCTAAGGACAGGGCATGCTGGGACATTTGTCTAAGGACAGGGGACGCTGGGACATTTGCTAAGGACAGGGGACGCTGGACATTGTCTAAGGACAGGCATCTGGGACATTTGTCTAAGGACAGGGCATGCTGGACATTTGTCTAAGGACAGGGACGCTGAGACATTTGTCTAAGGACAGGGGACGCTGAGACATTTTGTCCTAAGGACAGGGACGCTGGGACATTTGTCTAAGGACAGGACGCTGGACATTTGTCTGAAGGCGGGACATTTGTCTAAGGACAGGCGCTGGACATTTGTCTAAGGACAGGGACGCTGGACATTTGTCTAAGGACAGTAGCTGGACATTTGTCTAAGACAGGGGACGCTGGGACATTTGTCTAAGACAGGGGACGCTGGGACATTTGTCTAAGGACAGGGCAGCTGGACATTTGTCTAAGGACAGGGGACGCTGGACATTTGTCTAAGGACAGGGGACGCTGGACATTTGTCTAAGGACAGGCATGCTGGACATTTGTCTAAGGACAGGGACGCTGGGACATTTTCTAAGGACAGGGGACGCTGGACATTTGTCTAAGGACAGGGCATGCTGGGACATTTGTCTAAGGACAGGGGACGCTGGACATTTGTCTAAGGACAGGGGACGCTGGGACATTGTCTAAGGACAGGGGACGCTGGGACATTTGTCTAAGGACAGGGCATGCTGGGACATTTGTCTAAGGACTGGGGACGCTGGGACATTTGTCTAAGGACAGGGGACGCTGGGACATTGTCTAAGGACTGGGGACGCTGGGACATTTGTCTAAGGACAGGGCATGCTGGGACATTTGTCTAAGACAGGGACGCTGGGACATTTGTCTAAGGACAGGGGACGCTGGGACATTTGTCTAAGGACAGGGAGCTGGACATTGTGCTAAGGACAGGGGACGCTGGGACATTTGTCTAAGGACAGGGGACGCTGGGACATTTGTCTAAGGACAGGGGACGCTGGGACATTTGTCTAAGGACAGGGCATGCTGGGACATTTGTCTAAGGACTGGGTACGCTGGGACATTTGTCTAAGGACAGGGCATGCTGGGACATTTGTCTAAGGACTGGGGACGCTGGGACATTTGTCTAAGGACTGGGGACGCTGGGACATTTGTCTAAGGACAGGGGACGCTGGGATATTGCTAAATTCCATTGAACACTGTTTAATTTGTTCTCACTGTCACCCTTCGAGGCAACCGCTGTTGTGATTTCAGGCGTTACAAAAATAAATTGAATTGAAATTGAATTGACAGTTTAGCGTGATACGGAGATGAGAAAGAAGGGAGGACATGCAGTAAACTGTCAGAGTCAGGATTCAAACTCACAACACTGTGGCCGGCTGCACATGGAGGCTGGCATATGTGCTGCGGCTTTAATCACTCCGCCATACACTTATTTACCTTCAATCAGCACTAAAGCTGATATTAACCATGCTGATGCCAATACTGACTTGCCTGTAACTTAGTCACAAACACATGCTGTATGTGACATAAAACCACATGAGGTTTAGTTTTGTAGTTGTTCTCTCTTCTCCTGTAGAATTGATGTCACAATAACTGAAAGCAGTGAAGCATTGCATCTTTATTATAAACACGATGCCATTAAAGTATCACGATACATGTTTCCAATACGATACGCTACAACATCTGCAGGCTAAGTGCACTTTTATCACTGATGGGACCATGAATGCCTGTGTTCATTACACTGTGTTCATTAACATCAATTTTGTTTTGTTTTTTTTCTTGAGTTTTCAGACTAAAAATATACCTGGCTGTGTGCCAGGCCTCTGTCTTTCCCAAGCCCCGGGAGGATAAGATGGCGCTCCATTCAAGTCAATGGCGTGTGCTCATTGGCGCATGTCGCCCAAATGGTTTTTTCTTCCGTATTACTTCCTGGTTATGGAGCTAGCTCTGGGCCTTTCCCCATGATGCTTTGTGCGATGGAAGCCAGCATGCCAACAGCAGATTACCGTTCACTGTTCACCGTGATGTCAACATTTTTATTTTGAGGATTTTAGAAACGGTAAAAGAATGAAATTCCTTCTGTGTTATTTTTGGACTAAAAATAATTTATCACTGTCGGTAATTTTAAAGGCCAAACTCTTTGAAGGGTCTGGGCCGTGAGGCTGCTGTACCACCTGGATCGCGAGCAGAGGGGGCGTGCGTGCCTTATCCAGTAAATATCATACATCCATGGTCATTTACCAAATGTGTGTCAATCATGCTAGTTTGTTTGCCTTGCTTTGTCTTAAATCTAATACAAAATGTTATTAAAACATATGTCCAATTAATATCCCATAATGATTGAATAGGAGTGAAAGTAGTGTCGATAACAGAGAGCTAACTGTGAGCTAGCTATGTGATGTTGTGCACAGAGCTTATTGTCCAGGGGTGGAATGTGGTAACTGCTGTAATATTGCTGGACTTAACAGGCAGCAGATACAGGTCATATTGTTGACAGGCGTTCAAGGTCCAGTCCCATTCTGCTTGTCCCCTGTGGAAGACATATCCGGCTAACATTATTTATAAACGTTTAAGTAATCTGGTAATTCAACCTTGTTTTGAGAAAATGGATAGGGAGCTAACAAGGCCACTTTTGTGCTCCTGTCATAGTGCAAGTGCAATTTGAGGCTGTTGTTAGTGCATTAGCTGTCCGCTACTGCTAGCAACATGGCAAAGCAAGTGATTAAAAGGAGCGCTAATATGCCGTCTGTCTCTCCTCTGTCTCACCGCGGTCTCACGTAGTGTGTTTGAGCTTGGCTTCTCTTCTCTACTGCCGCTGTACAGCTACTGTGCTAGAGTCCAGTGGCACACAATGACTTACAAACCTCGACAACAACTGTTTTCATCAAGTAGCGGCCCAGCACGTGTCAAAACCGCGCCTACTCCGCCACGCACATATGAATGCAGAGGAAACACTACTTTTTTTGCGCGTCAGGAAAACTGGATAACTTGCCTAGTTCAATTCAAAATAGAATTTAAAAATAAAAGTCCAGTATTGTGTCATCCAAGGGCTCACAATCCCAAACACTCTGATCCAAAAGTCCTAAAAGTCAGTTATTTAGCAGAGGGACACCAACGTGTTTCTTCAGGGCTTACACATTTAAAAGTGAGAAGAAGAGAGGGCAGAAAAAGAGAGACATTCAACTGCACTCACTAAGCAACAGCTAGGAAGATGACAAGCTACGCTTCTTCCACCGCGGACTAGCACGTGCTGTTTTGTTTTGGCCCGCTGCGTTAAAATGAAAGTAAAAACTGCAATGTTATAGCTAAAATACCCCTGAACGTCTCTCAGCCCTCACTCAGACTTACTCGGTTCTTTGACCTGCTGTTGCCTGGGACAAGAGTGGTCTGATGAGTGGTTTGGGGGGAATTGAGTTGAGTTGTTTAGTTCTGGAGCGCTGACATTGGGTTGTTCTGTTGTGTATTGAAGGCAGATGGGACACATGGGCCTGGTTATGATTGCGTATATCCTTGGCATTCTCCTGTTTGGATGTTGCTTGTGTAAATTGCTGCCATCTTGTTACAGTTGCTAAGAAGAAAAAAAAAGAAGTGTTAGGGGATCAGTGTCGCAGTAGCATGCTGTAAAAAGTAACTGCATTACTATTAGATTTTACAACCCAGTAATTTAATAGTAATTACCAGTACTTAATACTGTACAAAGTGATAATATTTTAAAATGTATGTAAAATTACAGTTGCTTTCATTGTATAGGTTAAAAAAAATGGTAAAAGGGGCTAATTTAATAAAAATTTAAAAAGCCATCTAATGAAAGTAAAATGTATCTTGCCCCAGCACAGAAACATTGTAAAAGCAGCTCTTAGGGTCAAAATGAGACCGCTGTGCGCTCTCTACATCATCTGCAAACTAGGAAGTAACGCTGCTGCTCTGTTCGCATGCTAGCTGTTGTTAGCATTACCTGGACGGCAAAACTCTACTCTGGGCTCTGAAAGTTGTTAGTAAAGTCAGGAAAAGGTTTGGACTGCTGCAAGACTGTAAAAATCAAGTACAACACAATAAACCTAACCCTGACATGTAAAACTAGTCAGGGTGAAAAAAAAGTATTGTGAAAGTCGACTATGAAAAAATAAGTATAGTCGTGTTTTGAGAAGCGTAATGGTTCTTTAACACATACGAAAAGACCCTTTATAACTATTCAACATAAGGCCCGGGGGCCAGACCAGGCCCTCCAAGCGATTTAACAACAAAAAAATCTTGTGTACTGGTTTAATTCTGGGTTAGCACTAGTTTATACCTGGTTTGGTCTTGGTTTATTTCTTGTTTCATTCTGTTTAGACCCGTTTTGATTCTGGGTTAGTCCTGGTTCAGACCTGGTTGCTACTAGTCTAGTACTAATTTAATTCTGGTTCAGTACTGAACCAGAATTATGTCATTTCTCACAACAAATCTAATCTATCAGTAGTTATTGTAATGTATTAACTAAATGTATTAAAACAGCCATCCATCCATCCATCTTCTGGGGCAGCAGTCTGGGGCAGCAGCAGTCTAAGCAGGGACTCCCAGACTTCCTTATCCCCAGACACTTCCTCCAACTCCTCCAGGGGGATCCCGAGGCGTTCCCAGGCCAGCCGAGAGACATAGTCCCTCCAGCTGTCCTAGGTCTTCCCCGGGGCCTCTTCTCGGTGGGACATGCCCGAAACACCTCCCTAGGGAGACGTCCAGGAGGCATCCGGAACAGATGCCCGAGCCACCTCAGCTGGCTCCTCTCGACGTGGAGGAGCAGCGGCTCTACTCCGAGCTCCTCCCGCGTGACTGAGCTCCTCACCCTATCTCTAAGGGAGCGCCCAGCCACCCTGCGGAGGAAACTCATTTTCGACCGCTTGTATCCGCGATCTTGTCCTTTCGGTCACTACCCAAAGCTCATGACCATAGGTGAGGGTAGGAACGTAGATTGACCGGTAAATCGAGAGCTTTGTCTTTCGACTCAGCTCCTTCTTCACCACAACTGTCCGATGCAGCGACCGCATCACTGCAGGACGCTGCACTGATCTGCCTGTCAATCTCACGCTCCATCCTTCCCTCACTCGTGAACAAGACCCCGAGATACTTGAACTCCTCCACTTGGGGCAAAGGACTCCCCACCCACCCGGAGAGGGCAAGCCACCTTTTTCCGATCGAGAACCATGGCCTCAGATTTGGAGGTGCTGATTCTCATCCCAGCTGCTTCACACTCGGCTGCAAAACCGTCCCAGTGCATGTTGCAGGTCCAGGTTTGATGGAGCCATCAGGACAACATCATCTGCAAACAGCAGAGATGAGATCCTGTGTTCTCCAAACCGGACTCCCTCCGACCCCTGACTGCGCCTAGAAATTCTGTCCATAAAAACAATGAACAGAACCGTTGACAAATGGGCAGCCCTGGCGGAGTCCAACACGCACTGGGAACAGGTCTGACTTACTGCCGGCAATGCGAACACAGCTCCTGCTCCGGTCATACAGGGACCGGCCAGCCCTGAGCAAAGGGTCCCGGACCCCGTACTCCCGCAGCATGCACCCCCAAAGGGCACCCCGTGGGACACGGTCGAAAGCCTTCTCCAGATCCACAAAGCATATGTGGACTGGTTGGGCAAACTCCCATGAACCCTCGAGCACCCGATGGAGAGTATAGAGCTGGTCCAGTGTTCCACGACCAGGACGAAAACCACTCTGCTCCTCCTGAATCCGAGGTTCGACTATCGGTCGGATTCTCCTCTCCAGTACCCTGGAATAGACCTTACCAGTGGAGGCTGAGGAGTGTGATCCCTCTATAGTTGGAGCACACCCTCCGGTCCCCCTTCTTGAACAGAGGACCACCACCCCAGTCTGCCTGTCCAGAGGCACCGTCCCTGACCGCCACGCGATGTTGCAGAGGCGTGTCAACCAAGACAGTCCTGCAACATCCAGAGACTTCAGGTACTCGGGGCGTATCTCATCCACCCCCGGAGCTCTGCCACCGAGGAGTTTGCCAACAACCTTTGTGACTTCGGCTTGGGTGATAGGATGAGTCAGCCTCCGAGTCCTCAGTCTCTACTTCCTCTTCGGAAGACGTGACAGTGGGATTTAGGAGGTCCTCAAAGTACTCCTTCCACCGTCCGACGACATCCCCAGTCGAGGTCAGCAGGTCCCCACCCGCACCGTAAACGGTGTTGGTGGAACACTGCTTCCCCCTCCTGAGGCGCCGGACGGTTTGCCAGAATTTCTCTTTGGGGCCGACCGATAGTCCTCCTCCAGGGCCTCCCCAAACTCCTCCCAGACCCGGGTTTTTGCCTCTGTGACAGCACGAGCTGCGGCACGCCTGGCCCGCCGATACCTGTCAATGGCCTCGGCCTCAGGAGTCCTACAAGCCAAAGAGGCCTGATAGGCCTCCTTCTTCCGCCTGACGGCATCCCTTACTTCCGGTGTCCACCACCGGGTTCGGGGGTTGCCGCCGCGACAGGCACCTGAGACCTTGCGACCACAGCTCCGAGCAGCCGAGTATTAAAACAGCGTTGTGGATATTTTGTGCAACCCAAAATTTTGCTATAGTGCACCCCCTGCCGAGAAGCATTGGCCCTCTAGAAACTTAATTTGAATAGCCCTGCTTTATAACAAAGTCAGTGGCATTATTAAATCAAAATTTTAACAACTAATGAACAATTCCTAATTTGTTTCAATAATAGACTACTATTCTCTATCTAGAAGCCTTCAGCCACTATATTTCAACATTCCTTTTGTTTATATTGTATTTAAAAAGTCTCAACGTACAATAGAAATAATATTTTGATCGTATTGTGGAAGTCACAATATGGTGTCATTACCTTTCTGTGACTTTACTGTGAAATCATCCCATTCGAACAGTATTGTTCATTTGTATGGACATCATGCATCATACAGTGAATTGTGTGTTCCTCAACTGCACTCCCAAATTCACAAGTAAACTTACACCGCCTCAGAGCTGGACTATTTTAATTGGCTTTTTAGCAAGTCTGCCTGGAACTAATTCACTCTGTATTTTGGCTTTAACGCAAAGTTCTTTGACATTTCTGCAAGAGGAACCCCTGTGGATTTGAAAACACACTGGTTCAGAGAGGTTAGTGTGGCGCATACAAATTTAAAGTTCAGTTAGGAGAACAAACTGTGCACAGTTTTTAGAAAAGCTCCCTCACAAATAGAAGCGTGGTTGTGGAATGAGTGCTTTTTTCAATAGGAAAGTTGAGCGGGTGCCGGCCACACATTTTCAAAAGAAAGCAGCAGTCATGTCTAACGCCAGCATGACCTTTTACCCACTCTTATTTCTGCTTTTCAACATGTGCCATGGCCCACTTGTGCACTCACTAATCTTCCACTGACTGCAGTCTCCTGGTGAACGCCGACTTTAGAGCCGGACAGATTTATGTGAGTTCACAAAGCACTTTGAACATGAGCTTTCAAGACATCAAGAACAATGTAATGACTTGATTGGATTCATACATTATGTTTTACATAATTCTACAGCATTCCACAACCAGTTTAATGCTTTTTTGACACACAAAGTTGCTTGATAATAGTATATTCTGCACTCACAAACTAAAGATGAGAATATTGACACAAATTGAAGTCGCACAACTATATTAAAATCGGGCTCAATTTGGGTTGTTTGCAGGGAATTCAGAGCTAATTACCTGCTCACAGTGCACCTAGAATGTCAGACCTGTTTGTCATGAGTCGAAGGGTCCGAGTGCTGCTGAGGTGGGTGAAAGTAACGCATACACAGTAAAGTACAGCTGCAGGCGGCAGTAAACACAGCGCTGACTGTTGGAGGCACAAAGGAGGTGAACTGGGCCAAGAAGCGTGCCATGATACGTCCTCTGAATCAATGCATACTCGTACACGGAAAACGTTTTGTAGCAAAAGCCGCTGACTTTAAACAAAGCAGACATTCATGCATTGCAAAAGTACAGACTGTCACAGCATAGCGTCTTTTGGCCTCTGAAAGTTGTGAAAAGCACTTATTCATTGCGGTGAATAATTAATATGCTCGAAATGCCTCCGTAAAATCAGGATTATGTTTGGACCTCTGCAACACGGTCAAAATCAGGTAAAATAAAAGATTTCTGAAGGAGTCAAATATGAGATTCAGTTGAATTTGGGAATAATCTCGATTGTGTTAAAATTGAAGAACACATTGATACATGGACGAGGTGCATAAAGTGTGTTGCCCAGAGACACAAGAGCAAAATGTGGCAGGATTTTAAAATTGCGACTTTTCGATTTACCCAGCACACTGTTGCCCCCGATACTTATTATTATTACATATTTTCAGATCGTACTAAAGACATGCCCCAGCAAATCTATTAAGTATCTCTGCTCTGACCCGTCTGCACGCACAAGGGTTCAGCTGCACAGAAGTTCACGCAAAACATCTATTTAAACAGAAGAGTCAAAGATTCACTCCCAAATCTTCAGCAAAATCACGCTTTTCGTGCTCTTTTCAGCTGTTGTCCCATAGAAATCCTTATACTCAAAATAAAATATTAGTCGACTAATACAAATACCCAATACAACTGTAGTTGTAGGTGAGGAGAGTACTGCATTGCACTGGTCTGGGATGTCTGTGCCTTGACAAGCTTTTTGGCATGTTTGAAGTGGCCTGCTTGTTGTAATCTGCCTCTTTTGACCTAAACCAATAAAATCAAACATTACACTCAGTAGTTTTTGCTCTTCCATCTCTATCTAGTCAATTTACTTTAATCTAGGGATGGGTCAATAGGGATTTTTCCAATATCATACAATTAGCTTGCTGCTGTTGCCGATAACAATATTTGCAGATATTTGAATTTTTAAATCCACAGCAAGGCCCACAAATCTATTTTGAGTTGAAGTAAAGTTCACAAATTAACTTTTCACTTATAAATAATAACAAATTAACAAACATGATTTGGTAAGGATATGGTCATATTTTTAGCCTAATTGCTCTTCTATTTCTTCTATTTCTAATAAAGAAATATTATTATTATTAATATTATTATTATTATTATTATTGATTAATAATAATATAAATAATATAATAATAATAATAATAATAAGAATAAAATTATTATTATTATTATTATTATTATTATTATTATTATTATTATTATTAATTAATAATTAATAATTAATAATTACAATAATAAAAAATCGACCATCCCTACTTTTATCATTGTGGTAGATTTTTTTCGTTTTCGTTACCAGAGTACAATTTGAAGTGGCCAAACAACACTTGATCCAAACTGCCTTGATCTGTGTCTCTGGAAATCCTTTGTCAAGCATACTTATTTCTCCCAAACAAACAAAACAGCATTAATAGTTTGGTTGGCGACAAATAAGCGCTTAGCTTGAGTGACTGTATGCTAATAAATGCAGTTAAATGAGGCCGTATTATGCTGAAAGATATTGCAGGGCTGAGGAGAAATCGCACAGAAAGGTTGCTAAAAGTACATTAGTGCAGCGACTCGCTAAGCAGAATGGAAGCTTAACATAATTATAATAATGTGCATAATTATCTTGTCATATGTGTTTTGCTTTTTATTCTGTGATTCTTTAAATGGCTCTGTTTGCTAATGGTAATGCTATGCTAATAAGTTCATGCAAGAAATAGTCAAATGGAAAATACACAAATGTTGAATTGTATTTGTCAGAAAATTTGTCCACACACTTTATTAATCATTCAATTCATTCATATTTTTTTCTTTAAGGTGCACTTTGGAGGGAAAAAAAACACCTGGAAACTAATGAATGCAATAGTTTGATGCTTGAACATTCCAAGCAAAGTATTAACGTCTCCATGGGGAAAAGTAGCTGACCAGAAAACACCAGCAAAGTTTCATAGTGCACCTTTAACATATTATCAATCAAAAACAGTCAAACCTGAACAAATGTGAATTCTTAACATAGCACTGATATGCAACATTTTTGTTAAATTTGTACCTCAAATCTCAATCTTGGAGAAGACATATGTAACCCAGTGTTAAAAATGTGATAACTTAATAAATATTGTTAACACTTGGTAAAAATAACAAAGCTTTAAAATACGTAATTAATGTATTTTTGTTTGACACACTGAGCAACCAATCACTGCGTAGTGTGAAATCACATCAGCCAATAAGGTCAAGGTTGCGCCCCTGAGCATTGCGTACCCCTGCGCGCTGCTCAGTCCCGCATCAGACGCTGACCAGAGAACTCCTTGCTCGTGCTGTTGTGAAGCTAACGTGGTGGTATCGGCATTCTTATGATTTTCAACCACTGATACTGAAGTTGCTGAGTGCCGACAGAAACCCCGTAGCTTTGTTAGCACGTGTTGCTCTGCATTGGTCAGGTTTTTTTATTGGATCGGAGTTGACAAACTGCAGACGTGCAGAGGAGAGCGATCTTCTTCCAATTCTTGGATGGCGAGCCCCAGCCCAAAGTCGAACAAACTGGTAGCTTGTAGCCCGACTGGTTACAAACACAGTGAACATTGAACGAACGTTGAACAGACTATCACAGACATTGAAAAGGACTTGAAAGGACTATTAATCGGAAACCGCAATATTGATCTAAAACAGCTTAGAAATAGAAACAGGTCCATTGACTTCCTGTTCAAAACTGCAGAACTGATAAGCCCCGCCTCTTCATAGGGGTGGGTAGGTGAAAACAGGAAATGCTCGATGAGGTCAATACAGGACTACTCAAACATGCAGGAATCAATCAAAATTCAACTTTGAGTAAACTAATGATGAGGAAACACTGTTGTAACTACCGGTAGGTCAAAGTCTCCTTACAGTTGGTTCAACATAATATGTGCCCTTTAAACTGTGGGCTTATGAACATGTTATGGCCTCTCAAATAGTGAACGCTCATTTATTACACCTGTTGGAGGACTTGTGAAGCACACGTCACAGCAGCGCTTCAGTACATTGCATAATACCAAAACAATGATGAGTACATTCTGTACTGTATCGTGGCGTGTCCCGTGTAGTTTTATGAAAGACAACACCTGATAAGGAAATGTGAGACTTGAGATACAGTCTGAGCAAACTGTAAAGTGGCACTGATTCACACTGAGTGAAGCGGATACTCAACCAAAGACTAAAACTATACAGGAACTCAAAGTAAACAGCAAAAACAAACTATAAGCATTACAAGTCGCATAATAATCATTAAAGCCAAATCTAAATGACGGATAATGTTTTGTAGAAGTAGTGCTCTGAAATACAGGTTCTTATCCAATTTCATATTTAAAAGACATATTTTCAGCATCTGAAACTTATGTGGCTAGAGTTGCCAAATATTCTACTCTAGAATTGCTTCCAATACTTCGGAAAAATATGTGTATTAAATTCCAATGTGAGTGCCAAAATATACACTTTGGTTTGAAAGGTCATCAGCTTTTTTAATAGTTTCTTCTTTTTCGACAAGAATTCAAAATAATTTTATATTCAATCATTTTGACAATTGTAATATTGTAATATTATATATGTATATAATGTACATACAATCACATCGACCACTAAAATAATGGTTAGTTGCAGCCTTGTTGAACAGTATGTTGTATATTTGATGTTGAGGTTTTTGTGCTTTTGCAGAGGCCCCTGCGAGTGTAATGTGCCTTTGAATGTCACCAGACTTGAGTTAGCTCTACCCAGACTTTGTGGACAGATGTGGCGCTCTGATAAGGCCCTGTGCCATTTCTGTGTGGGCAGACACTTTCTCCTCCGTGTTCAAAGGTTATGTGCACCAGTTCACTCTGATAAAAGACTCCGAACTAACTGCAGCGCTTGTCTCTGTCCTTTGCATGTGGCGGCTGATGCTTCATGACTGACAGATCACAGGTAAGATGCTGCTGGCTTTTACTTTACAGTGCTGAGCTGTAATCATATGCAATTGGTTTGGAAATGTGTTTAGTTTTTATTTCATATTAATTTACTAAGAGGTAGGTTTTAAAACATTATGATTAAAGTGCGTATGACAAGTTTTTTCAAGTTTCTAATTTTGGCTTTATTTTGTGTATTTATACCTGTTGTAAATATAGATTATAGTTTTACACCAATGGAGTAGGTATTTGTGGAGAAAACGTTGAAAAATCTGCAGGAAATGACAGGAAGTGACATCACACTAGGGACATTTCAGACAAAGTTTATGCAGAATTTACACAAATAAACTACTTTTTTGACTCTCTGAATACTAATTCAATAAAATTAAGTTGCTCTCATATAGTTTTATTTGTGAAATAAAACTAATTGTGACATTAGATGAGTTTTGGCCCAGTGTTTGCTGGGTAATTTCCTCGAGTGATGTCATCAATTACAAACAGGAAATTAAATGATACACGTAAAATAATGTGCTATTCTGTGATACATTTTTTATAATTTTTAGCAAAATTCAAAATATATTTATCTTCACTGCATTTTAGTTCAATGAGTCGTCCAAATTGTCATAGGCACTTTAAGTTTGTTTTGTTTTCCCCACTGTTTAAGCACAGTGAATGCTGGGAAAGGCTAACAGCGGCTCACATGTGAACGGTGTCAGTGTTATTGTGGGCTGGTTATACGCTCCGGTCACATGACGCCTGGGCTTCTCCTCTGAACAGTTCGTACAGTATGTGCTAATTAAACAGTGCCTTTGGAAGGGTGTTACATTCGGTTTTGTGTGGCTGTTGTCAGAGATCATTCATTAATCTTTTTTATATTTAACTTTTTGTACAGGTAGTTGAAATGTGAGATGTACTATTGCGCAGTTCCTAGACATTTTGAGAACGTTTGCCAGCCTTTTTGTATTTGTATTCATTTATTTAACAGGACAGCGCACAGTTACATAATGCCCTAGGGCAAAGATCCTCCAGATTATAGCTGTGAACGCTCATTTCCATCTCCATTTACTAAACATAGTACATGGTACTAGTACATGGTACTATGTTTAGATAGAATGTCCTGTTTTATTTCGATTATTTCCCAGATTAAAGTCTCTCTCTGAACAGTGTCATCATGTGTTGCTCCTCCTCAGACTCTGTGTCTGATCACACACTCTGTCTCTTCTCCTTTTTTTAAACCTCTCACACTAAAGTTATTCGGAGTAAAAAAAACATTGCGTTTGCAATGCGGTTGCCAGTGAATTCGTTGCGCTTATATTTTTCATAATTTTCATCTAAAACCTTTCTAGACCGTTTAAAAGCTTTGTCGTGGACTGATATCGGTGTTTTTTGGCTGAAACCGATATTACACAATGAGAAGGATTGATTATTTAAAATCAGTCGTATGGTTCCTTTAAGGTTAAGGTTAAGGTGATACAATATAAAAATACTTAGTGTTGATGAATTGTGATACCTAAACTCTTATCTAGAGTTAATTCAAGCTATATTAGACACACCAAACTTTCTCTTGGCCTTTTCTCTGGTGCGGTGCCCCCGGTGGTGAGAGTGAGGAGCTGTTTTCATGCTTGAGGGAAAGTTGAAAGATGCTCTCGGGCTGGTGCGTGCCTGAATTATTCATGCAGACCAAGGAGACGAGTGGTGCAGCCTTCATCTCCACTTTTGGTGCCCCCGGCTGTGTGGCTCCGTGCTGCACTACAAATGTAGGGGTGAGCTTAGGTAAGGAGGGCACGATCCATCCCACACACCGAGACCGTGTGTGGGATGGATCACTGCAATTAAACAACTGTACGTCTGATTGAAATTGATGTGTACATGCTTTGGGCTGCACAATATATGGAAATCAAATCTTTTCATTGCGATATTGCAGAGTTTTGACTTTTGACCAATCAAACGTGACCTTAACTCGCACCACAGAAGGAGCCATCACATACACAGCACTAGAGAAAACCTAACATTTGTTGAAACGCAAAGCGAAGAGTTGGAGGGACATACAATTCTGCATTACACCTCAGAAATATGGGACTACTACTATGGCTTTAGAAGAAAGGACGTTAGCCCGCTGCTAACTCGGATCAATGTTACAGACACAAGGAAGAAGGTGAGGAAGAACTGGGCCAGAGAGGGATGAGATTCTGATAGACTTGTTACAATATTAAAGCAACAAATCCCAGTGTAATCACAGTGACATAAAGTGACACGTTTTTCCTTCCCCTCAGTTTGTGCTGCAGAAAGAGGAAATAAAGCACAGACACAAATGCTTTAAAAACAGCTCTGTCAAATTAAACATTGTGAAAGTACAAATCATGTGCACATCTCCAGTGAAAGCACGTAAAGAGCACAGAAACAGTGCCAGCGATGAATGACACTAAATGGAATCAGATCAAAACGGACAGACTTCTCTCATAGTATCTCTTCTTACAATGCTTTCCTCTAACAAAGAAGTGGCCTACCTTTTCACCACACTGCTAATTAAATACAAATCGTACATAAGTTGTACACGTGTCGCTGGCACGCTGAACGACCGGTCCGTTACACATGGAGACGGAGGGCCACACTAGCCTGAGTGAACAGTGCGGGCTACAGTCAGCGTGAATAGTATTTCTTTTCTTATGCCGCTGCTTCATGAGTTTACACGGTGCAGAGCGAGGGGCTGCACCGCTGACGGCGCTGGTGCGCAAAGTGGCCGCTCAGCGCGAGCTGAAAGTGGAGCCATGGAACGCATACGCTCAAAGGAGGAGGGAGAGAGGAGGAGAGAGAGGAGGAGAGAGAGGAGGGGAGAGAGGAGGAGGAGAGAGGAGGAGAGAGGAGGAGAGAGAGGAGGGGAGAGAGGAGGAGGAGAGAGGAGGAGAGAGAGGAGGAGAGAGAGGAGGAGGAGACAGGTAGTGCAAGAGCGTAATCTTACCTGTAAACACTTTTTTATTCTTCACAAATCTGTTTGTTGTTTGCATGAGCCAAAGGACTTTCTCAAAGTCTCAACCCCCACCCCGAGCGTTACCATGGAGCTCATCTCACTAATAAATTGTATAATGCATAAATTAGCTACAATGAGGGGCCAATAATTTCTGAGAATAAAACGCGGTATAATCAGAAGCAGACATAAACAGCACACAGCAGTCTCATTTCAACCCTAACGACTGCTTTTACAACATGTTTGTAATAGAGCTAAACAACGACGTATTAACAAAAACAAAAAACACTTAAAAAACACAGCCACAGAAAAGGCTCAGTTGGTCTTTGGATAATCCATTTTAAAGAACAGTTTTAAAAAACATTGTCAAATCTTTTCCTTTTCCAAATTTGTACTTCGAGACGTCAGAGCAACATCAAACTGTCAGGTATGAAAAACAAACTAACTCTGGACTGAACAACGTATGGATCAAATGTATGTTGTAAAAAGTGAACAAGTGTGTTAAGCCTTCTTCCCACGAGAGGCTTTTTTTGCCCTCTCCACGAGCTCGGGAAGGCGTGGCCCGAGCAGAGATTCTCATGAGTGATTATTTATGGTGGCTCTCTCGTGTCTGTGGGGTCAGTGTGATTCTGTTACCATTTTTTGTCAAGGTTCCAACAACTTTACAGCCGCCAGTCAGACCTCTATAAACTCAATAGACCAATACACCACGTGCAGTTCTACCAATAACTTTGTCTATATTACTTTTTTTATATTTCTCTTTTATAGTCATTTATATCCTTTGGAACCCAACAGTTCAAATGATGTTAAGTTGGTGAAAAATTTGCCACTGTAGCCTATTGAACGAGCTATTATAACTACAGTTAAACCTTGTTCATTACCATAGACAGATTGTTGGTATCGGCCTTGAAAGCTGTGACTAAGGAATTGCAATTTAAGCTTAATTAAATACCTCTTTTAGAGATTAGAAAACTATGACTCATTTTCTTTCCTCAAAAAACAAACCGACCTTGTAGATTTTTATGCAAATTGAACTTCTCTAACCTCCACAGAACTCTTAGAAGCGAATTATTCCACTGCACTTTGGAAGTCGAATTTGGGGTTCATCCTGATTTGTCTCGAATAATCGTGTGTTCCTCTGGGCTTCCGTAGCGAGTGTATAACGAGCAGGGCCGTGCGCAATGAAGAGCGTATATGTTGTGAAAGTGCAAATGGCATCTTTTACCCCAGTTTTACCCCCAACACTGTTATAGTTTCTGTAATCTCCTTCACAAAATGGAGATAGTATTTCCCCATGCTTGGTTTACAACATCGCTTCTCAATACAATGTTGCAGTAACATCACATGCTTGTTCTGCTTTTAGCTTTTCTGTTTACAGTCTACAACAAAAAGGAACATTTTAACCAGAGGGGACTTATTATTTCCTGCTTTAAACAATTGACAATTCTCTGCAGTTTGCGACGTCTTAGTAGACCGGGGTGCGAGGTAAAAATGGCCCAGCCCTACCGTAGTCTAAATGATTACGCTGAATTTCAGTGCGCAGCCTAAAGAAACATAATCAAATGGACCAATAACCACATATTCTTGATATCTGATGCTAATTTAATCATGTGTGCATACTGCGCCATAAACATTCTCTTTGTCGCCGCATGCTTAGTAAAATCCCCATTTAAAAGCCAATCTTGGAAATGATTATAGAGAACGATTATAGAGAAATAAATAATTCATGCATCATTTAATGCAATGGTTAGAAATAGAAGGTTATCCATTAGCTTTGAGCGCACTTTTGAGAAAGTTTATCCACTTGCAGTGAAGTGGATGACTGTGTGTTTTCGGATGAATGGAGGCGTTTGACAAGCTGCTAACTTTGTCATGTGGCCAGTTTTTCATTGGGGCTGGAATGTTCAGTGTGGTTTTCACCCATGAGGCATATAAAATTGCTTTTTTATACACATAGTTAAACATTTAGACAGAGTTGAGTTGTTTATTTCTTTTACCATGTAGGGTTTTGAAAAAATCATTACCTAGATATCAAAACAAACAACAACAACAAATGCTTTACAAAAAGTGCATGAATAGGATCAAGTTGGGTAAGACAACACGGTATTATTCAGTTTTCAGTTTAGTCTTTATTTGAAAGGACTGCATCATCACTACACACTAGAAATGGCTTTTTAAATGTTTTTTTCATCCATCAAACTTAAACTCAACAGTGCACAAAACTGTTTTCTGTAAAATACATATAGTTTTAGAATGAATTTTTGTATACTTTTTTTGTATTTTGAACCGTAAAATAGTGCAGTGTGACTTGAACACTTATGGCATTTTCCATGGGGCACGATATCATTTTCAGTGTTATATCTATGAAAAGGACATTTCAAATCAAGCGTCTTCAATTGAATTTAGATATAGAATCACATTTATCCTCAAAAACAAGAAATGTAATTATTATTATTGTTTTGAATTTAGTTATCTTCCATTTTATAATAAGGTTATGTTTTGAGAGAGAATATACAAAGAAACAATTGTCACAGTTGTTCCTTTATCACACGACGTTTACCAAAGATTCCTGAAAATCTGCAAGTAGAATGAGGACTTACTATTGCACAAAAGGTAAAGAATAAAAAGACTAAATATTTGAAACTCTTCAGTTTGTCTTGACTCACTTTGTCCGAGCCATTCACATAGGGGTTCAGAATCCCCCTAGAGCAGGCCTATTCAACGGATTCAGATCAGGCCCTCCAAACGATCAGATCCGGCCCACAACCCATTTTACAAATATTACCAAATATATTTTCTCTTGTTTATTGGTTTAATTAGTCGTGGTTGTGTTAGTCGTGGTTCAGACCTGATTGGTGTCTAGTCGTAGTTTTGTAGAGCAAGGTTGGTTTTATTTTTCCACAGAAATAAAATCTAGCAATTGTTATTTTATCATTATTGAAACAGATCTAGTGGACTGACATGACTAACATTAATGATATAATCAGACAAATTCAATTTAATTCAATTGTGCCATAAATGTTTTTCTCTAGTTTTAATAGTTGATGTCTATTTGTATTTTTAGTTTAAAATCTCTTCTCTGTTCATGTTCTGTTTGTTTTTTTGTTTTATGTTTAATCTTTTTTTTATTGAGAAAAAAAAAACAAAGAAAAAAAACCCAGAACAAATTGCCAAAAAATCCATGACTCTAGTTCTGTTTCTTTTTTTTTAATGATATTTTGTGCAATCCCAAAAATGAAGTGGAATAGCATTGCTCAAAACCATTTTTGACAAGTGTTGAATCATTCGTACCAATGACAGGAACATTTTTACCCAAACCACATTTGATCTTCTCAAATCTAACTCATCGAGCATCTATTATGTCGATTCTGCTTTGAGCGAGTGCCGTTTATGCTTGTGTCTGCTTTGTGGCTCTGTTACATAAGGGTGTTTTTCGGCTGCTCCGGTCATCTAGGCTTGGCCCGGCGCCGGCCCATCACCCGCTGTGTCCGTGGGCCTCTCTCTGCACTGATGGGGATATTGTCTCTTTCCCCTTCTTTCCCTTTTTCACACGGCCCATCTGTCTGCTCCGGCCTCCTCTGCTGACTCATTCCACTCTTGCAAATTACAAAAGCGAAAGAAGCAACTCGTGGGTTTTCTCATCATATTATGTTTTGTTTTCAGATGAGCAACAGCCCCGGTGGTTTCGGTATCAATGAGTTTGGTAGACAGTTGTTTTTTGTATAGTTGCATTGGTGTTTTATTGAGACAGATTTTTTTTGTTATGGTATTTCAAGATCTTCAAGTTGTTGCTACGATAATATATTTTGACAAGTTCCATTCTAAACATTCTAGAATTAGTTCAACTTGTTATTATTATGAACCTATAGACCTTTTACAATGATCATATTAGCATTCATAATTCTGAAATGGAGGGGACTGGAGGCATCAGCTGTAAATTATGTAAAATGTTTTTCCTGTTACAAAAAATAAGCAACAATGAAGTCTGGTTTTCTAGTTCAAACTTGTATTTGAGTGTCACAAAAAGTATAATTTGTGGTAAAGTTTATATTATATCCGTGGATCAAATAAAAACTATTGTATTATATTATTGCATATTTATTATTGTATATAAGTATTTGGCCAGTAAAATCTAAAAAATCAGGAATAGTGTCTTTCACAATCTCATATTTAATGACCAAATAATGTAAATAATAATAGTAAATGTGTTTAAACCAGGCTCTGATGTCACTTGTATGCATTTTACTTTGACAAAACCATCTTGATTTTATGTTTTTTTAAAGATAAAACAGACACAAAAAATAAGGTGGTGGCATCCAAAGAAAAGAAGGGTTAAAGCATATTTAATCTGAAATAAAAGCCTCATTTTGTCCATTGTCTTTCATTTTTAGATTGAGTCCAGAAGGGATTTAATCTATTGTGCGTACGTATGTTATGATGTCAGTCCAGTCCTTAATCAGTTTGAGCCATCCATTTTTTTGTGACGACGTTCTTCCCAGCTGCCAGAAGTATGTTTCAAAGATATCCATCCATTCTGTCCATGGGGGGTTTTGAGGGCCAAAAACATTGTTCTGAAATTGAGTGGGATGGTGATGTCCAAAACAGTCTGCAGTGCTTTGTTAATTTCTGTCCAATATTTTTGTGCAACAGGACAGTCCCAGAACACATCGTAATGGTTTGCCTCCTGGCAACCACAGTTTCTCCAACATTCAGTAATGAGCACTTTCAACATTCAATATTGAGCACTTTGACATGGTGTTATGAAAAAACGGGTCACATTCTTCCAACCTAATTCTCTCCGAATATGGGACCTTCATTGTGATGTGCATACACCTTCCCACTCCTCGTCTGTCAAAACAAATTTACCCTCTTTTTTCCCATTTAAAAGGAGGATGTTGGACTTAATAACGTAATTATTCCGTTTTGTCCACCATCTTCTAAAAGAAAACTCTCAAGTTGCTTGATATGCCATACATAAAAATAAAACTGTAACCCTCTTATTTCCAGTCAAAGCAATCATTCTTGGAAGCATCAGAGTCAGCTTGTACTCCAAGCCCACAAGTAAAAAAATTACCTTAAAATAAAATAAAAAATGAGGACTTGTATATGGATTCCGCCTGGACTTTTTTGCTTTATTACAAGTCCCTAAAACAAATTTTTAGTGACTTTACCTTCAGCTTCAGGAGAATGGTCAATCAGTCCTCACCTCCAGACACCATCTTAACTCTTTCATACATTTAACAAGAAAATCTAGGCGGGATTTAAAATCTGATTTCCTCTGTGCAGAGCTTGTTTCTACTTATAATTAGAGTAAAACAGACATCAGAGTCCAAAACTACAGAGTCTCAGCCAATTGTTTGTGCTCCAGAAGATTCAGGATAAGCTTGAAATCTGGCTCATTTTTTCAGGCGTGTTTTAAAAAATATGCCCTAATCATAAGGGGTTCATTTTTATATATTTAATAGCTTGGCAGTTTTAGTCATGAATGCATTTATATATATTAGATATTGTTCCCCTTGAAAGTTCTGATTTATATGCTTTAATAAAGATTGCAGTCAGAGGGTTATAATACTCATTACTTTGTTTTTATTTCCGGATTCTAATAACTCCTTATTTGTAAATACCTTTTAAAGTCCCGTTTCTCTGAGCCAAAGGATTCTTTCAACATATCAAAGCTTTTCATTTCATTTTCTTTTACAATCTGGCAAAAAACTCTTAGGCTTTTTGTTATCCAAATCTTAAATCTCAGGTCGATGCTGTTTGGCATCTTGATTTTTCATAGAACTTTGAAACAAGTATTCTCTGAAACTGACGGGCTGATTCCACGCTGTGCCTCAGAACGCCTCCGTCTGAGGGCGCAGACCCTCACTTTTGAATCAGACTTGTCTCCTCAGGGCTGTGAAGCCCCGAGGAGCTCGAGCAGAGCATGCGCTGAGAGCTGAGAAAGTTCTTAATGAAAAACAAACCAGCGATTTATTCTAAAGCAGGAGTGCAGATAACTGCTGGGTTTTCTGGGATGGCTCCTCAGCTCTCGTCACATCAGTTTACATATATTTTTTCTCTACCTTGAGGATAATTATACATTAAACTGCTACGTGAACGAGTCCAATGAAAGTTTCCTTCTATCTGTATTTCATCGGCATAAAGTCAAACTATCAAAGCAACAATTTGTAAAAACATCAATTATAAGTAAACAAAAAGGGTGGAAGTGTCTGTGCAGAAATATTTCAAAATAGTCTTGGGTATGTATCCTTTAAAATGAAGCTAAAACCGTCTCCATCCATTCTCTTCATTGTTTTATACAAGCCTCCCCTGCACTGCCAAGGTTTTATTGATGATTTTATGAGATACTTTCAGTCGTATGCACAGACTTTGATGGTTTGGTCGTAACAGGTGATTTCAATTTTCATGTTGATAATATTTGTGACAGAAATGTTAAAGAGCTTCATGCTGTCCTTGAAACTTTCTGTTTTACGCAGCAAGTGAGAGGCCCCAACCACAGCAGAGGGCACACTGTAGATCTTCTATATTTCAAACGTCAGTGTGGTTGATGCTGCTCTGTCTGATCATTTCTGTGTTCTTCTCTTCTGTTATTCCTAAACCACCGGCTGGTCCTACACATAAATGACAGCACAGGTGCACTGTTTATGGAAATGTCTCATATTCTAATGTAAGGGATTTGTTGGACTCTATCACATCTAGTGTTTTGAATGTTCTCGACACCATTGCCTTTATGAATGGTTATGAATGGTTAAAAATAAGCAAAAGGCGCCATGGAGAAATGATGATTCAGGGCGCAGAAGAGGAAGTGCCGCCAGGGCGAGCGGAAAAGGCGCAAGTCAAAGCTTTAGGTTCAAAAAGAGATTTACAGAGAGAAGTTGTATCATTTTATGTAGAACGGGAAGGATACTTTTCTGAAATAATTGGAAGCTATAGTAACAACTCGCATGTCCTGTTTGCAACAGTAAACAGATCAAGAAACCCTCCAGCTCAGCTGCCGCTAGAACTCATTTCCACATCCAAGATTAATGAGTTTGCAAGTAACCCTAAAACCACCTACACACTTAGAACTGACTCACTTTGCACCTGTAACTGACAAAACTGTCCAGGAGATCATCACCAGCCTGAGTTCATCTGCATGCTGCCTCCATGTGTTACCCACCAGATTTCTAAAGTCTGTGCTGAACAGTTTGTTAGCACCACTGTTAACAAAACTGGGTCATAAAGCCTCTCCTAAAGAAGAGCAGTCTTGAGGCCACAGTACTAAGTAATTACCGGCCCATCTCTAATCTGCCATTTTGGGGCAAAGTCCTTGAAAAGGTTGTTTTAGCAACAGCTCACGGATTTCCTCTTAATAAACAACTCATTTGATGTTTCCCAGTCAGGTTTTAGACCTCATCACAGCACTGAGACTGCTGTTGTCAAGGTGACAAATGACATTCACCTGAACACTGACGCGGGCAAAGCTTCAGTCTTAATTCTGTTAGATCTGAGTGCTGCTTTTGACACTGTCGATCATGGGATCCTCTTACAGAGACTAGAGGACTGGGTGGGCATCACTGGCACTGCACTAAACTGGTTAAAGTCCTATCTGGAAGACAGGAAGTACTTTGTTGAAATTGGTATCTGTGTCTCAGACCACATGCCCCTGTCAGCAGGGGAATATGGACCAGTGGATTCACTCTGTCACTGCATCCAACAGATCAGTGTGTGGATGCAAAACAACTTTGTCCAGTTGAACTCAGACAAGACTGAAATCATCGTCTTTGGCCCACAGAAACAAGGAGAAAGTGTTATCAGTCACCTCCAAAGTCTCGCTCTAAAACCTACAAATTAAGTTAGAAGTCTGGGGGTAATAATGGACTCAGACTTGAATTTCGTCAAGTCAATAACATCAGCAGCTTTTTACCATCTTAAAAACATTGCCAAAATCAAAAGTATAGTGTCTAAACCAGACTTGGAGAGACTTATCCATGCGTTTGTCTCTAGTAGATGAGACTACTGTAACGGCCTGCTCACTGGCCTCTCCGAACGAGCTGTAAAATACAGCACACAGCACAAACACATCACATTAGTCCTGTGCTCAGGTCTCTGCACTGGCTCCCTGTGGCTCAAAGAATAGACTTCAAAGCAGCTCTGCTTGTATACAAGTCTCTCCATGGCCTAGCACCAAAGTACATGTCGGACATGTTAGTGCCATATGAACCAGGCCTCCTGCTGGTGCCCAGAGTCAGGACTAAACATGGGGAATCTGTGTTTCAGTTTTATGCAGCTAAATCTGAAATAGTCTTCCTGAAGATGTGAGACAGGCCTCTACTCTGGCATTGTTCAAATCTAAACTAAAAACAGTGTTGTTCAGCTGTGCATATGACTGAAATGCTTTTCTTTGCACTCTTCTCTTTTATGTCTTAAACTTTTTTGTGATTTCTGTCATGTCTTTGTGATTTTAATGTAGTTTTTCCTGTTGTGTGAAGCCTTGTGTACGAATTGTGCTCTACAAATAAACTTGCCTTGCTTTGCCTAATCCGATCAAAATAAAGTCAGTGTGGAGTGTGTTTACTTTGCAATTCCGGACATTGTTCACGTTCTCTTTCCTGTTTGGTGCATTCTGTCCACGGGAACTTGATTCAGCTGCACTCAGGCACAGAAGAAAATAGACTTGATCAATAATTTGGTCAGACGCCGGTGGAGTGATGGAGCTGTGGTGCAGACCTGATCAGTGCATTCACAGGATGTGGAACTGCCTTCATTCACTTCAATGGCTGCATAAGTGCTGCAGCAGAGCTGTATGATGTGGAATCAGCTTGTCAGAGAAGGAGCAGAGACGCGTTCGTAAACAGAACGAATCAAGTCTGAATGCAGACAAATACTACAGTACCTATTTTTTCATGCAGGGACAATGTTATATTTTTAAAAAGTAAATTTTGTATATGTGTTAGTTAGTTAGTTTAGTTTAAATAACACTTGCTGAATGTAAAAAACAAAACTTTATTATTTTCTACAACTGCTGATTGTACAAACATACTGCAATTATGATTTCAGTTATAACCCATATTATACATTTTTGTCCTTCCACACATGTGTAGTGGGTAGACATATATGGCATTGGCACATTTGCATCTTAGAGGGTCGGTGTACTTATTACATAAACAATGTTGTATTGCTCAAATCATTTCAGATTAGTTGAAGCTAAAATTCAAAGTGAAAGTTTTCATTTCATTCATGTGGCTCTTTTTAAGATTTCAAATGTCTTGCAGCACTGAGCGGATGTCAGCAGGTGGGGATGGAACCTGTCAAAGTTTCTTCTGAGAGAATGTCACAGATTTCTCTTTGAATAGAACTTCTGTGATCTAAGTCTAAATACTCAAATCTGACATCATTCATAAAATGCTCCCTCAAAGAACCTTACTTTTATTCTTTTAGAAAGTAATGTTGGAGTGTTTGTCACATCAAAGAAATCAGCATTCCATAAGCTAACAGGACAAAATTTGCTAACTTTACGTTTTTATCTCTGAGGGTGCATTCACACTTGTCCTGGTTTGGTCCTGGTTTGATCCCAGTGAAGTCCTGATGTTGGCTTGGTTTGGTCTTGGTTTTGGTAAAGGGCACCACACACACTCTTCATGATTTTATTCATTTATATTCCATAACTGAGCGATTCTCTTCCATATAATTCAGGAAGCACAACACAGCAAAGTTTGGAGTTTGGTAGAACTGTGAATCACTGCTCCGAGTGGCTGCCGACATGTTTGTGATGTTTTATTTATAATCTTTCATAACACTGCATCATCCATGAGTCAGCGGGTTAGCCAGGCATTCACAAATCAAAGACTACCGCCTTTAAACTGTTTCGAACTTTATACAACTCAGCCTTTAAGCTAAGTATTTGTTTATTTACATAAGCTGCTCAAGTGCTTGCCGCGAATTAACAGCAAGCATGAATACTTTGACCAGAACATTTGTGATCTTCAGAAATGGTGAATGAGTTCCGGCCCAGGGGAACGTTTTGAAGACGATGTGTTTAATTGTGGAGTCGTCAGGAGAAATCTTTTCAGACAGGAGATGCGTTTCCCCATTACATCCATCGCGACAAACACAAATCTGAAATGACAGGTGGGAGCGGGCGGAGGTGAGCGGGCGGAGGTGGGACCGGGCGAGGTGCGGGGAGTGTGAGCGCGCGGATGATGGACCGGGCATAGAGAGCGGGCGAAAAGCTGCATTCAGCGAAGGTGAGCGATGGTTGAGCCGGTGAGGCGTGAACGGCGTAGGGAGGTGAGCGGAGCGAGTGCATTGGGCGGAGTGGAGCAGGCGGAGCGGTGGGAACGGGCGAGGTGAGAGCGGGGCGAGGGTGAGGGCGTAGTGACGTGAGCGATGAGGTGGGAGCGGGCGAGGTGAGAGCGTGCGAGTGAGCGGTGGAGGTGGGAGCAGTGCGGAGGTGGAGAAGCGCGGAGGGAGGACACGGGCGAGTGAGGCGGCGACGGTGAGGCGGTGAGAGTGAGCGATGGAGGTGGGACGGGCGAGGTGAGAGCGTGCGAGTGAGCGGGTGGAGGTGGGAGTGGGCGGAGGTGGGACGGGTGAGGTGAGGCGGGCGAGCGAGAGCGGGTGAAGGTGTGAGCGGTGAGGTGGGAGCAAGAGAGGTGGGAGCAGGCGGGAGGTGGGGAGCGGGCGAGGTGAGGCGTGGGCGAGGTAGGAGGCGCTGAGGAGAGCGGTGAAGGTGTGAGCGGTGGAGCCAGTGGGAGCAGGCGGAGTGAGGGCAGGCGAGGCTTAGAGCGGGCTGAGGGTCGAGCGGCGAGGTCAGAGCGGGCGAGTGAGGCGGCTAGGTGAGTGCGGGCGAGTGAGGGGCACGGCGAGGGGCGAGGGCGGGCAGGTGAGTGCGGGCGAGGTTAGAGCGACCAAGGTGAGGGCGGGCTAGGTAGTCGGCGCAGGTGAGGGCGGGGCGACGGTGAGTGCGGGCGAGGTTAGACGACCAAGTGAGGCGGGCTAGGTGGAGGTGCGGGCGAGGTGAGGCGGGCGAGGTGAGGGCGGGCGAGGTAAAGTGGGGCGAGGTTAGAGCGACCAAGGTGAGGGGCGGAAGTCAGTGAGGGCGGGCGGGAGGTGGAACGGGCGGAGGTGGAGCGGCGGAGCAGATGGTGGTACATCTGGAACCTAAAGACCAAAAAAATGTATCACAAAAAATCTGAATGGCCACTTTTGTGCTTTGCTGTTAAACCTATTAAAATTATTAATTATATATTTCCATTCTATTTCCAAATGATTTTCCGTCTTACATGAAATGTTGTCACGAGCAATCAGGCCCATTAATGTTTGACAGCAGCTTGTCGGCTCAAAACCATTACAGTTATAACTGTTGTAATTCATCTTGCCACGTACGCATTGTTTGACACTGTGGAAGCTGGCTGTAATTCCACAGTTGTTAATGGGCCCTGAGTGTTGATGTTAATGTTGTGAGTTACTATCTGACCAGTCCTTTGGCAGACCGTTCAGGAATAGACCAAATGACTGTGGAAACACTACCCAGCTCCAACAGATGCAAGAGCAGCAGAACTTAATAGGCTTTGCTTTGCTCTTGACCTGGTTTATAAAAATCTAAAATGTATCACACATTTGGAAAATAGCATGGTTCTCAAACATGAGTGTATATTTTCTATTGTAGTGTGAGGGTTTTACAGTAGATGACTCAAGCCACAGAGTTGGAAACAGTCTGATAATGTGGGCAATGCCACAATGACTAACTATAAGTACTACCGTATTTTCCCGGACTTTAGCCCCGCTCCCCTATATAAGCCGCATTTGCTCTATTTTTAAAAAACGATAATAAAACAATACATAGCCGCACCTTTTGTATAGGCCGCAGAACTCTTTCCTTGACTTTTTGGCATCGCATCGAGCTCGTCCCGCGTGTCCCCTCCAGCGTCTCACCGTACATTCATTGATGTTAAGCTTGCGTGCAGCCCGCGCGGACTTTCCTAGCAAGATCGATGGCCTTCAGCTTAAAAACTTGTCTTACGTACGAACTTTCTTCGTTTGGGTTCCATAATGATCCGGCCAAGAATTTGAAAATAATTTATAGTTGGTCATTGTCGTCCGTGTTCATTTGCTAGCTGAATAAAAAAAGCAACATCTGCTTCTCTTGGCTAACTTGTCTGTAGTTTGATTCTATTCCGGTTATCCGGTCGCAGCCTCTAAATAAGCCGCATGGCTCAAAACATCTGACAAAAGTAGCGGCTTATAGCCCGCAAAATACGGTAATCATAGTCATCATATTTGGACTATGCAGATTGTAAAAGAAATACAAAAATGTATTTTTTTATAACAAAGACAGTGACATCATCAAATCAAAATGTCAAAAAAGGAAAAAAAATAATTATACACTTCATTTGTAAATATTTTCTTTCTAGAAGCCTTCAGTCACCATATTTGAACCTTTATTTGGTTGATAATGTAAATAGGAATAATAGTTTGACTTGTTGACTACAAAAATAATCGTTAATTGCGGTCCTAGTATAATAGACCTACTGAGTAGAACGGATATATCAGGACAATACTTGCACTCTTTCTATCCGCCTGAAAGCTCCAGTCCTGGCCATAAAAATACCCCCATCGGGTGATCTCTAGTCCCAAGCCTAAATAATGGAGAATCAATTTGTGGTGAGAGCGATTCGGACACTGAGTTCACTACTTTCTCCTCGCTGCGGGTCATGTGACTCTAGCCTCTAGGTGAAAAAAAAGTCAGCTAAACTGCTGTATGTACAGTAAGTATTGATCAAAGATCTGGGATGTTTTCAGTTTCAGGAATTGTGTTTAGATCCTTGCAACATGGAGCCGTGCTTTAGCATGCTGCGACATGAGGTGTAGATGAGGATACTGACAGGCTTTCTGACCCCATGGTCGATATGCCACACCTGTGAGGTGGGATGGATAATTAATATTATTATTAATAGCTCAGTAAAACAGATTTTGACAAATTTGTGAACAATATTTGAAAGATTTGGTCTGTTTGTGCATGTAGAAAAAGTTTCATATCTTTGTGTTATAGTTATATTTTTGTTCAGTGAAAACACTGAATATTTTCCACCTAAGGCATTACTCTTTCATATTACTTCCATATGTTACCGCAATACATTCTAATTTAGAGATATGGTACATTACTGTGTGGAATTTCTTTTGCTGCACTTCCAAATTGATGTACCTCCAGGGTGAATCCCAAGCACAAAAGCCCTCCTGCCAACAGCTGCGTACGTAGATGGTCCAGATTGACCGCACACCATAAATATGACCGGAGCATACCCCAGACAGGGCACTCAGGGTGCTCTAAAACCACTGTCCCGTCCAAACAAAATGTGCAACCAGACTGCTGAGCCAATGAAAGAGCCCCCCTGTCCATGTGGCTTGGCTCACTTTGCACTCTTGTGATGTGGCCTAGATTCCCTCAACCGTATTGAACTTGTGGACCAAAGATTCTACTCTCTTGCTAATATATCAACGGCCCTCTCAGCAGGTAAAGATTGCTCACATATTGGTAGCCTATAGATCAAGCATCTACATTCAAACATAATGCAAAAAAACAGTGTAGCTCAGGGGTGTCAAACTCAATTTGGGCCATGGGCCGAATTTGGACGCACAGGCTAGGTCGCGGGCCAAACGTAAAAATAAAGCAATAAAAAAATATTTTAAAAATGATATAGCCTTGTAATAGTTCTATGTGGACACTATTGCACAAATCTGCAGCAAGTGAAAGACTGAGTCCATATTCATGCATCAGCAGCAGGAACAGGAATATGGACTTGTGATATGATTCTGATATTATCACAGACATGTTGATATTGCTGCACAAATTCAATATGAGCTCACTATTTTTATAGTTTAAGCTTATTTTAGTGACAGATTATTCATGTGGTGAATCAAATGAGAGCTCACAGCTTCATTCGGTCATGTTCAGACTTTATCACACTCTGACCTGTGTTTTTTACCTGTGGCTCATGATCTGTCCAGATTTTGCACTGGTTTGGATGTTTTCCTCACAGAGCTGTCATCAAAGAAGTTTGTTGTCTTGTTGTTAGCTTCACATTAGCGCCGCTTTTAACACAGCTCTAACGTCCACAAAACCGCCCCCTTTCTCTATTCCTCGTTTCCCAAAACCACACGTCTTTTTCCTCGTTCAAACCTCTACTTAAGTCTGTAAAGTGTGCGACGCACATCAGCACTTTCAGCCCTCGGCACTTGCGCTGGCAGCACAGACAGCAGCACCGAGCATCGCAGGGGAGGGGCTGCAAAGGAATGTGGGAATTGCAGTTCTAGCGATAAAACCATTATATATCGATGGAAATTAATAAATATAAACTAGAAATGTTCGGCAGGCCAGATTAAAGCATCTGGCGGGCCACATCTGGCCCGCGGGCCTTGAGTTTCACTCATGTGGTGTAGCTGGAAGCATGTTCTAAATCCCCAATCACTGAAACCAAGATAAACAATGTCAAAGTGAACAACCAGATTTCACTGTGGTGGAAATATTACCACAAGTCTGCATCTTTCCTCTTAGGTGGAGCTTGGAAGTCAAGATATTGTCAAGTGCAAAATATGTAAAACGACAAAGCACAGAAGTCTTCTACAATTTTATAATGTTAAAGTGTGAATTTCAATGTAGAGGACTGGAAGACTTTCAACTGCTTGGTTTAATGGAATCGGTCAATTGGTTCAAACATTTTATCTGGCCAAAACAGATTGTTCACTTGGTTTGGTTAATGCAAATTTTTTGTTGTTGTCATGTTTATAGGGCTGTAGACCTTTAGTCGTTTTCTCAGTCATCTACTTATTTTATTAGTGTTATATACAAGGATTTCAAACAGAAACAAACAGAAAGGAGAATGCATGGAGTTAGTTAACTGGAGTTTTGCGAGTGACTAAAAGGGTTAATCTGCCTTTTCACTTTGTATTTCTCTGTTATGATCCTAACAATTTAATAATAATGAAGAGCATGTCTTTAGTCGACCAAGAATTTCAGTATTTGACTAAAGCCGTAGTTATCTGTAAAAAGGAAGAGCTTTTTGATTGTTAATAAAAATTAAAAGTTTAAAGGTGTTCCTCAGGGCTCCAACTTTGCACCATCATTGTTTGCATCTCAATATAGTTTTTCTGCTCTAAAACATCATAACATTCATAAATATCAACTTGAACGGCCTCTATTTGAATACAGAAATGGAAGTGGTGTGTCTGATTACATGTATAACGCTTTAAAACTGATAGTGAAAGGAAAACAAAATCGCAGAAGCTAGCAAAATTAAGGAAATGATGGGGAAGTGTCAAACTATTAGAACGTATTTCCCACTGCAGAGTTCCTAGAGGCAGCACACCAAATATGCACATGTGTCGGCGGGAAGCGGGTTGTTGTCATTCCCCTCAAATGGAATGGCGGGCACACACAAATATGCAGAGAACGCTTTCTAATAACACGTTTCGGCTCCCTGAATTCATCTTTGACTATTTTGGTTTTCTGGCTCTAATTTCCGGGTGGAGTGTGTACTGGCACTTCTCGTCCCATATCTAATACGCACTTGCTCACCGAACTGCTGAAAATGTGAGGGAATATTTTCTTCCAGGCTCAGCGTTGTAATGTTTTTCACAGTGAAAGCAGAAGGCCGACAGCGCACTGTTGACTAAGCAGCGAAGTCCTGCTAGCAACGTGGGGATTTTCAAACAATAGAAGTGTGATGCAGTATTGACATTTCAACTTTAAAGGGATTTGCAGTGCATCCGGAATGGATTCACTTTTTCCACATTTTGTTATAGCCTTATTCCAAAAGGGATTGCATTCATTATTTGCCTCAAAATTCTACAAACAATACCTCATAATGACAACTTGAAAGAAGGTTGTTAGAATTTGACCCCACAATTTTAATTTAAAAAAACTCGTGTTTGTTTTTAAATGTTTAATTTTTTTTAACACAAATTGATCATTGTAACTAGTTGGTTTTACTTAAAAAAGACATCACACTTTGTACTGATGATAATGTGTCTGGATTTATTCTCACTCTTCTTAACCATGACACCTTTCAAAATCTTGAAAACTAAAAGGACAGATAAAGAAATGTCCTAGCTCTAATATATTACAAAACATTACAAAATAATACACACACACAAAGAATATTGACCGTGTTCGCCAACATATCATCAGCGGTAGTTAAGTAGCTTTGCTTCTTTTCTTTGTACTTTAGCCAGCGTTTTCTTTTATCGTTCCCTCTGTATAACTTCCCGAGCAATACCAGCCGTCACATGACTACTACGTGGGTACATTTCTACTACTACAATAGTAGCTCCTTTAATATTACAATATTAGTACTGATATTTAATTCCTTTTACTTCTAATACATTTTACATGCTCTTGCTCGTCGAAGCTATAAACAATTATCATTATTTCTTAATGTCTTAATTCTGTTAGATCTGAGTGCTGCTTTTGACACTGTCGATCATGGGATACTTTTATAGAGACTAGAGGACTGGGTGGGCATCACTAGCACTGTGCTAAACTGTTTAAAGTCCTATCTGGAAGACAGGAAGTTCTTTGTCGAAATTGGTAACTGTGTCTCAGACCATATGCCCCTGACCTGTGGGGTGCCCCAAGGGTCAATCCTGGGACCCCTTCTGTTCAACCTCTACATGCTGCCGTTAGGTCAGTTGATACGCAGCGAAAATGTATCCTATCACAATTGTGCAGACGACATTCAGATCTATGTTTCACTGACGGCAGGTGAATATGGACCAGTGGATTCACTCTGTCACTGCATCCAACAGATCAGTGTGTGGATGCAAAACAACTTTCTCCAGCTGAACTCAGACAAGACTGAAATCATGGTCTTTGGCCCACAGAAACAAAGAGAGAGTGTTAACAGTCACCTCCAGAGTCTCGCTCTAAAACCTACAAATCCAGTTAGAAATCTGGGGGTAATACTGGACTCAGATTTGAATTTTAACAGCCACGTCAGATCAATAACATCAGCAGCTTTTTGCCATCTAAAAAATATTGCCAAAATCAAGTATAGTGTCTAAACCAGACCTGGAGAGACTTACCCATGCGTTTGTCTCTAGTAGATTAGACTACTGTAACGGCCTGCTCACTGGCCTCTCCAAACGAGCTGTAAAACAGCTGCAGTACATCCAGAAGGCTGCTGCTCGGGTCCTGACTAGAACCAGGAAGTACGATCACATTAGTCCTGTGCTCAGGTCTCTGCACTGGCTCCCTGTGGCTCAGAGGATAGACTTCAAAGCAGCTCTGCTTGTATACAAGTCTCTCCATGGCCTAGCACCAAAGTACATCTCGGACATGTTAGTGGCATATGAACCATCTCGGACTCTGAGGACCTCAGGGACCGGCCTCCTGCTGGTGCCCAGAGTCAGGACTAAACATGGGGAATCTGCGTTTCAGTTTTATGCAGCTAAAATCTGGAACAGTCTTCCTGAGGATGTGAGACAGGCCGCTACTCTGGCAATGTTCAAATCTAAGCTAAAAACTGTTTTGTTTGGCTGGTGAATATGTCTGAAATGCTTTTCTTTGCACTCTTCTCTTTTATGTCTTGAATTATTTGACGGATAGCCTGAAAATGGCACTTTTAAATTAAGATTTTGTGATTTCTGCCATGTCTTCGTGATTTTAATGCATTTTTTTCCTGTTGTGTGAAGCACTTTGAATTGCCTTGTGTACGAATTGTGCTCTACAAATAAACTTGCCTTGCCTTGCCTATTTCACTCCACATATTTCCCCATATTGATCAGTCTCAATTTTGATTTGATTTTCTTGAAAACATCGACAGGTCTTCAGGTATAGAGAACAGAGGGCCAGGATCATTATAGTTTTTTAGTTTTGTTAGGGTTGATGGGACTAATAATGCTGATAAAAAAGTTGTTTACTTTCCATAAATTAGATTATAATAATAAGAACAAGAGAAGCGAAAGAGAGGACAGAAAGAGAGGAGAGATGCTGCAGGAAGGAGAGACTAGACTTAGTCAAATTGTGGATATTTAGGTAAAACGGGGGATCCACTTGGACAGAGTCTAAGGCTGTAGCCCTGACTCAGTGCTTTCTCCTAAACCTGTGAGTCAACTCTTCTCTTCTTCTACCACACACTGAAACTGCAGAATTGACTAGTGGACCACTCCATTAAAGGGTGCTTACCTTATCGAGAGCGACCACAGTTTTGATCACAATCTTTTTGGCACAGCCCTACCCACAGCAGATTATCATGTCCAGTGTTGATTATGACCAAGTGTGTACCGTAAACTTGTTTTTCAACGTACTATTTCACCAACTTAACCTTGTAACTTTACCAACTTGATGATGAGTAAATAAACTCAGTGCGATTGCTTTAAGGAGTGTTAATTTGAACCTTTTGGTGCCATTCATAAAAAAGATGGGCATCTGGACTCACTCTGCATTCCTTCTCACAAACACATTACTCTCTGGAATGCTGTGTCATTGCCTTCTCTGGATGTCAGGATTTACGCTGAAACCTCCCATTCACCCTTTGGTGGTGGCCCTTATTCACGAGCAGAGCACAGATTTGAGCTGAAGCGCGCACAGGCAGCCGGACGTGTCTCGCAGTCTGGGGCTATATTTAGAATGGAGCTGGAGATACGCTTTACATGAGGATGGCTCCGTTTACATGCAGCCACTGGGCTTCTGAGGCTGGGTGTTGTTTCCTTTTCCTCCTGTTTGAAGTCACATGGAGGAGTTCAGTCTGAATTTTAACAGTACACAGCTATATCAATATACCACTGTGTTATTGCAGCATTTAGTCATGCTAATCATAATGAATAAATAATATACATAGACATGCGAGCTGTTAAAGTGAATGCGTTAACTACGTTAGGCTACGTTCACACTGCAGGGTATGAGGCCCAATTAGGATTTTTTGTTTCAATCACATTTTTTTATATGGTCATTCACATTACAATAAAATGCGACTGCCGTTTGTGTTTGGTGTGAACGGCAGCTCGATGTGGCCCGCACTAAAGAACACAACGTTGCACGTAGCACTGTGTTTATGGAAAAACAGGCACGTTACCCGAACGTGTGAGCCGCGTCCGCCCCTTTTATTGATGTCCTTAGATTTTTTTGCAGCCAGGAGCGCTTAATCCCTCGCTCGGACAACTCCTTCACAATTTCCTCAAATACCGCCCGATTACGGGCGAACCCTCTATTTTTTCCTGAATTGATTTGTCACCCTGTGTATTGATTAGTTCACAAACTTCTTCCACTGACAGTTTTCTGACTGGTCAATGACAGTCTTTTGTTTGTCATTTCTCTCCACTTTGCCTCCGAATTGGGACATTTATTCCGAAAATGTTGCCTATTGATGACGTTTATGTCTGATCTGGGGATGTGAGCGTTCAGACTGAAGTCGCATTCTAAAAGTACGGATTTATTTCCGTGCTGTTCACACTGCCGTGAAAAAATCAGATACAGGTCACATATGGGCAAAAAAATCGGATTTGACCTGCAGAGAAATTGGAGCCAAAAAGAATCATGTCAGATTCATCACACTGTATGTTTAGACCAAACGCACTCTTTCAGATTGTGCAGCGAGGCTTTACCTGAGCGAAGGACGAAGGTACAAGAGCTGATGTACACGCTCACATTTGTCTCCACAAGTGCCAGTTACACCCGCCTCTAAACCATTCAAAAGGACGTACTTCTGGACAGAATATTTAGACAGTTGGGCGTTTAAATGATTTATTTATATTTGTGAAATTTTAACATTATTTAATTGTCTAAAGAAAATGTGTGAAAATTCTTCAATTAGAAAGTTTGCGTTTAAATAATGATATTGAAATAACCTTGCAGCGCAATTATTTGTGATAAAAATCACATTTCCAAAATGTGATGAATCTGATGTTTGTGTTTATTGATTGACAGCACTAATAAACGTATTTTAATTAGATATTTTTAAAGCAGTTGAAAATGCTTTACACATTTGAAGGGACTTATTATAACACCAATAAGAATGTGAAAAAACCCAACAAAAACCCACAAAATAGATTTTTGAATGAAAATGGAGCACATGGCTATACAATAAAAAATAAAGAAAACAAATAATTTACAATTACTGTAAAATTATTATTATTCATGTAAATGGTTTTCAAAATGTGCAATGATTGTATAACACCACTAAACAACAAAACAAAGAATTTTTTTGTAAATAATGAAACCAAATTGAGTCTTTCCTGTGAGCTTCTCACAAACAGTAAATGTGTTTTCCTTGAGGGCGGCTGAAGGAGGTGAACAGATGCAATCTCCAGATGTGGAGCCAACTGTGACCTCAGCACTCGAGCTTCACTGTCCTGACGTTCCACAGCACACACACTCACGCACACACACACACACACACACACACAAACACTCTCACACCACATGCATGTATGTATGAAAGAAAGGACAATATTGGTGCGTTCTGAATACTTTTAGACTGGTCTGGATCTATAGCAGACATGACCATTATTGGTAATGTTCAAAAGTATGTTTTTATTATAATTGTGGTAGTGAATTTGGAAGTGGTGTTTGATGTTTTAGTATCTTGACACTGTCAGCTTGAAATGCGCACGTTTACTAATCATCCAGCTTGGTACAGATGGTCAGAAAACATTTGAAATGGTACTTTTACTATCAATGCAACAAACTGTTCACACTACAGAGCCAACTGTGCAGGCGTTTTGAGTCACCACTGCTCCTGACAGGCTGCCCCGATGGCATTGAAGGTCAAATGCAGAGGACAAATTTCCCTACAGGGACAATAAAGTGTACCATAACCTTATCCTATTACCAACCAAACTGTCACACTAATGAAGTAGCTAAGAATTTGGTTTAGCTCAGTTGACTCTATTCATTTGTGTCATCTGTCATCCACTCCTCGGTGTACAGAGAACACACAATACAAGCACATGTGAATGTACAGTAAGCCACCTGGGGCCTGGAGGACATCATTATTTTTATTGGTAGAATGTTGAAAGATTTGGGGTGAAAAAGGTTGTGGACTTTGTCAACTACTGTCCTAAGACTATATCGTGGATTCATCTGAGGGCTGCAACTAACGATTTATTTTAGCAGAAATTCTATTGTGCATTCAGACTTTTTATTACATTTTCAAAAGGTTGAAATATGGTGACTGAAGACTTCTAGACAGAGAATATGTATGGTACAATTTTTGTATTATTATTATTGATGAAAAACTGAAAACTGAAACTAATAATAATAGATAATGTTTCTGAGTCTGTATAGTCCAGACAGTGATTCTAATTATCAATGTACGATTATGATTACAATTCTTTATTATAATTGACTAGTCCAGGTAAAAATGATAATAATGATGTTAATTTTAAAAGTTTCTATTCACCAGGGGCATTTCTGCATTTAAATGTTACATTTAATATTACAATTATTATTACTAAAATTATGTTTTTTTTAAGGCAACAATAATAAAATATGTTGGAAATAATAAGAAGTAATGTTCCGAGTACAAACAAGGACAGTGTCCAATCAGATTTGGTGTTGTTGTAGCGGTCCCTTGGCCTTCAGACAGAAAGCAGAAGGCCCTGTGTTGTTACCATTGACCAATCAGAGTCCCCCTTTAAAGTGATTGACAGGCTGAAATCAGCTCGAGCGCAGCGGCTAGTCCCGCCCATGACTTCTAAAACGAAATATGTAAAAACAAGTTTTTTTATGTCATATTATTGTGTCATATTAATTTTGACATTCAGAAAGTTAGATTTGATAAAGCTGGTCCCACACTTCATGAATTGTGATCTTTTTGAAATGTGTTATGAATGAATGATTTTGCTATATTTTGGCCTTGATGTAAATAATCGTGAATAATACTGATGTTTCTTCTCACAATAGTGGTAAATGTAATCTTTTTAAAATAGTCCTTTCCTTAGATCCCGTAGATCCCGTAGCTCCCAGACGCTACCTGCTGTGAACAGAAAGAGTTGGAATGATTCGGCCGTGTCTTGTTGCGATCCATTGTCTTTTTCTGGTAATCCGTATTATGCAAGATTGTCTATAGGAGGCCTACGTGCTGCTTTGATCCTGGTCCACAGCTGTACACAGGCTAATCTCAACGCAGTCCTGGGCCATGCAATAGGCTGTAATACGTGTTTGATGTGAGGGGAGTGCACAGGGAGAGGAGGGAAGAGGTCCAAGCAAGGAGATATATTAACAACGTTTAAATTCTGATGGTATGATTTGATAAAGTTTAAAAGTAAACATAGAAACAGACAGTGTTTACATACAGTTTAAGTGCATATAACTTCAGGCGTGCCTTGGAAAATTTACACTTTGAGTCAATAAACTTTGAGCAAACTTCTGTGTGAATGTTGATTTGAAGATATTAAACATTAGAATTGTTTGTGTATTGTTCATAGTAAAAAATTGCTGATTAAAAATACATATGAAAAAAAAGTTATGTACTTCAAGTAAGGGTATACATTAACTTTTCTGCACGTTTGTAATTCCTTTTACAGACATAGGGTTAGGATTTAAAGACATGTAACAACTTTCGGTTGGATTGATTTAACATCGTCTCAATAATGTTATTGCCATTCTCCCAAAAATGTGGAGATATTCATTTTTGTCATCATCCATCCTTACAATCACCATTCACTGTGAATAAAGCGCTCTATAATTAGATGTAGTCTCATTTTGAGAGAGCTGCTTTTACAATATATCTGCTGGAGCAAAACTAATTTTACTTCATTACATGAAAAATAATCTTATAGAGTTCCTGTTAATAGTCCTGCTGCATCATTATTACAAAAGGGACAAAGAGTAAGAACCGGCTTCTTGTCCATTCAGTTGTTTTAATTGTCAAGCTTTTTGCAGGTGTGGTTTATTTGAACACAACTCCTTCAGTCAAGAGTCATCCTCTGCTCTCTGTCACATCAAGTTACTTTAAAATAAAGCTTGTATACAAAGCAGTAAATGAAATCATCATTGACAAATGAATAGTAATAATTTAGTCATCATGAGTAAAATATTTGCTAATCATTAACTGGCGTGTATACAAAGCATTTATAAATGTTTAATGAAGATTAACTCATCACTGACAAAAAAGAACTGTGTTCTCATTATAAACTAATCATCAACACATTTAATAATAATTTACTAATCATCCAAAAAGTAACTAATCATTAACAATCTAATATTAACCCTTGTAAATAAGTATTAAACACGTGTTGTTGATGATTAATTTATGCTTTGACATTGATAAGTGCTTTGGAGCTTTGCCTAATGGTTAATGACGTGTTTATTTTGTTGTTTAAATGATTAAATCATTATGAAAACTTGTTTGTTGTTTTTTTTTAGTCTTTTTTATGATTCATTCACATGTATTTAACATGCTTTGTATAGCTCTATAAAGTGGTACCACATATTTGTAAGAGCAGCATATTTCAATAGAAAATATGACAATAAATCATACTATGCCACTGACACAATGAACAGTGACCGTCTCGGACGCAGCATAGACTCTGCATTGTCCGACAGGCGGGACCCTGAACACTTGTTGGAGGATGAGCACTGTATAAATCATCTAATTCAGCTGCAGAAAAGCACAGCCCGTTTTACAGATCCAAAGTCAAAAAGCATGCATCTTTTCTTTGATCGTGTGTTAAGTAAGTTCTATTCTGCATTTTTCAAATACATTTGGATACGTTCAGGTTTCAGCTTTATACATGGAGAATATAAATGCTGGTCCTGAACCCAGCACATATATGTGGTAACAAATGTTGAATTGCACTATATTGCTACTGAAAATATAGCGTTAATATAAAAAAGTATTGTGTGTCGGTGGTGTAAGTAGAAGGAACGTCACAATATGCAAATCTCACGGTACACGATATTCATTTCATGATACAGTATTTATTGTGATATTGTGGATGTGATAACTGTAAATACACTTTTTACTTTTCTGTGAATCATAACTGATATTCCAAAGAAATAAGATATAAAAGTGCATAATATCAGTTATTGCTTCATGTTGTCTGCACTGAAACAGAGCAAAGGATCATGGTCTATGTAGTTCCCGCTGTTTTTAAACTGTTGCTGCAACAATGCAATGCATTTAAGCAACGAAGCTTGTAATTCAATATTTTGTGACTGACCACATTATTATTGACATTATTGACCTCATTATTGAGACTTGTGACAATAAAATAACACATTATTTTGGTTATTGTTACATGCCTACTAAATAAAGTATTTACGGAGGGGGGAAAAAGTCAGCTGCAATTAATAAATACCTTTTATTCATAGGTAATTTTGGCTAAAAAATGTGTTAAATTTTCCTTCTAGAATTCGATTTTTTGCATCCGTCTCCTAACATTTTTCAAATTACATAAAATTGTCAAAGCATATATTTATTTTGTTCTATTCAAGTTGTTGTGCAGTTAATAACATGGTCCCTTTTGGTTACAATGTTGATTTTTGTTGTAGACTGTAAGGAGAAAAGCTCAAAGCAGGTCCAGGAGGCTGTGTAATTTACCGTTGTATTGAGAAGTGATCATGTTTCATTTATGAATGAGATCAAATGATCAAAGTGTTGTCCCAGTCCGGGCTTCTTGTCCCAGTCCAGACTTCTTGTCCCTGTCCAGACTTCTTGTCCCAGTCCTTCTTGTCCCAGTCCGGGCTTCTTGTCCCAGTCCAGACTTCTTGTCCCTGTCCTTCTTGTCCCTCTCCGGGCTTCTTGTCCCAGTCCAGACTTCTTGTCCCTGTCCAGACTTCTTGTCCCAGTCCTTCTTGTCCCAGTCCGGGCTTCTTGTCCCAGTCCAGACTTCTTGTCCCTGTCCTTCTTGTCCCTGTCCGGGCTTCTTGTCCCAGTCCAGACTTCTTGTCCCTGTCCTTCTTGTCCCTGTCCGGGCTTCTTGTCCCTGTCCGGGCTTCTTGTCCCTGTCCGGGCTTCTTGTCCCTGTCCGGGCTTCTTGTCCCTGTCCAGACTTCTTGTCCCTCTCCGGGCTTCTTGTCCCTGTCCAGACTTCTTGTCCCTGTCTGGGCTTCTTGTCCCAGTCCTTCTTGTCCCTGTCTCCTGTGATAGCCTGTGTGAGGCGCTGTATGTTTAGCATGCTTATAAAAAAGCAGTACTGTATGTGATATTGCAAATTTAATCCATTTTGTGTTTTTTATGGAAAGAGGCTCTTTGTGCACTGTTCTACTGCTGTTTAAACTCACGCTGAACTTTCTGTAGTGAGGCTGAACTATTGAAGCCCTACGTTCATGACATAGTATATGTAATGACTCAACCCTCCACAGCTCAAACATTACTTAAAAAATGAGAAAGATTGCCTAAAAGAAAAACAGCTGTAATGATTATGCCACAAATAATAGTGTTTATCTGTCATTTCTTGAACAACAATTAATTTATATAATTATTATTGTGACAGGCCTACTTAGGGATTCTTCCTAAATACTAGGGGTTAAATTTCCCTTTTAAAAAAGTATAGTACCTGATTTTACTTTTAAGTGTGAATAACAGTGGTCCAAACGTATTGCTAGTTTACCTAAACTTTCAGAGCCCAAAGCAGAGTTTACTCTCACGAAAAGCTAACAAACATTAGCATGCTCAGACCGCTACTGGCTACCCCTCTGAGAATAAAAACGCTCTATGATAAGATGCAGACAATACACAGCTGTCTCATTTTGAGCTGCTCTTACAATATTTCAGTACTGAGTCAAAACCCATTTTACTTTACCTTGAAGTTGAAACCAAAAACATACCCTCATAATCTGATGACCTTACAAAATAAAAACTTTCTTGATATATTTTCAAGGTGCAAGAGCATGAAGTCCTAGTGTTTTACTGTCTGGTGTTTCTAAGTCCTGCCAGGCGTCCTCACTCGAGGTCTCGGGCTAGAGTGGTATCCAGGTTTGGGCCGCAGAGACGTGGACACCGACCAATCAGAGGAGCAGTTCTGGACAAAATCCTAGGATGCCCATTACTGACCTATTTGCAGATCCACTGAGCTTTGCAAATCCTTCAGTACATTACGCAAGCCCTTTTATGGTCAAATCATCTGAAAGTCAGGACTATCGAATGACAACAGTGTTTACCAAAAAACAAGCTCCATGTGTTTCTTATTGTCTCTTTGTCTCTTGCATATTTTTGACTAGATTCCAGCAGATAGCAATTTCCAGTTTGGGTGCCAGGATGTTGTCCGTGCAGAAATTGGCCGTGATCCTGGTTGTTTGGCACCGGCTCGTTTCTTTTCTTTACCAGCCCTGCCCAGTGCCTGTCTATGGAAACCTACTATTTGCAGTGAAACGTTAAGCCACAATGTTAAAAACGGCCATGGAGGACCCTTTGAAAAGAACTTTATGACTGTCAGAAATATTCTTCCGATGCTATATAAAGGTTGTGGGTCAATGTAGTAGTGGCTTAGTGGACGGATTGGAAAAACTGTAGCGATAGCTCAATAATATAGTTGTGAAAGATATGTATACAAATATGTATTTCTAAAGTGCTTTTCTACCTTCAAGTCACTCCAAGCGCTCCACAAGGCAATATGGGGAAGTGTCTTGTTTAAGGGCACAACAGCGTTTTATTAAAGGGGATTTATTCCAGAAAATCAACTTTAATTATTGTGTTTCCTCGTCAATCCTGTATTGCCCTGCAACTGAGGATCCAGTGCTCATAAAATTCCTGTTTTCACCTAGCCCCTATCCCCGCCCACAGCCTTGTACTTAGTTGCGATTGTTTGGGAACAATTAAGAGTGACTAAAATGTCACGTAGCCACTTATCAAAAATAAAAACACATAAATGACAATCTGCTGCTTGTTACAGTCTATGAAGAGGCGGGGCTTATCAGTTCTGCAGTTTTGAACAGGAAGCGAATGGACCTGTTTCTATTACTAAGCTGTTTTAAAGATCAATATTGCAGTTTACAATGAACAAAATGTAAAATAATGATCTACGTATTTTATAGTTCAATACTAAGTACCTGGAAACCAACATAATATGTCTCCTTTAAAGTATACTTATTTTCCTTTTTTGCTATTTTGGGATAAAGTAACATATATTTTACAGTTTGTTCATGACCACCAAGAAAACTGAGCAAACCAAACACATTTGTCTTGATTGCAGTATCTTGTCATTTAAGGACTATAATCAGCAAGATGTAAGAGACTTGCGTTTGCATTGCATTACTTTTTATGGTAGTTTGTGCAGTGCTAGAGCAGTGATAGTCTCATTGTGGTTTGGAAGTCAAAGCAGTTATATGGCGTGCACATTTTGGGTTCTCATGTGGGGGGGTTTGTGGTCTAAAATGTGGTCGAGTTGTAAGCTCAGAATGACTGGTGCTAAGATCTGCCAAATCCAGTTGCTGTTTTGGAAATCCGCTGAATGTACACTCTTGCCGTGGCATTGCTCCACTATTTTATGTATCCTTTTGTGCTGTCCCAGGTTATTATTTTAAAGATGTCTTGCCTTCTGGATTACTTTTCAATAGTTTAATAGGATAGGACAAAGAAAAAAAGCATGGAGTGAATTTTTGAATCTTTCTCGAGTGTTGTTAGAAATACGGCATTATACAACTCTACAACAGCAGTACTAACTCCAACCAGAAGGGGTCGGTAAAGAAACATGACATGCCAACTTCTCCATTATACTAACATCTTATTTACACTCAATACAGTCTGTTACTTGCAGACTACCTGTTACATCAAGTACGGTACACTGTGGTGTCCAGTTGACCAGCGCAGCGAAGGCTCACCTGGGGTCACACCCAAGCCCCCAGACAACAAAATGGCGCCCAATTCAAGCCTATGGCGTGTGCTCATTGGCGCATGTCTTCAAAACAGTTCCCTACTTCCGCGTTACTTCCTGAATGGGGAGTCTAGTGCCTCCCCTTTTGTGACGACATCGCCATGTCGCTTTGGCGTCGGGAACGAGTACGGCAACAGCAGAACGCGTGAAAGACTGTGGACAGTTAGCGCGGACTTTTGGAGTATGTCGTCTTCAAATGGTCTGGTTACGAAATGTATCATGATTAATTGTTATATCTATCTATAAATATAAAGGTATCATGTTGTAAAGCTCTGCTATTTAAGAGAATTATAACAAATGTTATAATATGAAAAGTCTGATTTAATTGACAACAAATTACATTTGCCCATTTAGAGGTTATAATATCGTCACCCAGATTACTTTGTTTTTGGTTTGGATGTTTGTTTGTTATTAACGTTTAATTTATTAATGTACACAATATAATTTGGCCTATATGCAATGATTTCTTGCCACTGTTTGCAGTGCAATTTATATCAAACCAGAAGAAATAGAAAACATTCTCTGTTACATAATGGAGTTATGCAATATTTAATTGTATTCAATTTTCTCTTGTGTTATTGTCTTTTTTGTATCATGTCGATCTTTAATAAATGCAATACACATATTTTATCATTTATTTCATAGGAATAATAAACTTCTGTTTATTGAATAAATATATCTGATTATACCTACAACTCTAACTTAAATAAAAAAAAAATGGTTTCTTTGCAGAAAGCATGAGCCATGAACTCATGAATATCGTTCTGAATGCTTCTTTTTGTGTAGCTAAACGTTAGCTTTTGTTAGCATGTGTGAACTGTGTAATCGTTCATTTACACTTCATATTGAATGATGTGTGATAACGTGCGAAATGGCATAAAACACAATGTACGTGTATCGTTAGTCTCGTCCACTGTCTTCTGTTTGGTTTCCGTCCGACACGCGCTCTTCTGATGATCGTTCACGAGGTGTTCGCCGTGACGTGAGGTGTTCGCCGTGACGTTAAAAATGTGATTTTTAAGGATTTTAGAAACGGCAAAAGAGTGACAATCCTTCTATTTTATATTTAGACTAAAAAGAATTTCGCACTTTCGGTAATTTTACAGGCCGAACTGTTGAAATGGTTGGTGCCTGAGGCTGCAGTACCGCGGAGCGGCCACTACTCAATTTGGATCGCGGACAGAGGGGGCGTGCCTTATCCAGTTATTATAATACATCCATGGTCACACCATAGAAGAACTCATCTAATTACCTATTCACCTCATACAGAAAGTTGCCATTCATTTTGCGTATCTTTGCATAGGTCTGTTGATCTCCACAGCAAATAAGTTATAAGCAGACTACAAAGCCGTTTTCAAGAGAAGCGGTGCAGGGATGACTTGTTGTCCATGAACAATGAACATGGCAAGACTTTTCTCTAGTCCTCCATTTAAATTATTTGGATACCAATTTAACCTGTAATGCCAAAACAACAGAAGTGAGGGTCAGCACTAGTCAGAAGTAACAGTGTGGGGCAGAAAAAGGTGAAAAGCGGTTATAGGTGATTACAAGAAGAGTATTTTCTGTTTTATCACTGAGTTGCCACGGAAAAAATATTCTTTCTACAGACTCAAATATCCCGTGCTCCGAGGTCAGTGCAATAACATGCGCTGGTTTTATTACCGGTTGCAAACCCACCCTGACTTGGTATAAATTTACCATTACGGATGGGGTAGTATTGTTTTTTATTTATTTGCCTTTAATTTACAAGGTAACAACCAATTGAGATTGAGCCCTGTTTCAAGGGTGACCTATTGTCACGATACAAAAAATTCAGACTTGATATTGATAAAAGGGAATATGCTTGATACTTGATTACTTCTAGTTTGATGAAACAGTTTGATGAACTCAAGAGCATTCTAAAACTGTTCAGGAAAGGTCACATTTTGTCCTGTTTGTTATTTTCATTAATATTGAGACTTGCTCAAATTAGTATCTAGTTTCGTTACTAGTTTTAGTTATATAGATTTTCAATACTGTACTTTTGAAAACCCTGGTGGTGAATATGTTATACCTGAACTTAAATATCTTGATTCCATGTCACTTTAGTTCTTTGCTGTACATTAAAGGACAAATATTATGCATGATTTGTTTTGTTTTCAACCTTCAAACATGCTCTTTAGTACCTGTACTATGGCATTTCATGTTTTAGAATAAAAAAACAAAACAAAAAACGTCTTTGTCACTCTGACTTTTCCCACGCCAGGAACTGACCTTTGGCTCCATCTACTGGCTTTAGAGGGAATAACATAGGAAAGAGAAACAAACAAATGCTAGCCCTCCGCCAACATGCTAATGCAGCCACACAGGTATAATGATCATGATTTGAGGCCGAAATGGACTTAAAAATAGTGCAGAAGATCTCAGAGCCATAGGTAGTATATTGGGGAAATTGGGGAGTATTTCTGACGTTCCGAGGGCAACAAGATTTATCAAACTAGCGTGAATGAAGCTAAACACAACTCCAGGTATGTTTTGGATGTTTTGATGTTAGAATATGGTTAAAAGCTCAAAAAACTCAGTTTAGCATTTTATGTGTCATGTCAAACTTATGTAAGTAACTCATTCTAGTCTTACCCTAGTGTAAGCTGCCAGTATTAGGCAGGCTAATGTATGCCGTGTCTGTAATGGTGTGAAGGTCTGGGCACCATACATCTCTGCGGCCCACTCAACGCCCCTGTCACATCTGGACTGGGTGCATCCCCATGTATTCCCATTGAGCGTGCTCGTGCTGGAGGTAATTCACACTTTGAGGGTCAGCCGGCGGCTAGCCTGGGCACTAAAGCAGTACGGAGGGGCACAAGCACGAGAGCTGACATAGGGTTCAGAGTAGTGCGAGCAGAGACAGCCAGAAGGAGGCGCAGTGATGTCAAACCATTCACATACACAATATAGACCGCCAGGGTTGTCATGGTCGCACCACACTGCACTTTGTTACCTTTGAAAAGTGCATGGGTAAGCTAACACTGGGACATATTATGCAAAATCTTTTTTGTTTTAACCTTGTTACAACAGTACTTTCTCATTATTAGTTTCCTCAAAGTTGTATTTTGATGTTGTTTTTCATGTCTGTTTATTTATTCATTTCAGGGACAGTGCATATTAATGAACATTTCTGTCAATATATACACTATTTACATAGCATGACACAGACACACCATTCATCCAGTTACAGCCCAACAGACACACAACAGTAGAGCAAATACACACATCTAGAACACAAATCACACACAGACACACACAGATACAGGGCAGGAGGCCAGCAGGTGGCAGTATCGAGAGCAAGTGTAATTAATGTTGGCAGATCTGTTGTTTTTGTGCTGTTATTGTGTTTCTGGGGGATGGTTCTGCTGATGAACTGACTTTGTGGTGGAAATGACAGACCATGAACGACTTCGAGTGTTTGACCATATGTTCCAAGTAAACTACAGTATGTTTGTGTAATATATCGGGCAATGGTGAGAGTGGTTTGGTTTTTTGTTTGTGAAGCAATGGCAGAGGTTTCAGAGGTTGTTGATGGGGTAAACAGTGTGCCATGTGAGACAGAATCATTGAGGGCATGGACATTTTAGCGGTTTGAGTGGACATCTGGTGGCGGATGTGTTTGAAGTTGATAATATCGAATTGAATTTTCGTTTATTACAGATTTCCTTGACGTGTGATTTGAATTATAGCTTGGAAACGAGATATTTGTATTCTGGGACAATCAGCAGATGTTCTCCTGAAATGAGTAAAGAAAAAAGAAAAACTCAGATCAAAATGGATTTCTGTAATAAATATTGCTCAAATCTGTCTGACACACACATATTTATGGACTATGGATCATCATAACAGTTTTATTTAACACCAAACGGACCGTATTATTAAACTTTTTGCACTAGTTTTTCACCTGCTGGACATTCGGACAGCACTTAACATGGCGTGAGCCCTGAACAGTGCCCTCTGTAGGGGACAGTGGGGACATTCAGACACAGCCTGAGGGACTTGTACAGCTGAAATATGTCATGGAGCCTCTATGAAGACTTGAGAGGCCTTCTACAGGATAAAGATTATGATGCAGGGTTTGACAGAATTGAGGTTTAGATCACATTTGTCCCACTAATGACTATCTAAATATTACAGAGAGACACATTATCATGACTCTAATCTGACGACTGATTTAGTTGAATTTGTTTTTTCTGACACTTATTATTTAGTTGTTTTCAGCGGACATTATGATTCCTCAACAATAGAAGCCTGTTCAGCCCTACTACATTATTCATTCAAAACATTATCATAAACTATATATGCTAAACTGTACATACATAATTCATTTAATATATAAACTATGAATTATTTTTATAAGAATGCCAAATGTACAGTGAAACAATGTTCTTTATTGCTTAAATGGCAGCAAAATCTGTATTGTTATTCGGACTGCAAGATTAATAGCAATCGAATAAAAATGTTAATGAACACAATAAGCAAATCACAAAGTGCCATAATTTCCTCCACAAACAACAAAATATCCTGTCTACTTCTGCAAACATCTGCTCACTACAGTTTAGATCTGTACAAACGTGCTCTGAAATACATGCGAGTTGGTCTGTTCATGGGCCTAGTTCAGTCTTTTTCAGTCTTTTTATAACGAAGACGGCACATTCATGACTCAAAATGTCAAGACAATGTGTGATTTTCATCAAGAATACACTGTATTTGTAAATATGCTCTGTCTAGAAGCCACTGTCACCATATTTACACCTTTGTATTTGGTTGAAACTTGAATCCTGGTTGTTTGGTGTTCTGCTGCACACGAGCAGTTCATTTGAGGTGACGAGTCGCTGTCCTACATCCAACCGCTGCACGCCACAAATCCAAAGCTATAATACTATTTCCAGCCTAAAACTACACATACATTTTCACTGGCTTTAAATACACACATATTGTTCCTAGTTCAGAGTATTTTTTGTTGTTGTTTTTGTTTTTTTGCCATTCCATCATGTACTGCATCAGTTTCTTTTTATTTATTTTTTTAATTTAATGCCAGACAGACAGACAATGCAAACAGGGCGACATATGATGAACATTGGTACGAAACAGTAAACCTACAAAATCATAAACACAACACAGAACATAACACTGTCGGCTTAACAGACAGAACCAAGTGGGGACAAGTTTGGCTGTGATAATAATTATGAATGAAATGAATGAAATGATTAATAATTTGTTTCCCCCTTGTATATTTTTCCTTTTTAAAAACAATGTTTTCTTCTTTTCTTTTTTTTTTCTTCTTTTTTTCCCTTTTTTTTTGTGGGTTGCAGTTGCTGTTTTCTTTTTTTTCTTTTTTAAAATGTGTATTATTTTCATTTACAAATACAAAACAACTGTGATAATAACAAGAACAGAAACAGCAACAGACAACAACACAGGACATTTTCTCCTTTTCCTTTCCCCATGTTTTTTGTGTGTGTTGCAGTTTTCTTTCTTTTCTTTTCTTCTCTTTTTTTAATTGATGAGAGAGAGAATCAATAACAATAATACAATAACTAATTAAAAAAAGAATACAAACAACTAAACAGACAGAAAAACGGATTTTTAAACGGATAACAAAAAATAACAGGGCTAACACATATAATGTCGCAATTCTTATCTTGTCTGGTTCGAGAAAGAAAAGCAGATCATTGCGCTACGTTTATGATACATATCAATCGTTTTTTCAATTTTGGCTGGTGTTGATCACGTTCATTCACACCGAATCACATCGATGTAGCACCGACGCAAACGCTTGGTGCATTCATCCATCCTCCCCTGCCTTCTCTTTTTTTTTTTTTTTTCAGATCTGCCCTCCCTCTTTTTAAACTCACATCCTTTCCTTTTTTTTTTGTTCTTTTTTTTTTTTTTTTTTGATCCCTCCTCCTCCCTCGTCTACAAACGGCTTACTGCAGTATCCTTAAAGTCCCTCCGCCGTGTCCTGAGTTGTCCTCTTCTCTCACTCACTTTCTCTTTCTCTCTCTTTTTTTTATTTTTTATTTTTTTCATTTTCGGTACCCAGGATGCCACACGACTGTCGGCTCGGCGTGGCTGTGCGCTTTTGATGTTGCGAGAGTTTGATGCGTTACATTTTGTGCGCGTGCGTTGGTGTTTTTACAGGCTTGCCCGTTCCATCGCCGTCGTCAATCTCAAAACGTTTAAAAAATTAATTTTTGTCTTTTTTTTTGGACGGGGGCAGCTACAAATATGTTCGCAAATTGTTGAAGGGGAAAAGTGAGAAACGGTGAAGCAAAAAGCGCATTGTCCTCGTTTGACCCAAGCTAAAGCAGAACGGTGAGGACAAACTGCGCATGTTGTTAGAATAAAAAATGGCTTATAATACTTGTTTTGAGCATTATTTCTTTTATTACAGTATATTCAATTGTAATAAATACGGATGATATGAAATAGGAGTAAAAAATAAAATTCAAAAGCTGCAAAAATAGAACTCAATCTATGTGTTATATTTTTTTTTTTACACATTACTAGCTCTCATTATAGACATGGTGCAAATACATGATAGGAATAGTATATGTGTATTATGATTTTTCAATACGTGAGGATTTGTATACGCGTCTCTAAAACACAGAGAGAGGCGCAGTGTCCTCGTTTGACCTAGACTAAAACAGAGAGAGAACAAACTGCGCATGTGGCATTCAACAAATAATGTGTTTCATTCTACCTGTAAACAAGAAACTATAGCATTGTTTTTTTGTGATAAAAAGGGATAGATAATAATTGTTGCTGCTACATTTAGTATAATCCTGATAATCAACGGAGATAATTGTCATTATACCACCAGATAATGCAGAAAAGAAGGCACTTCTGCATGATGTTCTCCTACATCGTTGACTTATGACAAGGTACAATTCTAGAATAATTTGTCTGAACATGCAACTTTTTTAAATCTTTCATTTACCAGGATTGACCGGTGAAAGCCCTGGCCAACTCTCAAGAAAAACTCAAATTTCTTTACACACTTTTTAATTTGACACTACAGATTATAAAATAGAGCAGTAAAAAGCAGATTTTCTCAGTTGTGTTAAGCCCAGCAGCACTTACAACTTATCCATAACATATTTTAGTAATTATCATTGTGACACAAAATGTCGATGTCGTCCCATGCCCACTGTAAACGCACGTCTGAACACATGATGTCACACAGGAGCAGCTCCGGGGGCAACATTCTTCCACAACAGCCCCGCTCTGGAAGCATGACTGCTGTCCCCGTCTGCAGCAGGTTATAGAACTGATCTGGTGTGAGCGGGACTGAGAGACGTACAGGGCTGTCTAGACATTTAGCATTAGCACTAAAGCCTTGTAGCTAAAGCGATCATAAATATATGCACACTTTTGGCAAACACAGGTAAGTGACGTGTCACTTATGCTGAACATTTGACTTTCAGACATGAGAACTGCATTTGCTCAAGTCAAACTAGCACAAATAAACATTTGGAATCTCACTACACTGCACACACACACGTGTTAGTGGGAACTTAGACTGAGACGTCTCAATCTCAGTTCCCGGTTTAGAAGCATGACTTGGACTAGAACACTTATGTGTGTGGGCATTGTAGTGTTTGTCCTGTGCTGCAGAACAGGAACCTGTTTTGAACTGAGCCAGGCCATCTTTTTCTGTTGGAAATAAAATGAAATAAAATGATTGAATATTATAAATCCTTTGTTATATATTGTGTGTACTTTCCTATTTGAATCATTGAGCATAGCTCAGTTTGTTCCAAAGAAAGCATAACATTTACCCATGACAAATATATTACCCGTAGAAAACGATGATGGTACAAACCTTTTCGATTGTTCTTGATGAGTCTAACATCGTTATTGGAAAAAAAGACTGAAAACAAAAGCCAAAGTGCAGAATTCGTAAGCTGTGACTTGGAGCTGAGCGGGAGGCGCAGTGTCCTCGTTTAACCCTGGCTGGAGCAGCGCCGCAGCTCGCTCAGGAGCTTTGTGTGTGCGCCGTTCCCAAACCACCCAGCCTGATTATCCAATGTTGTTGATCATAGGGAAAATGTGCTCTAACTTAACTACTAAATATGGTTTGAGTTTAATTCAAAATGCTGGCGTTCTCAAAAAAAAATAACTCTAATGCAAGAAAAATGTCTATTGTCGCCGTATTTATGCATCTGTTTGACGAACATCACCAAACATCGGGCAAAATGGCATGAAGATATTTAGTATCGTGCACATGGATCTATGGTTTTCACTACAGCCTTATACAAGCGTCAGCCGCAGTGTCCTCGTCCGACCTCAGAGCAGCCGTGCTTCAAACACAAAATAAGTACGTTTACTGCGCTGTCCAGGTTTATTATTGAGACATTACACATGGATCATACTAGAGGTGAGAGAGTAAGCCAACATAAGATAATATTACAATAGTTGGAGATCTGCAACATTCAAATATCAAGTATCGTCAAGAATTAAACTCTAAAAATGAGCTCGACGTCGACTGTCATCTGTAAAGTCAAAAGTAGGGCAGCAACTAACTGATCATTGATTATTCTAGCAGTTATTATTTCAATTCATTAAATAGTGACTATGAGATATGACAACATTTGACTTGGATGAAGCTACAGACATATATAAAAGTATACTCTAATTTATACTAATTTATATAAAATCACAATTTTGCAATAGATTTTGTGATAATCGATACACTGCACATGATATTCTGCCATGTACTTCTCAGTTTTATAAGAACCAAATATATGAATATGAAATGCTCCTGTATTAATCATCCAAACGATGAATATGTCGAATGTTTCTTTCTCTAAATAAGCACCAAAACTGCAGCACTATCACAGTGTCATTTTGTGAAATATAGAATAAATATAAATACTCATGGCCATATATTGATACAGTAAGTTAATTGTGACATATGGATATTTGAATGCAGCCCTACAGCAAATGACATGTTCTGGAGTCTGTAAAGTGGAGAAAATAATTGTTCAATTACTAAATTAGTTGTCTGCTATTACAATAATCAATGAGTTGCGATTAGATGGTTTCAGCCTTAATATAAAGAGATATTTTTGCATTTTTGTGATGCATTTTATGGTCCGTTCTAGGGCAACTAATCATCAACTAACATTCGTTATCTGGGTTGTGTCTTGACTCCGTGCAGCGTGCAGACTCCGTGTGCAGAGAGAAGAGACTTTATGACTCACAGAGAATCATCAATGACACAGGAAATGTGTCAAATTGGGTAATATCGCCTGAATACTGCTACTCCAAAAAAAGTCAAGATATTCATTTTGTGTCCGTCCACCGCTAACTAACAGTAATCATTTAAGCGTACTTTAACTGGGCTAAACGTGAATGTGAAAAGCACTAGTAGAGCATGCAGTCGCAAAGAAAGCACCCCACATAAACCCCATCATAACACGTTTGTACTGTAAAACTCTGAGTAATAGTCATGTACAAAAGAATAGCATCGCCTTTTGTACGATTTTTAGCGAAGCGTTCAAAAAGTCCGCGCGCTTCTGCTTAAAAATAACCGAGGCGCACTGTCCTGGTTTGACCCACACCAGAACAGACTGAAGCAGCTGCAAACCGCGGGGACAAACTGTACGCTTTTCAGAACAAGCACGAGTTTTATTTGTATGATTAATAAGGAAATAATGTTGTCTATTTCTACAACCCTGTCATTAATCAGAATCCAAATGTTATCTGCTGTAAGACGATCGTTTTGCCACATCCTCATTGATACGTTTTGTGAGGCATTTCTTGTCAGTGTCAGAGAAGAAACGTTGAAGCCTTGATTTAGTCTTGTTTTTTGTCTTTGTTTGTCTTTGTAACACAGTTTGACAAATTAATGCAACTTATTCAGTCAAAGAGTGTCTAAATAGCACTTAAGTCTATGACAGTAAGGAATGCTCCACACAAATGAAAAAGTAGATCTACAGTTCAAAATATCGCAATAAATAGGCAATGTGTTTACTGTGATAATATGGTACTGAGCGGTTTGTGTGTTGTTACATCCCAAATAACAAGGAGCTATAGTAAATAAAGATGTTGAGAAATGTAAGAAGTGAACAAACCAGATCAATAAACACAAGATGGACAGAATAACTCTTGAAAACCAGCAGTGAAACCAAATCTGTGTTGTTAAAGTGAGTTGTTTAAAGTGACAGGTAACGGCATGATATGATAAATATAGACTATATATACGTGAATAAAAAACTGAAATAAATCTGGATAGAGTTCGTGCTTTGCAGAGGTGAGAAACACTGTCCTCATTTGACCCAGACTACAGCAGCAGTGGAGCTACAGTGGAAGCGCGCTAACTAAAGCGTAACCATGACATGACTACAGCGATACACGGCTTTATCAGTCGACAGTTGATGGACAGACATATTGGAATGAGAAACGCTTGTTGTTGTTGTTGTTGTCTTCTGCGCTCCACTGCGGCACTCGATGTGTTCAGAGGGAGTCAGCAGAGGGAGGATGGTCTGGTCACAACAGGAAAAACAAAGTGATCAGAAAAACATGCGACTCGCTGTTTCTATGGAAACATAACATTATTTTAATACGTGGAACGTCCGTTTCTAATTGTTTGCTTGCTTTAATTTCATGTAGTTTTACTCACATTGTTCAGGGTTCTGGAAAATACTTTTGCTAATTTCAAGTAAGACACGTAATTTGCAATGCAGTGTGCTCATGCCCGCTGTGATGTCCTTGGGGTCATAGGTATCATGTGATCGCGGTGATTGATCTGGCTTTTAGGCATGGCTCTGTTTACTGGGGAAAACATTACAGAGGTTTAATATTGCTGAGCTGTGGTTACCTGCTGCATCTGGCTGTAGTTTTGAAGGATGTTCAACCTTTAAACCTTTAAAGTCCATAGGAAAGGACCTGTGGTAAATATTTATCGGAGTTTTAAGTTGCAGCTGGTGAAGATATTTTGAACAATAAGAGTTTAAAATTACAGGAAGTAGTGCTGAGTTCTAAAACAGAATCCCCCTGTGATGTCATCAATGTGCGACATGCCATTGAAAACACAGCGACTGTTTACACTTAACTGACACACTTTTAGCAATGAGTCAACAAACTAAAGGTGTTTTATGGTATTATTGTGTGTCAAATCATAACTTTTGTCATTTTTATGGATTTTGGCTCTTGTTTACAGTATAGTTGCTAGGTAACGGTTGTGGAATTACCTCTATCTAGGTCATATTTGCTGCTCATGTCCAACCAGGAAGTACAATTATAAACTTTACAGAAATGGTCAAACTGGGGACAAACAGGCAACATTTTTCGTGAAATCTGAAGTATGATTGTGTGAAATGTGCAGTCGAACCTGTCACATAGACATTAACATGGAGACTGCAGATCTGCACTGCTCAGGGTTAGGTTGAAATTGTCAGGAGAATGATTTTGATCTAATTTACTTTCAAACAAACCCATGCACTTCAGTTCTAGTAGCGCTAGGTGTAAATAAGTGACTGTGTCGGAAAAAGCCACTGTTCACCTCGTGCACAGCGAGGGGCTATGACGCTAACGGTGTACATTTGGAAGCAGCGGGTCAGTGAGTGTGTCTGCTGAAGGCTCAACGGCCAGGAACACTGTGTTATCACGAGACCCATGTGACAATCGCAGACAAGTTAAACCTGTTAAGGGTTCAACATGACGGTGAGAGAAGGAACAAAATCAGACACATGCCCTTTGACCTTTCTACCACTAGAGATGTCAAGATTATTAGGTTAATCGATAATCGTGATTATTCAAGTCACAATATAATCATCAGAACCAAAAAAACAATTTTCGTGACAATTTTAGAAGCAAAATGACCTTTTTTAATTCAAGTCATAGTTTAAAAAAATAGTCAAATGTAAATAATTTTTTTTATCTGGCTGTTTTTGTCAAATTTAACTTTATATATTATACAATTTTGTAAAGCCGGTTACAAACTTGAGGAACGGTAACATGTTAGACCACGGGAATGAAAGACAATTAAAGATTTCACTGTTTCAATAAAGGTGAATGAACATTGAATGTTTTTTTCTCACAATAATCGCAACACTAAAATGATATCGTGACATCCCTGAAAAACCCTGACGATTGTGTGTTTGTTTCCCCACAGACTCAGGACCCTGTGTCCGTCCGGTCTCATGTCTCCGACTCCTCCACCGGTTCTCCGTTCCCTCCGCCTCTGACATCTCTCTACACTGTAAAACTGACATCATTAGGCCTGCCACCAGAACACACTGTTTATCTGCTCCATCTCAAAAGGTACTGGCACTTGTAACAGCTTCCCTGATAGCGCCCCGAGGCTCATCTCCTCTCCCTCTCTCACAACAAAGAGATGTTTATTATCCGCCCCTGCACGACGAGGCTGGAGAGCTCGGCCGCCTTGTTGTGCTGAAAAAGAAACAAAATGGCTGTGATTCAAATTTAGACTTGGATGGACACAAACAAGTGAGGGATTGAGAGGAACGGTTTATTGAATGGATAAACTTTGGTGGGTAGAGACTGCGCCCTAACCCAATGCGATGTCGGAGAGAATAATGGATTTGTTCGGGAAATTGTATCGCAAAATATTTACTCTGTGTCATTGTGTGTACATGCATGACGGGAAAACCCGTGAACTTCTTGATTGCAGTCCCAGTTTTTATTAGCAATTATAGCAGTTTTAGTGCTAATTCTAAATTACTAATCGCCCCTGAACGTCTCTTGGCCACCTCTCGCACCTATTTGCCTATTTGGCTCTTTAACCTGCTCTAGACTGACTGTTTTTTTTTGGTAAAGACAGATTGAGTTTGTTTTTTTTGCGCACTTGGAGCTCTCTGTGTATGTAAACGTAGTGAGTGTTTTCAGATGTCAAATCTATTTTAGCCCCATAATAATCCATCCTTCCTTGATCAAATACACTCTTTACTTTTGTTTCATCAGCTCTCTGTGCAATAAGCATTTATTTGCACAACTGCACCACATTTCAAAGATGACAATAACACAGTTTTGACTTGCATATAAACTAGAAGTGTAATGCGCGGATCGTTTTGAACACTTTACAATCTCAACGCGCTCTTTACTCTGGACAGGAAACAGCTGATGCTAAGTGTGCTAGCTTTGTTATCGTAACCTTTGTTTTGTATCATAGTAAAGTGTTGGGTCTTTGAGCAGAGTAGAGCAGAGTATAGTAGAGCAGAGCAGAGCAAAGTAGAGTAGAGTAGAGCCGAGTAGAGTAGAGCCGAGTAGAGCAGAGTAGAGTAGAGCCAAGAAGAGCCGAGTAGAGTAGAGCCAAGTAGAGCTGAGTAGAGTGGAGTAGAGCCAAGTAGAATGGAGTAGAGCCAAGTAGAATGGAGTATAGCCAAGTAGAGCCGAGTAGAGCTGAGTAGAGTGGAGTAGAGCCAAGTAGAATGGAGTAGAGCCAAGTAGAATGGAGTATAGCCAAGTAGAGCCGAGTAGAGCTGAGTAGAGTGGAGTAGAGCCAAGTAGAATGGAGTAGAGCCAGTAGAAGCTAGAGTGAGAGTATGAGTAGAGGCCAAGTAGAGCTGAGTAGAGTAGAGTAGAGATGAGTAGAGTAGAGTAGAGCCTAGTAGAGTTAGAGTAGAGCCGAGTATAGTAGAGTAGAGCCAAGTAAGAGTAGAGCCAAGTAGAGTAGAGCCAAGTAGAGTAGAGTAGAGCCAAGTAGAGTAGAGCCAATAGAGTAGAGTAGAGCCGAGTAAGTAGAGCCAAGTAGAGTAGAGCCAAGTAGAGTAAGCCAAGTAGAGTAAGCCAAGTAGAGTAGAAGCTAAGTAGAGTAGAGTAGAATAACCAAATAGAGTAGAGTAGAGTAGAGTCGAGTAACCAGGTAGAGTAGAGTGAGTAACCAGGTAAGAGTAGAGTAGAGCAGAGTTCGAATGGAAAAGGGGCATTTCCTTTACAATACTTGGAAAGATATACATTTTAAATTTGATTTTTTTCCAAGTCAAAACAGTGGTAGTGAAGAGGAGATGGAGTGGCTGAGGAGGCTAATGGTTCTACTGCTGCGATGGAGATAAGATAAGACTCCTCTTTTTGTACATTTATTTTATTTATTTATTTTTAATATGGTACCATGCACTTATAGTATATTAAAGGGGACATATCGTGCATTTCAACTGTAATGAGCTTTTAGCCTGGTTACAAGAGTGTTTCTTCATCATTAGTTTACTCAAAGTTGTATTTTGCAGAGGTAGCAGGCTGTGATTGTCCGACCACAACAGACAGGTGACCGGAAGTGTTTTATTCTGTGGATATTTGAGTTGGAGAAAGGTCATGGCCAGACTCAGACGTGCCAACAGTCTTCCCCACTCAGAGGACTTAGAAAATCATTAGCGTGGCCTTTAAAGTGAGCTATCGAGTGCAAGTGTGTCTCTTAAAGGCTCATTAAGAATAACAAGCCGATAATGTGACAGTGACACTCCTTTGTGTTTACTGTCAGCAAACACCAGTCGATCCAGTGGGAGGTCGTTTAAGGACATTTAAGAACGGTATACAAGATTTAGATCCCCGCAGACCTCTGCAGTGGCTGTTTAGTCTCCCCTATGTAACGCTCTTTACAACTTTCATTGGATAGAATACACTACATTGCACTGTTTTTGTGTAAAAAAACAGAGCAATGTAGTGTATCTATCCAATGCAGTGAAGAAAGTTGTAAAGAGCGGTTCATAGGGGAGACTAAACAGCCACTTCACAAGAGGCTTTATCAGCACAGAAGACACGCGAGTTCAGGACCCCAAAGCGCTGTGCATCTTCATCTTAAAGCCACAAACCACTCTATTGAAGACAGTGAGGTGGAGATTCTGAGCAGGGAAAAAAGATGGTTTGAAAAAGGAGTTAAGGAGGCAATCTTTGTTAAAAAAGAGAATCCTTCATTAAATCGTAATGGAGGTTTAAGATTCAACCTTCCCGTTGTTTATAATGGTCTGCTGAAACCCTGGAGACGCCGAGACATTCGGATGCTAATCAGGTACTCCGAGACGAGGGAGTCAGTGAACAATAGGCCCATCCCAGTTGGTTTTGATGGCCCATTATCGGGGGTCCCGCCCTGTGGGCAGGGCTTTCACAGAGTAGGATATAAACCTGAGTTCTCCGACTTGTTTCTCAGATTGCTAATGACTCTTGGATGAGAGTCAAAACGTTTCGTCCAGATGACAAACATCATCGTATCGGTATTAGATCGATATCGCGATACTTGCCATAGTATTACTTGGTATCAGATTGAAGAAAAAATTAACTGGTGTCGACCGTCGCTAATGACAACCATGTGGAAACAACTGCCTGTGACCATCCCAGACATTGATTCTCCGTCATGGTTCAACAGCAAAGTGAGAGGAGGGAGTAGGTGGGCGGAGCTAACATGGGGTCACTCATGGTTCAAAATGAGGTACTGGCCCTTTAAATGTATTTCCCCCTTTGAGTTGATGGTTGTCCTTTGCAACTGAGTGTAAGCCTTTATGGAAAATGTTACCAGCCTGTTTTAAAAGTGAATGTGATTCAGATTTCATTCAGGCAATAATTGTCATTTATAAATTAGATGTAAATGTCAAATATTATTAATTAATTATCAGGACCAGTTTGTTCTCCAAACACACACCAAAAAAACAACCCTTCTTCTTGAAATTCTTTCATAGACATTCCACCAAAACCTTTTATACTTTATTTCAAGTCTCTAAATCTCATTTTTACTTATATTGGCCTCGGCTTTGAAATGTGAATTGTCAAAACCTAACAAAGTCTCTGCTGTCTGCCAGACCATTCTGCCAACAGAAAATCTAGGCAGGATTTGAAATCAGATTTTCCTCTGGGCAGAGCATGTTTCCACTCTCAAACAGGGGCCAAAGCCACAGTCTCAGCTTCGCTAAGAGTCCAGACAAGGTTCAGAAACAGCTTCAGTTTGAATTGGGGCTCATTTAGTCTTCATCCAGTGTGATAAGAGGGGTCAATATTTTTTGGCATTTGTTTGAATGTTAAAGGAATACTTTATTTGTAACCATAGTTTCAAGTGTCTACTTGGTAACTTTATTTCATTTGCAGTCAAATTTGTTTAGACTTTTTTTGTTTGGCACTAAGTACAAACAAATGTAAATATCACTCGATAATGACAAAGTACTGTAAACAATACACTCCACACTGATAATGAATGTACTTTAATCAGTTTTGCTAATGTCCTCCAGAAGTACATTTTAATAGGTTTCAGTAATGTTTTATTTTCCCTAATGGACTGGACAAATCATTGCATATTAAAAAAATTCATATTGAGAGGCACAGATCCATTTGGCAAGTGCTTTTTATTTTCGGGATAATCTTGCTGCAGTGCACTATGGGTGATTGGTGCATTTGGGGTGAAACGTCAAAATATCAAAGGGAGAAAAACACACAAAAAATCCTTGATCGCCATTTGTTCTGCCATTTGAACAACTTGCCACCTTCACTGTAAAAATGAATTAGTACAATGAATGAGCATTTCACATCTTTTTTTTTTTTTCATCGTCCCAAAAAAATGCAGCTCTTTCCAAAGTTGTAACTGACGTGAGCTGACAACAGACTATTTATTGTAACCAATATTAGTTATGTGGTTTTAATATCTGTGATTAGTGACATTATTTCATTATTATATTTTAAAGAGTTTACTTTTTTAAGCTTTTAACCAGCATTGTTCCCCCATCAGAAACATACCTGGAGTTGTATTTAGCTTCAGTCACACTCTGACCCTCAGAAAACACACCGTTTCAAATGTCCCATAGGTATCATAGGTAGAGCTCTGAGATCATCTGTGCTGTTTTTAAGTTCATAAATCATCAACAGACTTGTATTTCTGCTGTTAAATCTTGTTCATTACAACTGCGTGCCTGCATTAGCATGTCTGGAGAACCTAGCTTTGTTTATGTTTACTTTGTTTGTATCCAAAATGGTTTCTGTCCAGTCTTTGAACTAAGTCTCCGTCTTTATCATCCATCTTCTTGTAATTACTTTTTCAATCAATCATTTCCATTGTCAGAGTTTTAGGTTGCAGATACATAGTTTTAAAAATCAAATGAAATGTCGATGTTGAAGACAGTCCTCAGTGCCTCATAAATCTCAGTCCGAAAAATATTTCCTGATTTCTATTAGATTTTCACCTGTTTTATTCATTATTATCTTTGTTTTCAAATTATACAAACATGTCCGTGCTTTGTACATGTTGCACCTTTTGGCATGCAGCGCATATGAAAACACTCGCAACAAAACCTACATACAGAACAAAGTCGCCAACCTCACATGACATTCAAAAGAACTCTGGGAGAGAGGCAGCGATAACACACGGAATGTCAAAACACAACTGCGAGTGTTGTCAGAAACCAGATTGTTCTTTATACTCTTTATGTAATCATTTGTTTTAAAAAAAATGAACGGGAGGAACAATCTGACCGTATATGAGCATGTTCACTCACTGTCCAAACCAGACAGGACAGTAAGTATTTATGTTGACATTATTTTACTTACCCACCCTACAAATCTACATTTAGTGCCTCGTTAAACTTTTTGTCCTTCATATTATAAACCAGATGTAACGTCCAAACTCTTACAGTTACTCTTACTTAGAGGTGAGCGATATTGGAAAAAAAAATGTATCAATACTTTTTGCATTATCTCGATCACACTATTCAGACCTGGGGTGCATGGTGGTAGAGCGGTCTCGCCTCCCAAAAAGGAGAGCTTGGGTTCGTTTCCCGGGCGAACATCACATGACATGATCTCTCTGGGTGGAGTCTGCATGTCCTCCCCTTGTCACCGTGGGTTCTCCGGCTTCCTCCCACCGTCCAAAGACACGCATGTGTTAGGTAAATTGGCCCTAGTGAATGAATGTGAGAGTGAATGGTTGTCTGTGTGTCTATATCTCTGTGTTAACCCTGTGACGAGTTGGCCAGTGTCCAGGGTTACCCAGTGACCCCTAACGGGAACAAGCGGTAGAAAATGAATGAATGAATGAACAATATTCAGACCATATTTTAACAAAGCATCAGGAATGTGATAAAACATCTGTAAATGTCTTTGTTTAGGCCCCAGTTTTGCACAAAACGTGAATGGACCATAAAATAAACCACAACTTCACTTTATATTTGGAAAATGGCACTAAATGTTTCTATCTCTTACTGAGCTCATGTTTAATAGTTTTAATTATAGACGCTATGCTAGATATTCGAATTTTACGTATATCTAGAACAGCAATTTAGATATTCTCAAATTTTTTATATGGCTCCCATCTCTAGTCTTGTTTGAGCAGTAGTTTCCCCAAATACATTTTACTCTTACTTACATAATTTCTTGCACTACTACAACTACTACTAAACTATTTGGTTACTTTACCCGTCTCTGTCTGCACTTTTCTCCTAAGGCGTTTGCTCCCTACATCTCTCTTGAAACTAAACTGTTATGGCATATGTCCATACGACCCATACTGTGGGGTTTTTGTCCTCCCCGTGTTTCTACCCGTAGAAAAGCAAGATAGAATATGATGTACTTTTTTGTGAATAGGGATTCATTGCAATGTGGCTACAGTACACAGCGGTGGAAAGGAAAAAGTAAAAGTACTGTTCTAAGTAACATTTTTGGTAGTCAAAATGTTTTGCTTTTTCAGATGTTTTGAGGGTTAATTTATAGCACGTTCGTGCTTTGAGTATATACACACATATACATCAAATTCACTATAAGGATTATTAAACTAAATTATTTAACTCAGTACTCAAAATCTTTGTGAAATACATTTTAAGTATTTCAAGATTTTTTCTTTTATAGATTTTTTTTACGTGTTACTTAAACTTATACTTGAGGTAACACAATAGTGTACTTCTTATTCCACTGACACAATCATCTTTATTGTTTAATATTAGGTATGGATATGTAAGAATTTGTGTCACACTGTTCTTGTAAAGTTTATTTTATTTCCCTTGTAACAATCAGCCAGTTTGATGCGAACACAAATGAATACATTCAGAATCACGAGGTGCTTGTCCGATACATTCATTAGTTAATTATATCTGACAGTGCTGCGAGGACAGTATAATTGACTACATGCCTCGTCTATGAAGTCTCTCACAGTCCAAAACAGGGCTCTATTGTCACTTTGCCTTAATATCTGTGAAGGAAAACGGCTTCATAATTTAAACTTGTTGCACTTTGAGCGATGAGGATGGGAAAGAGCAGAGAGAATGCTCAAAATGTGCGTCACATTGTCAAATATAACTCTCATCACCATAGCAACAGAGTATCGGTGGGTGTTTTATCCCCAACTCTGTCTGCCTGGCTGCCACACCGTCTTTTCATTTTCGTCTGCGTGTGCAGCTCCTCATCAAAACACACATTAAAGCGCAGAGAATAGCAATGAGTCGTGACATGGACTTGACTCGCAGCCAAACTATTTCAGAGCAGGTGACGTGAAGGCTACTGCCTGAGATGTAAGGGGGATAAGCTAGTAACTTTCTGCTAGCTTTTCATTATGTTTTAAATGTAGGAAAGCTAATTATAGAGTGCAGGCAAAGACAAGAAAAGTGGGAGTATAATGAACGTCATTACGGATGGACGATATATTGATTCCAGGATCGGTATTGGCAATCAGGTTTTCAGAGATGTCTGTAGAAGCATATATCAAAGAACATCTGCCAATAACATATTTCCGGCGGTGCCCAAGTCGGTGTGCTCCTGTTGACCCCTTTTTTTCTTTGAACGAACCCATGAGTGAAAATATAAAAAGAGCAGTTGATCTAAAAGTTTTATTTTTACACTACTATGCCGCAAATAAATTCAGATATACATTTTATTATACCATATTGAAAAGTTAATTTGTGATCTTTGCTCTGACTTAAGACTTGGATTTTAAAATTTAAATACTATATCTGCAAATATGACATTTTTCAAAAATTTTTGCGGATTGGTTCTTATAGTGGAGACTGAAATGTGACGTTGTGAAGTGTATACTGAGGCATTTTTAACTGGGTCGGTGTTCTCTGTGCGAGTTTTGGGTAGACTGGTGAAAATCAAGTTATTGCGCATGGAACGTGTCTGCAAGTCCAGCATTGACTTAGCTTTTTGTTTTTGACTTTGCGTTTATTCGATTAGTACGTGAACAGTGTTGGATAGTTCAATGTTAGACTTCTGAAAGGTTTCTATTTGAGCATGCGCATATTTTAACCTAAAGTAGACTAAGCTCAGTTTTCATTGTTGGTCAGTGTCCGTTGAAGAGTCGGCCTCTTTTTGGCGCGAGCTGTCGTAACGATCGATGTAGGCTTCTAGGTCCTCAGAGATCTCAACTTGAGGCTGCCACCATGTTGTGCCACTCCATTAGTGCCGGGTCAATTCGTCCTGCGCAGTCACAGCCCTATCCTGCCTTCGGCCATAGCCACCAAATATTGGATATCGGTATTGGCTCCAGATCAGACCATCCCTAAACATCATGTGTAATAGCTTAGCCATTCACTGCTCACACCAAATCTTGAAAATGAATGAGTCAGACGTTCATTTGCAACACCACATATTGTCAGGCCATTATTAAAGCAAGTATACACACTTTTAGCTGGTGAAGGGTGTGCCACAGGTTTTTGCTTTTGTGTTTATGTTGAGTATTCAACAGAGATAAAACAGAGGGAGGAAAGACTGTCTCATTAGAGCAGCAGTTACGTCTGAAAGTGATTAGCCTGTGTTAGCAATGATAACTTGTCAACTCGTCTTCTCAATTATATACATAAATGCCTTCCTGTTGTTCTGCTCGGTGGCCATGTAGTCACAGGTATGGTGAGGACCCAAAAGCAGCACAGGCAGACAAAGTCAGTCGGTAATGACCTTTATTATCACAGTAGTCTTTAACAGATTATACAGAGACAAGGTGAAAAGTCTTGGTTCACAGAGATCTTCTGCGAGATCTGAGAAGGAGTGAGACTGGTGTGGCTGACTGAAGCAAAAAATCAACAACAGGTGGATTACCTAGCTGGCTGACAGGTCCAGTGGTGAGCTGTATAGCCACAGAGCCGAGCCGGTGTCTAACCAGGAGGGAACGGGTGAAACTCATGTAATATCCAGGGCAGAGACGAGGTCGCCAACAGGAAATCAGTCCAGGGAATCCCGCTGGAAAGTCAGGCATAACACAAGAACCTGGCACTGGTGCAGAGACCAGAGCATGCTTAAATTCAGGCAGAACTGTCACAGAGTTGGCCTGATGAGGAGGCGTGGCTAACAGGTAGAGAGGAGCAGAGACAGGTGTAGGGAGTCGGCCTGATGAGGAGGTGTGGCTGACAGGCAGAGTGGAAAGATACCAGCAGACAGGAGACGAGCAGACTGTGACACAAGTGGAGTGAATCCTGCGCTTGACAGTTTGCTGCAATGTCCTTCCCCAGTCTTAAGCTGTATATAATATGCCTGCTCATTAACTTCTTTACTACTCTTTGACATGTCTGTACAAACATAATAATACACAATTCAATAAACAAGATGGGACCTAAGTTGTTGCCTTTTGGTACACCCTTTCATTTTTATTGATATTATGTAGATTACAATATAGGGATGCAATCTCGGGGTGATATATTATTACGATATGCAGCTCACGGTATAATTAATCATTGTGATATTTTGAAGAGGAATTGCAAATAATTTTTCCTTTTAAAATGCCTTGACAAACATTTGGTGCAAATCTTTACTGTCATAATTGTAAAAGACCTAAGAGATACCAGTGCAAAAAAACAGTAAGGTCTTCATGTTGTCTGCGGTTGCTCCAACAAAACAATGCATTTAAGCAATATTATTTTGATACTTTTGATGTAAAAATATTTTTATATTAAATATGCCATTTTAGTAAATGGATTGCATAGTTCCACTAGCTGCCAACTGCTTTAACCAAATCATTTTCAGTCCATGGGTTTTATCATTGTTTTATTTATGCCTTTCTGCATATCTTCTCTGTGCCCTAGGGTCCCTCATCCAAAATGATATATTGACTCTAGAGAGGACAAAACTGTAGAAAAGCAGACTGAGAAGACTCCACCCCAGCGTTTGTGATTGTAACCACATATGCTCTCTGTAAAAGCTGCTGTGGGGATTGTTGTGTGCCGTATAGCGCTGCATATAGGTCATCTCAGCAGGATGAGGTTGTTCTTACTACTTCCTGGCATTCTGACAGAGGACAAACCGTGGGGCGCTTGTCACATTTTACCATATAATCTAGCTCTTACAGTAGGATGTTGAAGCTGAAAGCAGTGCCAGCTGTAGCTTGAAAAATCTTTTCTGTGGCATTGTTTTCCAAAATGAAGCATGTTTTATTCATAGTCGCAGAAAAAAGTCTAGAATTCTTATTTTGGACATGCATTTCAACAGCTGTTTTGTATAGAGTTTTATAACTGTAGATATTCTGTTATATCATATAGATTATCAATATTGCGATATTGACCCTTTATTTAAAAATAATAATAATAATAATAACAGATGCACACATTTTCATATTCATGGGTTAACTTCCTGTTTATAAGCACCATTTTTAGAGGTATAATATTTGGTTTTGAACTGTACGTTTTCAAGTGTCAAGTGTCAGACATATTTTTTTTTCTTGAGAATACAAAAAATATAATACTCAACAGCCACATTATAGGTATTGTACAGTTGTAATGAGGACATGCTGGCAACATCATTCTTTGACAGAGAATATTCGGTTTGTTCACTGCCCAAAGGGGTGGTTAATGTTTAATGTGAACTGCCCTTGGTGACCGTTCTATTTGTCTTGTTTTTTGGCAGGTGTTGCTGCTTGTTAGCCACGCTGCCCTCAGTCACTCCAGCACTCTTCTCTGGTAAGACTCCTGAGCACAGAACTCCAGCTGAGCTCAGTCCTGCTCACTCTAACAGGCCATTTCACACATGTCCTCACAAGAACTCAGGAAAGAACATAGCTGGAAGAGAGTGGAGATGCTGCTTTTACATTCATGTTACTTTAATCAACACAATTTACATTTTTATTTTGAAGAATTGAGAGTACACTACCGTATTTTTCTGACTTTAAGCCGCTATTTTTTCCCACACTTTGCACCCTACGACCCATACAACGGTGCGTCTAATTATAGATTTTTACTGGCTAACGGCCACCGAGAGGCACTCCAGCAGGAAGTGCAATCGTTTGACACACTGTAGAAGAAGACGTCAGTGGACAGTGGTCACTGTCCAGGGGACACGTCGTGTTCTCTGTATTTTAAGATTCAAAATGCTGTGTGTTTTATTACAATCAGACTGAAATTCACGGAGAAATTAGTCTAATGAGGAAGGGAATCTAGACATGGCTGAACGCAAAAACAAACATGCGATACGGCGGTCTGCAGTTTAGAACCTGCCACATTGAAATTAGACTTTCTTGGCCCGACTTGACCCCTCTGGTCAAAAGACAACCCGTGCCTCACTACCGTGTAACAATCTTTATGTGTAAATATCTCATGTTACAACGTAACACTCACTGCTAAGCACAAGCTCAGGAGCAGATTCAAGGACAGAGGGGACAGCTCAGAGGTGTTCTCTGTATGTTAAACTTTAAAATGCTGTGTGTTTTATTACAATCCAACTAGGGCTGCAGCTATCGATTATTTTAGTAATCAAGTAATCTATTGATTATTTTCTTTGATTAATCGAGTAATCCGTTACTTTTTTGTACATGCCGTATTCTTAATTTCACATAAGTTTGTCCCCAAAACAGCAACATATCACTTCACCAGTCCAAACTGTTCTGTTTGTATATAAAGGATATATATAAAGGACTAATTAACTTGTCACCAGAGTGTTTGTTAACAGTTACAGTAGCTATGAGTTAATTTGTGTTTATGTCACATTACATAAAATAAGACATTTGTTTGTAAAACGTTATATTGGGAGATCCTGGTGTTTTGAGCGGTAACTCTGCATTTTGTATTTTGCCGTTTTGTGGTGTTGGCTCCGTGTGCTGTTCACTTTGGCCTTTGGCTTTCTGTTTCACACCAGATTATAATTACATTGTCGATATTGGCTTTTTCAAGTCGCAACAGAGGGGAGAGCATCATGTTTTAAACGTGCAAGTGTGACTGGGAAGCAGAGTTGTTGTTTGGGGGATCGTGGAGGGCCGCGAGTGTGGGGCGAGGACGTGGGGGCTGGGGTGGGCGGCGTGCGGAGCTAGTTGCCGTAGTTAGAGTTGCCGTTCAGGACACCGTGCTCTTAGATCCATGGCTCTTTCACACATCAAAACTCTTTCAGGTCGCACTCGTGAGTGTGGAACGCGCCACTACCTCTGAACTGAACAAGTTCCATGTAAAACGGAAGTGCCACTGATTGACGTGTTTTCAATTAAATATGTAAATTAAACGAATCATTTTACACAATAAAATAATAATCAAAGCCTTTTTGTAATCGAATTATTAGATTTACTTGAGTAATCATTGCAGCCCTAAATCCAACTCTTATTCACTGAGAAATTAGTCCCAATAAATCCTGCAGCGCAGTGGATTGCGGGTGCGTCGTGAGACCCCGGTTCAAAAGACAACCAGCGCATCACATGTAATTATGATGCGCATCACTTATTGACAGGTGCGGCCTGTATATGTAAAATTTTTTTTTTCATTGTAAATTTTGTTTTGGCTTTTATTCAGGGGTGCTGTATAGCCCGAAAATTGCGGTATATACATTATATACAGTGCAGAATGATTGATAGAAGATAGACTGTGTAAAGACCCTTTATAATGTAATCAGAATGTTCAAAAAGTGGAAGATCCATTTCTAGCCTTGAATATGTATAACAATATTCCCACCTTAATAATGGAAGCCTCTGAAAAAGCGCAGTGAGATTCAGACTGGAGATATTTGCATTTTCAAGCTGTAGGCTGTTTATGTGGAGGAGGTGACTTCTATTATTAAGATTATTATTATTCCGCTGTTATCACAGGTGCGACGTCTGCTTCTATGTTTGTTTTTAAACCACATAAATGAAATGCCTTCTGGTCAAGTCGCCCATGTAAAACTAATATCATAAAATAATATAATCCCTTGTCATATTATTCGACAAACCCTCTTATTTAACTAATAGAGACGTTCAGGGGCGTCCAGTTATTGAGCATTAGCACCAAAACGTTCTATGATTGCTAATAAAAATATAACCACGCTTTTGTCATCTCTGTCTAAAACGAGTGAGTCACGTCCAAACACATGTGTAATATTCTCCTGTCTGTGTTTTACCTGGAGCAGTTGAACGTCTCTCGTGGTCTGCTCCTGGTGTGAGAATGCAGCAGGAACAACACTACACACACACTTCTACACGTGTGTTAGTGGGGACTTTGAGATTACAATCAAGACGGGTCAATCGTGTTTCTTGTGTTTACGTGCATTTTGAAAAACCATTTGTATGGGACATGAGGTCATGAGGAAGTTTTGCAGAAAGGATGGGCCATACCTCAAGTACTTTTGGGGGTTATTGTTTTGATACTGATACTCGATACTGGCCTGAACTTTTGGGTGAAGGGATTTCAATATATATATGTGTAAAAGAACAGGACAAACAGACCTGCCACAGACAGATCAGTCCAATGTGATGAAATGGTTAGCATGTCTAACATTTATATAACAAGCCTTAAAATGAACATACTTTAATTAGTATTGATACTTTCACAACAGTATCGATACCCACATTTGCATAGTCAATATAGACTTATTGATGCTTTATACTGATACTTCCATCCTTATTTTTCAGCAAAAATTCACTTTGGTTTTAAAAACGCTCTATTGCTGCCTATTGAAGTCCATGTTACCTGTTCATACTTTAGGCTACTTCTATGTTTGGCTCGTCTTAACACGAGGATAAACATGGCATGTTGGGTTGCCATTGAATGAATACTACATATACCTACAGTATATTACTTCTCTGCATGACATCATTTATCAAGTTCTAATTCAATAATATTTGTATTGCAGGGAAGCAAATCTCTTGTTTGCACTCATGCTGAGATAATAAAACACTAAATCAAGTTATATATTGCTTCATAGTCAGATATCAGATAGTGTTTGTATTGCTGACACAATTGTTATAGTGGACACTGAGGGCTGCCAAGGTCATCTTATTCAGCTCCTCCTCACTGACATCTGCTAATGAGGACTTATGAAAAATATCAGTTTGAGCCAGAGTTTTAGCCTTTTGTATTTAAATATCTGCTGGTTATTGCATGTTATTGTATAATAATTGTTGATTTGAAAGGACACATATAGTTATTAGCCTTAAAACATGCTCTTGACTACCTCTGCTTAGGCATCTCGTGTTTAAAAAAAATAAAAAATTTCATTGTTCCATCGACTGTCTTCTGAGCGAATTACAATCCTAGCTTGCGGACATGTTAATGTAAGCATCCAGTTGTAATTAACCGAATTTGATGCAGAAATTCTCAGTCTGTGATGATTTATGGACTTAAAAACAGCAGAAGAATTTGGAAAACTCTGAGCAGTTTTTTCTGAGGCTTAGAGGGAGAGGGCTTATTAAACAGGAGTCATCAAAAGTGTGAATGAAGCTAAATACAACTCCAGGTATGTTTCCGATGAGGGAACAATGTTAGAAAGCTAAAAGAAAAGCATGTAAACAAGTTTTGAAACATTGAGCGTATGCTGTTGGTCTCAACCACAATGACTACCAACTACAGTTATAAGACAGTGTGTGACAGTGACAACCCCCGGTCGGCCCCTGTGCTCCTGTAATCCAAGTCCGCACTGCACTGAGTCACCACCGTCATGATCCGTTCCATTCTTTTATCAGCGTTGAATTCTTTAATGACAAACACCATCTGCTGTTCTTGTGATGATACTGTTGCCATGATGACAAGTCAGGATCACGTTGTCCACTGAGATTCATCGTTGTAAATGAAGTATGAGAGAGTTCTACCGGTAACGATCAGCATATCCAAATAAACTCTTATCAGAATGTCATGTTTGGTAAGATACGTATCGGGCAAAGCCTTGTACAGCTGCTTTTATACGTCGCACTCAGTCGGATTAGCGTTGCAGACTGTTTTCAGACCAGGCCGTGGTTCACTTTAGGACTTTTCCAAACATTTTGATTAACATTTTGATTAGATGGACGGAAGAATTGATGCAGCATAAAAAGTGCGTATTAACTGCCAACCGCATGTTAAAATGCAGCTTCTTATATTTCTCTAATTATGACTTATTTTGATGGGATAGAACCTGTGGTAAATATTTATCACAGTTTTCAATCAAGTCGCTCATCTGGCTCACAAGGTCGACCCGCGGACGTCACCCACATATAACTAATGTTTTCTTAATAAACAAACTCCAAATTGTTTACCCAAGCATTTTTGATTAGCCTCTACACTGCGTTTCATCATCTCTTTATGTAGTGCATTGAGTGTTGAAATTGTTAGATGTATTATGTGCAGGAAAGATAATATTTTCTGTCTTAATGCAAGCATCATGCATGGGTAAACAGGAGAAACAGCTGATGCTTTGCTAAGCATGAGGGCTCAACGTAAATTGTTGTAACTGGAAATACAGCAGTTTATCACAAGATCAGCTTTTGGTGAGAACTATTTTCTGTTCTGCTTCTTGTCGTCTTCACATCATCTCACACCAGTGGCGTGCGGTGACTTTTATGGATGTATGGAAGTAAAAAAAAAAAAAATTAAAAAAAACGTGGCTTGAGCATAGATCCATGGGTTTGAGGCTGTGTGGTCCCCAGAGCCGATGTGCAGACCTCTAAAAGAAGCTGCTGTCCGCTCTGGTTCTAAAAGCTCATGTTAGGGAGCGGAGCATGAACGGGCCTCTGAACACGCCCACAGATTGCGTCGCTATGGTAAAAGCAGAACCATGCTTCCCACGCAGTACTGCCCAGCGGCCTGTAGCGGCCACTAAAACACACCGTGAGTTCAGCCAAGCTTCAGCAGCAGAAGCGAGGGGCTTATTTGGATATATTTTAGAACAATTCACATATAGTTGTGACACACTGTAATTTTAGATTTTATTGGCCAATCACTGATTGCCTTGATGGCCCTGACCACACGCTATTGTCTCACACAAAAGCAAGACGGAACACTATGGAAGCTAGCACCTCTCGGGCCGGTACTGTTCGCTTAAGACAGAGACTCTTTCTGACCGTCCACCCCAAAACGAACCAGTGTAAAGGTGGCGCTTGATCTCCAACTTCAAATACTTAAACATTCTAAAGCCCAAGGTTCAGCTTTCTGCACACAGGCTCCTCTCTCTGTTCACGTCGTTGTTTTTGAAGAAAAAAATGAGACTCTGAAGATCCATTTGAAGATGAAAGTCAAAGAGCGAGTGTGTTTTGTTTCATGTTTCAGACGGCGGCAGCTCCATGTTGCATATGTTCCACAGACAACACGCTTCCTCTGGTGTCATCGCACAAGATACTTTTGATAGAATTCTTATGTGTTTTCTTTTAGCTTCTCTTTTCCCCTGCTTGTTTTTGTATCACTCCCATTGTTCGTTTTTTTTCTTTGTGACAATATGTTGTTCATGTCGGCACAATACAGCCTAACAAAGCCTCTAATAGAACACATAATTGGGAAGGAACTGGGATGGATACACAAGCAAATAATAGTAAAGTACAATTGTGTGGCAATGAAATAGAAAAAAGTTTATAATGCTTTTGTTGCTGAAACTTTTCACATGTACAAAGCAAACTGTAGTCTATTATTAGATTCAATGAAGGAAATTAGACAGCATGAGATCCACTTGTTTACGTCCTGTTTAGACGCTAGTGTCATAGGTCACATTGCATTTGAATTTTGATGCTGATATTTGTAATGTTTTGGGTTTTTTAGCAGGGTGGAAAGTAACTAATCACAGGTGCTGAGATTACTGTCATTTTGGTTTATTGTACTTTTATCTGGAGAACTTTAAACCTGTACTTGTTAGATTAGATTTGGTTAAATTTAAGTACAATGCAACAAAATGCAGTTTAGCATCTTACCAAAGAGAGTAGATAATTTACTTACTTTACTTTGTTACATTTTAAACCATAGAAGTGAGTAGTGAGTAGTGAGTTGCAGTTGTAAAAAGTCACTGCTGTCTCTGCTCTTTTCCACACGGACAAACTCATACTGGCCAGAGCTCAGAGAAAATGTGGAAAGTTGTTTAAAATGACTAAATTCAGTTTCAGTTTGACTGATCCTGTTTTGTATAAAAGTGTGATCTAAAATGCTACTAAAACTGCTTTAATAGCACTACTTGTAACTAAGAGAGTAGTATTTATAGTCGTGTGCTTTTTGCTTTTACTTAGGAATTGGTTATCTGTATCAGTGATATCAAAGGGTTTCCCCATAAATCGTCCAATATTGAAAATGTTGTTGGAAAAAGAAGAGGAAAGAAAATAGAGCTCTGTGAATAAATCTGTATTTAAGCCCAGATTTGTCAGCAGTACTTTAGTAATTGACATGTAACTGTAGTTTTCCCACCATTTTTTAGTCATTATGTCATTTTTGAGGGTGCTCATGTTCAAACTTAAATTGAGAATGAAAACAGCTAATAGTCTTAACACCTCTTAACTTTGCAGAATCTACACACTGAAAATGAATAGTACTTAATTTGTAAATCAAGTGTGAAAAATAAAGAGGCTTATAAAAGGAAGTCAAACTCATTTCATGTTAAAGAGGCTGTTCATGTTGCTTCAGATATGTAAAACTCTTACTATTGCACTTACACTCTTCCACCACACGATAGCGCACAATGAAAAGCTGAACTCCAGAGTGAAAATATCTTTTTTGGCTGTAAGGGTTGTTGTTTGGGTTATGTTCAGCTCATGTACAGTACGGAGTGTTCTTTCAGGATGTGGGGAGGATTTATGTCTGAGTCAGTAGCCTTGAAGCTCCACTCCAGTACATCACAGAGACTCAAAGGTTGAGGAAAAATGCATGTTATTTTCTGTAGCACCAACAGAGGGGCACATTTTACACTCATATTTGACATAGAACCATCGAAGTTATCACAATGGCACGGCTTACAGAACAAATAGGAGTTTAAATGCCAATGAGCTCTAGAGAAAACCACTTAACATTTAGTAAGTTAACAATGTTGTGGGTGGTTTTGTATACAGAAATGTCTCTGAAGGTACAACACCAGTCACACGCACATGTGTGTATCGAAGCCCGGCGGGTCAACTCACCGCTGAAATAAAAGGCTGGGGAAGGCAGAAGGACTCGCACGCAGAAGAGCTTCCTTGTGTGTACCCAGGTGTCGTAAAGAACCAATGGATATCCAATATGCAAAAGAATGAATATCCATTCTTTTAAATCAGTTGACTAAACAGAATGTTATAGTTTATAGTTTGTTAAATCACCTTACTTTGATGTGCAATCAAATTGTTTATTGTTTTTAATGTTTGCTAATGTCTCTAAATTCATGTTTTCAGTATATGGTTAATGTTTAATTTTTTTTCATTTCTTTGTGTCGATAGTAATAATCGTAACAATTATCGTAACTGAAATTTTCTTTTGCGTGCCTATTAGCATCAATGTATTTTAGGGTGACCAAAAATGTTATAATTTTTTTTTTATTTGTCCCACTTTAACTTTATATCTTTATATCTTTATGTCATTCCGAAGTAAAAGACATAGTCGAAGTAAAAACAGTTGAGTGACTGTAGATAAAAAGGAGCTCCATGGGGTTCTTTAGTTGTTCCATTGTCACTATAATAGCTTTTGCTTGAAAAAAACTCTCCAATTCGGTACCAAACCACATTTATTATTCTTCTTTTATCAACTTTAATGTAATATTTTATCAGTATCAAACCTAGAGTTAAAAACAGCCTTACTTCATATTATAAGGCTTGAGTACTTGCTTGAGTACTGATACCTGTTTGTCCTCATACAAAAGGCTTGTTTCCACTGGTTCACTTTGGAGCGGATAGGTACGGTCTGAAACGGTCTCTGCAGTCTTAAGTGATAAGCTTTAAAGTGAGATGATTGGACGGAAGAGAACACAGACTTGTGAAAACATCTTTTAGTAAACCATACCTCCAGTGATGGTAACTTTTGTGTTGAGCCAACAAACTTAGCAAAACAAAGCTAGCACATGTTAGCATCAGGTGTTTCCTGCACAGCACTTGAGGCAGCCAAACCCGATGTGTTACATAAAAAGAGGTTAAAATGCAGCATAGAGATTGGCGAAATAAATGTAGAAAAAGCTGAGAATAAACCGGAAGTAATTTCCATTTTACTGTAGTTTTAGCCATGTCTCACAGGCTCACTTGGGTTCAAGTGGATAGCACACGTGCGCTCCATGTGAGCAACCCGGTCACTACACCTCTTTTTGTGAATTGCTGAGATCAACCTTATGATTGAAAAGTATAATTCAGCTACAATTTAGATTTTTTTTTTTTTTACTAAAATAATTGTTCCAAAGCGCTCTAGGCAAACCAGTCTGGGGATCAGGGCCAGTCGAAACATGGCTAAAGCTACTACTACTACTATAGTATATTAACTTACAGAAAAAATGACAAAAGCTACAGAGCAATGGTCAGTGCTCAGTTTACAGAGAGAAATAGCTCAGCTTTCTGGAGTAAAGGAATTGTTAGGGACCCAGGGCTCGACTTTGGGCTCCTGTTTGTCTCTGCAAAGTCAAGAACACAATCGATGTCTCCACAGACAGACCTCACAGGACACAATCGATGTCTCCACAGACAGACCTCACAGGACACAATCGATGTCTCCACAGACAGACCTCACAGGAGACAGACACAGTATGAAGCTGCAACTGTACACCTGAAGCAAAAGAGTGTGTTCAAAAAAGAATGTCAGGGTTTCAGATACATAACCATTAGAGCATTCGTTTACAAATAGAGGCGAGAGATATATAGAAAATGTTTAAAGGAGACACATTAAGCTTTTTTCAGGAAGTATTGAACTATGACATAAGTAGATCATGAAATTAATTTTTTTTCATTGTAAACCACAGTATTGATTTAAAACGGCTTGATAACAGATCCGTTGACTTCCTGTTCAAAACAGACCTGATATGTAACTAGAGTGGTCCGGATAGACCACAAACCAGAAAGCGACAGGTCTTTAACTTGATGCAACATAGTGAATGAGGGATTAGTGAATGAGTGGACATTCAGATGCAGCCATAAACTACATTTAAGTGCGTATGACCAGTTAGACTACAAATTTCACTAAAAAGTTGTGAAAATGATTATATTTAAGATTTATTCAAGTTTGCCTTTTCAGTTTGACAATTTTGTTGAAGTTTATAATATTACATCCTGGTTTGTAATGTTACATCCTGGTTTGTAATGTTACATCCTGGTTTGTAATGTTACATCCTGGTTTGTAATGTTACATCCTGGTTTGTAATGCTACATCATGGTTACATCCTGGTTGGCAGCAGAGTTCATAGACAACGTAGCAGTAATTACGGAGATAATTGTTAGCCAGCAACCATAATGTAAGAGCCAAACATCTATATGAATTACACAATAGTTATAATTTGACAAATAATAAAACCTTATGACACCTTTATTTTGTTATGTGACTGTTTAAACTGTCAGAAAAATTGTGTTTGTTGCATGTAAATTGTCTCTGCACTTTGGATCTTATATAGCTTTTTTGATATCACAATGGGATTCTGTTCTACTTGACTGATTTTAAACTATAATACATATTTACCACAGGGACTAACCCACTAAACTAAGTTATAATTAGAAAAACATGAGAACCTAACTTATGTGCACTTTAAAGCCCTAAAATTGCAATTTATTGAAAAGTTGTTTTATTTAGCAAATTATAAAAGTAAGGTTCTGTTCTTCTGAGGTGCAACCAAATCAAAATCATATGGAAATTCTGCCCCATGTATGGAGACAAGAATGGAATCATGACTTAACCGTATCATCCCATCCCGAATAGCAGAGTGAGCAATAATAGTGAGTTTGGAGTGCTGGGTCCAGACCATTACTTCTGCTCATTCTTGCCGGTGGTGCCAGTCCATTATTGTTACTTTTGTTTATTTGGGGACTGTAATGTGCAGAAATGGCAATTAGAGAGCGGCTGACGCACTCAGCCGTGTCGTTTCTGCTCCGTCCCAAATAAACTGCCATCTGTTGAGTCTGTTTCCTGCCCTGAAATGCCGTAAACCGAAGCACCTTTTTGGATTGACGTGCAGTAGGTGTGGCTCGTGAAATTTCTGAAGAGATTTATGCATTTCTCTTTAAACTGAGGGACAAAAACTTTCCGTATTCAGAAGAATTTGGGTATGTTGATTTGTCCAAGTGGACTTTTGACAGACAGTTTGAAAGCTGTAATGTATTCACAACATGGAACTCTGAGCAAACTGTCTCCAGGGAATGATGGACCGTTTCCATAAAAAACAGATTGAGTCAGAGGATTTGATTATGTTTCTCAATGTGTGGGTGAAGAAAACATAAAACAATCCATTGTTAAATTCAAAGCTTGATCAAATTTACCCATGCTTACGTCTACAAGTACAAAAAATATAGAAGAAACAATTATTTACACTCTCAAACTGTGAGCCTGCATATGTTTTTTGTGATGGAAAAGTGGGGCTTTCCACATTCTTCTTGTAGATATGTCTGTTTTTTCTCATAATTATAAGCATGCTGATGCACCACACATGCTGTGTAAATAATCGCTTGAATAATCCTTTCAATTATGAGTAATACTTGTGAATATTGTTGTTTTTTCCATAATCCCGCAGCCCTCCTACTACTTTTACCACCATTTTGCAAGTTTCATGTTGGACAATTTGAAAGGGCTGTGAGTTGAGCAAATGAACGTTCCTGAATTATACCTTTTATGTATAAGAACAATTTCAGCAATTCACAAAAAGACGTTTAGTAATTCCAAGTTTGTGTCGCTGTGACGTGGCTAAAGCTAGAGTAAACAAGACACTCTTTGCATTGGGTTTGGTTGATTTTGGATCTTAACCTGCCTTGCGTCGATAAAGGCAAGGCAAGTTTATTTGTGGAGCACAATTTGTACACAAGGCAATTCCAATTGCTTCACACAACACGAAAAAAATGCATTCAAATCACAAAGACATGACAGAAATCGCAAACCGTCATTTCTATTCATTCAATTTAACAATTTTGCTGACATGAATCATAAATTTTGTCCGTGCTTAGTGATCTGTCAAATGGAAAACCAAGTCTATTGGACCACACTGGCAGACACTCCAGACACGCTTTCCAATATTTATTTGACATTGCCAACGTAATAGACGTCTCCGGGATGGGCACATCACTTTTAGATTGATTCTTTCCCATGTTTGACCGTCCCTAGACATCAGCGCGCCATCGGCCTCTGCACACGTCTGTACAGAGCGTATGTATCTTTTGCGACGACTATCTCATCAACGCCTCCTCCTTATGTGTGGCGCTTTTGTATCTTTAAGAATGGACCCGGTCTCGTCTGCCCCCTCCCTAGATTTAGCTTTCGCTTTCGCTTTAGTGTTAAAATTCGCTCTTGATCAGTGGGTAGGTGCGCCAGGCTCTTCCTGGACTTTGTAGTGGCCTTAGTGCCGACTGACAATCTAACCAGCGTGTGTTCTAACCCTCTCTTCAGGCACCTGCTATGCGGCTGCGCTTGGACACCGGCTATTGTCTCGAGCGGAATGTTCAATTGTAATTGTGCCAATTGTGTAATTGTAATTGTTCCAAAATAGTAGTTTTAGAATTGTAAAGAATTTACAGGAAACAGCTGTTGGTAACGTGCTCTGCTAGTTTTGTTTTGCATATAAGTTAGCATCAGTGGAAATACAGTGGTTTATCACAAGAACAAGTCAGCATTTGGTGAGAAATTATTATTTTCGGGATTTATCTGCCTTTAGCCATTTAGTTTTGACCTTAGTCTGCGTTCTCTCTTGTCCAATCATCTTGCTCAAAAGCATTCCAGGAGCCGAAAGCGAGCCAGACCGAGCTGGTCAAAACAGCACTCAAATGTGATCTTTATAAAGTGGAAACGCTCATTTTGTGAATTTTCTTATCTTATCCCTCTACAACTTGAAATCCTTTCTCTCCCCTCCTTAGCTCTTACTCTAGCTAGAGGCCAGGTTTTACTATTTTCAAACTATGTCTGTGTCCTTGTGCGTGTGTGAAGGACCTGTAGAATGATGCACCAGCCTCTTGGCTCCAGCTGTTGTCTGGATAGTAAACGCTCTCCAGGGTAAAGAGCCGCAAACCAGAGTGCACTTTCCCACAATGCATTGGGGGGCAGCTGTGCTCAGAATCACTGACTCATTTACTTTTTTCATGGTAAGATGTAATGCAGTATATGGGAAGCACTGTGAAGGGAGCGCTATCCAAGGGCCAATTGTTTGTATTTCAGTAGCAGATAAAAGATCATCCTCAACATGGATTTTTTTTGCTTGTAAGTTCAACACCACTGCTCCTCTTCCAGCATTAGCTCACGGAAGAATGCACAAAATGCAGTGATAAACCAGAATGTATTGGTTTTGCCGCTTTTATTTGCCACTCTTTATGGTTTAAGAAGCCTTCTGAAAGATATGTTCTAGATGTGCTATAGATTAAGTCCGCAACATGTCATAGTGAGGAGAGTAGTCTGTGGGGGTGAAAACTCACGTTTCTTAGTGAATTATTATGTATACTTTAAGCACAACTAATTCAAGTTGAGTCCCTACTCTTAACAGACGTTTTTGACATGATGTTACCTGTAAACAGATTGTTCTGCAGATGTTCACAAACATCACAGTACTATTTTGCCCGCAGCTGCCGTTAGCATTCTAGGATAACTATACTATTTCAGCCACTATTCTTTTCCTGTAATTGAACAAATGTAGGGTGTATACATTTAATGCCATGCTGTGGAATATTCCAAGAAATTTTAATTTAGTACACCAGAACGCTCCACCAGAAAGGTTTCAATGAAGACATTTCTATTATATTTTTTTAGTCATAAACATTGTACTATAACATTTTTGTTCGGAAAACGTATTGTGTCAACATGGACAAAACTTAATGTGTTTAATGTGTTTTGCCACAAGTCGCTTCTTCAGTTCATCTGACAGGGATCTGGTGAGTCATTGCTTTAGATCTGTCTGAGGGAAGAGCTAACTACACTGGAACTAGCTCAAACTAGTATCTGTTATTAGTTAAGTCTTTAGTGTAGTTTGCTCCTCCCTTGAGACAGCCATGAGGCAGCGACTACATTTACATGCAGTCAAAAATCCTTTCATAAGCGGAATATTGGCAATAACCCTGTCACGCACGGCCATGTAAACCCTTTTGAAAACCTAAATATGACCTCTGGGTTACTCCTCTTCTAGCCATAATTTGTATACGGGATCAGGATATCCCCTTCGAAAGGAACATTCATTTGTGTTCTGCGCATGTTTTATTTGCAAAGAATCTTGGTCTTTTCTTCACGTTCTCGCCTTCTATCAATGAAGAACGTGAGGCAGAATCGTGGAAGTTTCCGGTGGTGGGTCAGTACCAGTGCTAATGCACAAACGGAAGCGACTGCTACTGCCCCGGACTGTTCATTATCCGACGTGCTGCTGCTGAAAATAATCGCATTCGCGTCACGACGTAAATCCATGTGTCCCAGTTTGTGTCGGGATGTCCCAATTGATTGCAATTACCATGTTTTCTGGAGTAACACTGTTTGCTCATGCCTGTAAAGGGGTTATTCCGAATGTTTCAGAAACTGGAATGTTGACCTTAACCCGAATATTGACTGCATGTAAATGTAGGCAGTCACCAGATCCCTGTCAGAGGAACTGATCAAGCACCTTGGATGAGTAGTGAAACGCCTTCACGCAGAATTCAGTTTCCTTTTGATATGGAACCAGCCTTGACGATTGAGAGATGACACAGACATGATATTTGAGTTGCATTTACAGACCTGTCATGTCTGAGGTTTAAGCTGATGTGTTTGCTACTTGGTGCGAGTCAAGGTGGAAACGTTTTGGACTTCTTTGGTGTAACTTTGGTGTAATTTAGTTAAAAAAAGCAAAATTGCCATTTTATAAGAACAAAATTAGTGCCATATCATTGAGATGGGTTAGTTGCAGTAGCTTTTGGATTGGTTCTGAGATTCAGCCACTCCAGAAGGACACAATCTTAAAGCTTTACTCTAAAGATAGGCTACTCATATGTCCTGTATACTATGTTTTTGATCTCGTATTTGATTCCACCATAATAACATTTTGGAAAGGCCTCTGTAGCTCTTCAGCTGGTCCCAAAGTGAGCTGGCAGCTTATCGTTGTGGCGTTGGGTAAAGTGAGGCGTCATTAGAACGTCTGAGTGTGCTGGTGCTTACATGAGTCCTGGCCTGTATCGTGCCATCAGGAGCCTGTTGTGGCTGCAGGCTCTGCTCTGTGTTTGTGAGTGTGAGAGCTCTGTGGCCTGCTGCTAGAGTCCGGTTTTGGAGGGGCGGGGCGGGGCTATCTCAGGGGAACAGGTAGTAGTTGGCTTTATTTTTCATCTTTTTTTAATAAGTTCACACAAACACATTCATTTAAAACCAAATTGAAATACCATAAACGTCTGATCATTTTAGAGGTTCACGAGTAAAACGAGTTATTAATGCATTTATCTATGAGATTAAACATATTCAAATCTATAAACTTCATGTACATAGTTTGCAGATCAAAATGTTTAACTAAGATCTTTAATAAATACATTCTTTGAAGTAAGTGAGATCCTGAGCTCACAGCTGATTGGCCCATTCTATCTCACCCTAGTCCAGAGCAGAGCTGTGTGGAGCCTGTTACCATGGTGATTTACACTGAACTAAACCAAACCTATTTTCAGTGACAGTAAACTCTGAATTTGCTCAGACTAAACCTGCACTGGGCCAAGGACTGTTTACCTCCTCACTCTAATACAATATAAAATGAGAAAAAACTACAACAATTTACGACAAATTTTACATTGACACACAACTTTTCTGTGCTGACTTCTTTTCCCGGTATGTTCCCTCCCTCACTGTCACGTATTCCCGGGATCTCATACTGTAAAAAGAGTGCGGCTGGATGAGTGGGGAGATGCTACATCCTGAGCTGAGAGGGAAGCTGTTAAATGGACTGTGTATCCTCTGGCCGGCCTCCTGAGCATTACTTATGATTGAGCAGTATTTACTGTGCAGGCACAACACGAGCTCTGCCTGTGCGCTGGGTCTGAGGACGGTGACACAAAGACTTACCCATGTCACCTCAAATACCAATGGGATTATGTTTTAGCTTTAATTATTACCTTTTTTTATAGCACGTACAGGCAGAAATGTAAATTTTTTTGCAGTATGAATGGGTACGTGATATGACATACATTTTTTGCATCACTTTAAATTACTATCAAAATAAAGTTTTTTCTTCCCCCAGAATTCACCTGAACAATATACAAAAATGTGTTCTAATAGTAGTTTTGATAAAATACTGATCTTGAAATGAAAAATCTTTAGTCATTTTGTTTTTACTTGTTTAAACAAATCCTCACGCCTGCAATGCAAGCTTTTTAATAGGACAACAAACAAACACACTACAATTTTATCTTCACTACATTGGCTTTTCAAAGTCCTGGTTGTAACGTATAGAGCTCTGAACGGACCCTCCCATCTTCAGGTCAGGGCCCCTTGATGGTCCCAAAGACCTGCTTTAAAACCCGGGGGGACCTGGAATACCCTGCCCATGGCCCTCTATGTAGCAGACTCTGTGGATTCTTTTAAAAAGCAGCTAAAGACACTCTTATTTAGACAAGCTTGTGGTTCTTTTTCTTGTTGTTGTTTTTTTTGCCCTCTGTAAAGCACTTTGGGATTTTTATCTGTGAAAGGTGCTTTATAAATACTTACTTTACATAATTATTTAACTGACACTATAGACATATTAGGTCATTTATGATTGTGAATGTGCTGAGGTCAAAAATAATGTACAATGAATTAATTCATTATTAATAACACACAAAATGATATAATTACATGAACAGGTCAAAAAGTCCCTGAACAGTTATAAGACCACATAAAGAAAGAACACTTATTTTGTGTTAAAAATCACGTCTAAATGAGTCATGTCTAAAAAAGTGCATTTTTATTACCACTGTGTCGTCGAAGATGCTATTGAATGGCGAGCAACCCTAGACAGGACATTTTGTTGTTTTCAGGAGAAATGATGTCCCCTAAATAATTGCAGCATTTGCTAATTGCGTCCCAATTTGATAGTGATATAAATCTTGCAGCCCTTAAATGCAAAAGAGTCAAATAAATACTGGCCTGTGTTCATTCAAAAGAAGAACGCCATGACTTTGATTCCCTGACAACAAGCCAAAAGCTCCAGTCCACATTTGGGTTCATTTGAGTTCATCGGGTTCAACAATATCACCTGAACTTCCTCGTCTAACCACTTGGTGTCAGCACACTCTTATTGAAAGGAAGCCCAGGCTGTGGACGATTTCCTCAGATAGATGCAATAACAGAGGCTTTATTTTGGGGAGACGGTGGACATTACACTCTTCTGACTCATTATGTTGACTTGTTTACGACTACATCATTTTGCCGCTTCACTAACCGAAGTCGAGTGGATATTTTTGTGAGCTAAAATGTTGTTTTTGTGCGGGGTTTTTATTTTTTTTGTAGGTTGGATGCAGATGTCTGAGGAGGCTCCGAGGATGACGGCTTGGCCCTGAACCCACCAGTATGTCAGGTGAGACAGACAAACACACGCTCAGGTCAAATATATGTCAGTGCAACAACAAAAAGTATTTACAGGGGTCTGACCAGCATTTTGAAAAGTATTATATTTGATAGTGCCAAATTGAAGGCCTTTAATTCTACAGTAAAGTGTCATTTTCTCTCATCCACTCGTAAGTTAGAATTTTGTCTTGATTTGCAGTTAGAAGTGGGCATTATATCAACATTTAGATAATATCTTGAATGTCGTTTTGAAGAAATGCAAAATGTGAATATTGAGTGTATCGTTTATAGTCAAAAATGCTTTTAGAAAAATGCTGATTAAAAATAAATAAAAGTGATGTCAACTTTCAAACAGAATATAAGGTGATATTTCTGCAGTTTTGTAATTCATTTCACAGACATTTCACTTTCGGCCGATACGTCAACATCAGATAATACATTTAAATATCATACTCAAATATTGACATATTCATTTTGTCACCGGCTCTATTTGTAGTTCTAACTTATCATAGACTAGGCTAATAATATTGAATTAAAATATAAGAAAATGTTGGGAAAAGTGCGTAAAATTTTGATATTTAGTATTAAGATTATATCTTTATCAATGCATATATTTTGTATCCAACACATCTCAACTCAATAGTATTCGTGTTTCTTTTTAAATGTAAATTACTCTTCTATAAAATCAAAATCAAATACCTTTTGACTGGCCCTAAATGGGACCTAAACTGTATTCTCAAACAGTCTTGACCAAACCTGGAATGACCTTCACCTACCTTTATTTATTTATTTATTACCTTAATCGTGTTAATGTTTGATACTAAGGCAAATACTTGATTCTCCATACCGATTTTAATACCACGATCATTTAAAAACAATAGACAAAATAATAATACTTTGTGTGCGTTAGTTCTGCTTGAGCTTAAGATCATTCTAAAACTGTTCTGCAAAGGCCACATTTTGGTCTGTTTATTAATTGATTTTTGTCGCGATACCTTTGCCAACCCTTATTCACGTTCTAGAACACACTGAATTTACAAAATATGCATGAAAGTAAAATGTTGGTGGTCCTGAAATGTATGCAGGCGTGTTGACGTGTTGAAGTGGAGGTGAACGTTAGCTGCTGTCGTCGTGAGCAGCACTGCCTCGGCCTGTGTGTGTGTGCGTGTGTGTTTGCTCATGATAAAAGTGCCTCTTCCATCTATTTTAGAGCCAGCAGAAAATTGCTCCCCCCGCTGGAAAGATGATGCCAATGGTAATACAGACTGCCTCTCCGCTCTGCTTTCTGCTTCTCTCTGGGGCTCTGTAGATCGGGCTCATCTCAGCACACTACACACTGCACACTACACACTGCACACTACACACTACACACTGCACACTACACACTACACACTACACACTGAACCACACTGACCATGGATTTCTCTCATAACTGTTTAGCTTCAGAAGAAATGATTTACTGGAGTTATTCTTTAGTTTTTCTCGTATGATTGCTAATGTTATGTGTCTGGCTGATATTGTGTCATCTGTAACTCAATAAACTAGTACTAATTTCAATATGTTTGCCACATTTAGGCAAGACTCTGCAGTTAAGAAGTAAAATATGTCTAATTCATGTTTTTGATCATATTATGTTTTCTAATACATTACATTTCTTGATTCATTTTGTTGGCATATTAGATACAAAGACGTTTTTGAGTAAACTGAAAATTGCGTACTCCTTTTTTTGCAGTTTCAACTTTAATAAATAAGGCTTAGAATTAGAACAAATCCTTCTGTTCGATCCGTCAAAAGCTTGTTAAGTTCAAGAGTGTAAAGTTTGGCGTGTGTAGGAGCTGCTTTAAGGGCTGGTCTTTGTGTCTCAACGTATGGATTAAATGAAATAATAAAACATCTTCAGGAGCAGATTAGACAGTGCTGTTGTTTCTAGGTGAAGGGTTATGTTTACATGAGATCAACAAATACTGATACAGCATCAGTTTTGGAGATGGCACCAATACTGAAAGGAGAAAATCTGAAACTTTGATTTTTCACACTTTTCCACACATTCTAATTGGAAAAAAGTATATATTTTCTGAGAATAAATCATTTTTATAGGTGTACTATGTGACTTGCTAGATTGTTTCTATGGAGATGTTATTGCTTCGCCTGGAATCTCCCACATATGGCATTAAAACATGGATACACGCAGGTTGTGAGAGCTGTGGAGAGGCGAATCCACTCACTGTAACCCAGAATTTACACCAGGAGCTACAGCGACACGTAACCTCAGCAACGCAGGTGTAGTGTCCCAACGATGACTATTAAAGGGGATGCTCGGCTCGTGCTGTCTTTGCTGTCAGCTGGGGCTAAAGGTGCATGTTTTTCAAGGCATTTTTAGCCAAATTGAATAAATGCAAGATAAACAAGTTTAATGCCATACTGTGGAACTCCATGGAGACAAGCTGGTAGCAAAAAAGTTAAACACAGCACCTTTAATTTAGATATTGTTGCCTCTACATTTGTTCTACGTTGACTCTTATTATCATGATGTTGTTAGTTCAAAAACAAGACTTTAAAACTGACTTCCTGTCTTCTTCTGTCTAAAGTATGTATTTCCATCTAACCATCACACCCAGTCACTGTCATATTATATCATTTACTTTTTTGTCTTTTCAAAGCTACTAACAACTCAAAACTAACGGTGCAGAAAGTAAACTGTGCTCAGTTTGGGGGTGTTTTGACATTTCTGAGAGAACTCCACAGCCTGATATCCTGGTCACACCCACATGGGTTTGTTCTACCAAAGTATCTCCTCTTATGAAATAGTATTACAACACCAAGACGCTGAGGATTATAGAGACCGTTAACTCCATTCCATCAGCACTTCTGCATTTCTGTGTTTGTATTTATAGATCTTGAACGTGAATGTTTAAAATCAGCCCCCGACAGTGGCTTGACCCTTTTTCAGAATGTTCCCACTCAAATGAAGCCCTGCATTTGACTAATAAGGAGCTAGTTGACAGGACAGGCTAGGCTTTATGAAACACAGAAATGATTCTGATTCTGATTCCAGTCCAGTTTTATCTTTTGGAATGTATTGTCTAAAATCTAAACTATTATCATTGAAATATTCAACATCATCTTCATATCTTCATATCACGCATCCCTTACACCTCCCCCATAGATTTTTGTGTTGTTTATCGAATAATAAGGAATAAATACATAAATATTACATACATCACATATACATACAAATGGCCAATATTTGTTTTACTTTTTTGAGTAAAAATGGGAATAAAGGTTCAATTAGGCTAAAAAATATGCCTCTATGTTTACACAATCATGTGACAAATAACTTTATATCCCCAATGAATACAATGAACAAAAATGATTCAAATACAACCTTATTAGTTTTGTTATTTATCATTGCTTAGTTAGAAGTAAAAAGTGAATTTACTTCAACTTAAAATAGATTTGTAGGCCTTGTTTTATCAGTATCGGCAAATATCGACTATCGGCAACCACGTGGATATCGGTATCGGTATGTTTTTAAGCACTCTATTCCTCCTTGATCAAATTGCTTAACTGTCATTTCACAGTTAGAACTTGCCGAAGGCTGTAAAAGAATGCGAGCTGCTGGTCAGTATTCAGACATTCCGTCTCCTGTAGTCAGATAACGAGTGCCAGAAGAACCCTGCTGAAAATCTGAACCAAACGAAGAGTGAGTGGGCCGGCCGTTCCATCTGTGGCACTGCGCCGCTCACAGGAACATGGCCCGATCTAAAGCACGCCGCAACACTTGGAACACACTCACCGTCATACATTTCACGTGTCCACAGTTTGTCATTTGTGATTCTGATCATTTTAGCCATATTCACCATGTCACTAAACACCTATGAGCAGTCACATGATCTTTTTATTTATACAGTAACACAGAGCGTTCTGGACTAGGCGAGGGAAAGTTAGCTGAAACACTTAGATTCAAATCAGAAAAACAAATTCATCCATAGTTTCCAGACTGACGCACAAAGTGCACCTAGTCCTGATGCAAAACACAAACTGCACAACACGTGCCTGCACAACAACTTATTGTACATTAAATCATCCGAGAAGTACCTGCAGCGTGTAGGGGAGAAGCAAACCAACAATCTCTTATGATCTACAGAAAAACTTTGGACAACATAATGCCAAAACACGTCAACAATTAGCACCATAATCCACTTACTCAGACACTTAAAAGAGCACAGGAACATTCACAATTTAATTAATCATGATAAAATAATGTATCTATTCATATTAAATACATTTGAAAATCAGAGGCTAATTTTATATCTTATACCTATTTGACTGGTCATCGTAGTTGTAAATCCCTTCCACACAAAATAATCTGTATTAAAATGTAGAAAAAACCAGCTGAAGGCCCTGTCTACTTTTGTACATTTTGGCACAAACAGGTGTACAATAGGAAAACTGAGACCAGAGAGTATAGACAAAAGAAAATCACAACAAGACATCACAATAAAAATTAAGACCCACAGACTCCAAGATAAACGTCCCAATTGTTCTAAAGTACGTCAAATTTGCCCTATTCAAAATCAAGTCCAAATGAAATCTTCTCCATTGTCCAGAGGTCAGTCAAATGTCCGGTCCCTGATTGTCGGTGCTGTTTGAGTCATCCATTTTTTTCAAATGCCTTCTTTCCTGCAGCCAGGAGTAAGCTCCAGAGAAATCAAATGGAACAGCAATGTCAAAACCAGTTTATAGCTCTTTGTTGATTTCTGTCCAATATTTCTGAGCAACAGGACGGTCCCACAAACACATGGAAATGGTTTGCCACAGTTTCTCCAACAGGAACATGAAGACATTTTATAGTCCAACTGTAGAAAGAGTTAAAAGCACAACAAAAAGACTTCATCGTCCGAGTCTGAAACAGTTCTCATATCCGATGCTAAAAAGTATATTATGGTTGATACATAAATGATTTGTGTAATATAATAAACGTATTTGCGTCTCAAACAGCAGAAACGGGGTGATGGTACGTCTCTAACTCCCTCACACACGTCTAAAAGTGTTCTCTGTTGTGTAGCGTTCTCCGGGCTGTGTCTCGATGATGGTGAGATAACTTTATACATCTGATGATTCTGTTGTCCTTTTTTACATTCTGAACGGTTTTGCCACTGGAGTGAACAGTTTAGCAAAGTGTGTTATAGTTTTGCCAGGTTTATGAAAAGTTTGCGAAAATGTGCCCCGACCCTCTGTAACTGAAGGTGCAGGTGATAAGCATTGTGTTGAACTTGGTCGTTGGGTGTGATAATCCAATCAAAGTGGAACCTGTAGTGATGGACTCCTTCTGTTGAGTAAGCCTGAACTTTAAGGCCATGGTTCAATTGCTAATGTGGCCGTCGGACTAACACGGAGTAGCTGGGGATATCTGGCTCGGGCCACAGAGTCAAGTGAGGGCCCCACATCCAGGCGCCGGCCCTGACCGCCCGTGAACCCCACTGTAATCAATCAGGAAGCAGAAGCACATTTGTCCACAAGATTTAGGAGAGCCATTATAAAAGGACAGCACTGTGACTTTAGAAGGGAGTAGAAAAAGCAGGTTTGAGGGCTCGCGTTGTGCTTTTGGAGAGTAGAGCCGATCTGAGGCAGTGCAGGTAAGTCATGTGTGGTGACGACTCAAACATGGGTGCGTTATGGCGGTGCTGGCTGTGTCGCATTGGTGTTTTACATATGCGTGTGAAAAGAAGCGTTTTATTTCACTGGGCAAAATATCTAAACTTACCTTTACAGGATTTTTTGACTTATTTTCTTAATTATAATGTATCTATTTTTACAGAAATGATGTATTAGTAATAATAATAATGTTAGTCAACTATTTCTTATTACAACTGGATACAATTAGACTGCAATATGAATATAAAAATGGTTATCTTATATATCTTATACAGCAGTACTATTGTAATAATGTATACTGTGTAATATTTGTAGTACTAATACTTGTGGGTATTAGTACCCATTTTTTGCATTATCACTTTAAATTACGTTCTAAATAATGTCAGCGTAATCCCTCATTCGTCCAGGAGTGTTCTATTGTTTGGAAAAAGATTCAGTTGGAGTCATCTGGACTCTGTTTTAGAAAAACAAAACGTTTCGACTCTCATCCAAGAGTCATTCTCAATCTGATTGAGAATGACTCGTCAAAACGTTTTGTTTTTCTAAAACAGAGTCCAGATGAACTGAATCTTTTTCTACTATGTTCTAAATAATGTTTTATTCCTCCAAAATTCAACTCAGTAGTGCGCAAATGTATTTTATAAGTATATATATAGTTTAAGAATGAGGTTTAATTTGTGTTTTAGCAAAAACACTCAAATGTCTTGCAGTACAACACTTTTATTCAAACATTTCTACAATGAGTTAAGGTGTGGGCATAAAGATTATTACTAAAATTACCTTTATTTCTACTTTAAATCTAAAAAAGATATAAGAAGTTTAATATTGTGATCCAAATTGTGTCGTGTGGTGTGACATGAAAAATCACATATTTAAAAAGACAAACTCTGGGCTCAAAAGAAATCATTATTAGTAGTATATTATATTTTTTGTAAAATCCAACTTTTCTGAAAAACCTTGAATATGCACCAGTTTGATATCCTGCAGCTTTATTTCCTAAGAAAAATACAATTCTAATTGTTAAAAAAAAGAATTCTTTAGGATGGGACAGGTAAATAATTGTTTACTAATTAAATATTATTCATTATTTACTATGATAACTTACAAATATAATATCATAATTAACACTATAGACATATTAGGTATTTTATGATATTTTTAAATGGCCTTTTTTTGAATGTCATACAGTGTGACAGGTGATGGCACACCACAGCACAATTATCTAAAATTGCACCTAAAATGATCCAATTCTTCCCTCCGCTTGCTGTAAAGCTGATTTGGTTTATTGAATTGCTACAAAGGTGCGTCACATCGCATTACTCCCCCAAACATCAAGTACCTAGATAGCTTTATTTTTTTTATTTGTGCTGTATTTTAGGCCTGCTTTATTCTTAAACAAAATTAGCAACCACAGCTTTTATAGTAGAATAACAAATACTAGTAAGCCAATGGTAGCAAATATTCCAAATAATGTCAGCTCTCAGCGTGAGACACTCCAAATCTGCATTCAGACACCAGATTGCTGTTTTATTGACCGCTGTGTCCGTGCGTCTGTCTGAATGCTCTGTGGACAGTGGTTTAACAAACTCCAACCAGATTAGTGGGCGCCAAGGACGTCACCTCAGCCAAAAGTTAAACTGGTATCAGGGCGTCTCCTGGAGCAGCTTTACCTCAGAGGCCCTGCTCTTACCAGCTGCTGCTGCATTCAGATCACATCCACACTCACACATTAGGCTTAATCTGGACTAAGCCTTTTAACTTCTCAGACACTCGCCATCTTATATAAACTTTATATACTTTTATAACAAGACACAACACTGGACACGAAACTGACTAAAACCATAATAACCATCATTTAACATCTGTAAAATGGCACACGAACAAAAACAATTATTGAACATGCGTTAAGATTTTCTATTGGTTTCTGTAAAAACCTATACATCAGGGGTGTCCAAACTTTTTTCATTGAAACTTCTACTGAACAGAGGGCCACAGACAACTTGACAATGAAGAGAATCATTCAAAATGTTGCATTTGACCTTGTTTTGATGAGCCTTCACACCTTTTAATAAGACTTGGAACATTAATATTAGGTTGGTGTGACATCAAAATGCTTGAATTTGTCCAATTTTACAGTAAAAAGTACCACTATTTGTTGTTTGGACCAATTTAGCTGGAAGCCGGAGGGCCAACAAAAATTGATCTGAGGGCCGCATTTGGCCCCCGGGCTGTAGTTTGGACATGCCTGCTTTAGACTCTTTAAAAGTGTTTAAACAAAAACATTCTTAATTCCAGAATGTGAAGTGGAACATAGTTTTACAATTTACTTTTACTATGGGATTTACTATGGACCACCACTGCCAATCAGAGCGCTGCTTTCCGCTCTTACTTAAAGACATAAAGTGCTTTGTAATTAGCCACAGACAGCACACAGTGGTCCCATTTTGTCACAAAGTGCTGCTTTTACAAAAAAGAAAGTTACTTCAGCTTTAATGTACCACTGATACTACAGTTTGTTACACAAAACTGTACTCTCATTTTTCTGTGGGTTTTTTCATACCTAAAATCATTAGCAATTAGATCTGACGTCAGTTATTTATTCACAGTATATTATGGTTTACTTCACTTTGCCTTCCATTCTGAAATGTTCAACATTCTGATGACAGAGCATTTAAAGGGTTATTTGTGTTTCATTTTACTTTGACCATCATGTACTGTGCATTTCTTATGCTTTGTAAAAGATGGCAACATAATCAACTGATTTCCAGTAGTCAATCCCACACGCCCACATCCCACCCACAAAATCAGTTTGCTTTTCGAAAACAAAGGATGTGAAATTACCTTTTTTTTTCACCTCAAAATTGGATTTGAGTTTCACAAAAAGCATAATTTGTGGTAAAGTATGTTATATAACTCTAGATGAAATGAAAAATTATTGTGAGTATTTGTCTATAAAAGCTAAACATCTGGATTTTGTTTTCATCAAAAAAGTGTCTTTCATAATCTATTTCAAAAACAAATGCTGTATAATCCAAGAGTAAATGAAACAGGGTGTGATGTCACTCACATGTGTCTGTTTAACATTTGTTGTGATATTCTGAGGTCAATCCCAGATTCTCCGTTCAAATCACATTACTGTATGTTCCACTTCACTTTTGCTCCATTCTAAAGTTTAGAATGTATTAGTTACACACTTTTAAAGGCTCTATAGCCTGCATTGTGTGTCTGTAGAATGTGCTCTTGTGTATGTGAGTTGTGTGATGGTACATATTTGTGTGCGTGTGGAAAGTCAGGGTCCGTGTTTCCATGAGGAACGCTCCACGTCTAATGAGATTACTGTCCAAAGCTGCGGAGTCGCCCTGCTCCGACAACACAAGAGGGATGACAGCTCTAAGTGGCTTGTGTCATATTATACCTGCACACATAAGTACACCGTTTTCCAGCTGCATTAGAGGATTAGGAGAACAAGGAAATCAATGCCTGACCAATGTTTTACACAGGGTCAGTTCACAGGACGGTACCAACTGTGAATTAGACCTCAAAGGGGGATAGAGGAAGACACACAAAAAATTGTTTTCACTGGATCATATTTTATAAACAAAGGGGCAACATCTTTTTATTGTGAAATTCAAAATATAAAATCTGCTGATTGCCACACCGTAGAATATGAATAAAATGCAGTCGTTCAAATAATAATATAAGTCTTCACAACATGAACGCTCATAGATTAAAACTGAGATGTCATATGGCAGATTGCAGAGCTGGTTTATGGGCCTATCCTTTCCTTATGAAACAAAAACTGGCACAAAGTTCAACTTCTCTGTTGGCAGAAAAGTGAAATGCCTTTTTCACAATAGCTTCAAAAAGTGGTGCCATTATTCAACCCCAAACACATGGTTGTTGTCGGCTGAAAGGACTTTAAAACATAAGATTAATATGACAAGTTTGTGGAGCCAATCCAAAACTAATAATGAGAAGGAGAAACATCTGTAGATTTCTTTCAAAGACAGTAAGTCTCCCAGTTACATCCCGTTACTGAACAACCCTGAACATTCAGCCTGTGGCCGCAGCACAACAGATAGAGGGGTTTCTTTGCTTTTTTTTTTTTTTTTTTTTTTTAAATCGGTGAGCCGTTGTCTCACTCAATTGACTTTGTACAGTAAAACAGAAACGAAAGTAGTTTCTCTGTTTTTGCTCCGACTGTGCAAAGCTTAGCAGCTAGCTAGCTTGTTTGCTAACGGTAGGTACTCACCTTACAACTGTTAACGAAGCTGATTTCCTTCAACAAACAAGACTCAGAACATCTAAGTCGAGGACAGAAATCGGGTCAACATTGTGTATCAGTGATAATTGTGAGTGCAGCTGCAGTCCTCTTGTTTATCTGGTTATCTACTACTGTTTACTTAATTTCCTTTTTGGATGTCAGGTACAAACACAAATATTGTAAGTTGTTAAAGTTATTTTATATTAATATATAATATATATATATATATATATATATATATATATATATATATATATATACATACATACATACATACATACATACATATACACATATATACATATATACATATATACATATATATATATTTATATATATATACATATAATTTGTTGTTAGACTGTATCAGTTTTTTTCACATTTCAGTTGTGTTTTGACAACTCTTGTTCCTTCGGCTGATCCGCTCTACGCGTCTGACGAAAAGAATTTTCCCTTAGAGATTAATTGGATACTGAAAGTCCTGCAACTGAGGCTCGAGTTTTTACCTACCCTCTATCCCCAGAGTGGCACATGAAGGATTCTAATATGTCTCGTAAATACTTTTCAAAAATAAAAGAATGTAAATTACAATCTTCTGCTTGTGAAGGTGACTTCCAGTTTTGAACAGGAAGTCAGTGGACCTTTTTCCATTATTGAACCGTTTTAGATCAATATTGAGTTTGATTTACAATGAACAAACGGTAAAATTCTGATTTGCGTATGTTATTTTTCAATACTAAGAACCTGAACAAAAACACAATATGTCTCCTTGAAACTAAATATTATATATATCTTTTGAATGGGAAAAAATCATCAAAATGTCACAGATAGCAGAACATTGAAAATCCTTGTTCTATTTAACTTTATTTGGAATTCATCTGCTCATCAACTCCAGTTATAATGTTTCAAATATACTTTTTTTTCTTTTAGATAGAGCGTAGTGTCCAAATGAGATGAGATTATTGGGCATAATCCGGCCCACAGGAGTATTGATCACCTTTAATAAAGACGTGTGCAGGCGTGCTGGCTGCTCCTGGTGCAGAGTTCAGACCAGTTCAGACCAGTGCACGCAGCAGGGATTTGAAAGCCCAAAAAGCACGCATCGTCCCCCAGACCACACCGAGCTCACGCAGCCTCCTCCTCACACTGAGCCGGTGAGCGTGCTCCGGACCACCGCTGCGGACCACTGCCACGGATTTCAGCAGGTTAAGACAAATCTCTGCCAGGTCACACAAAGACGGAGGCACACAATGGCACGGCAGATGTTAGCCGTTAGATGGGGGTTAATGAAACAAATGAGCAAAACCAATAACATCAGATCAAGAGGTTTATCAGTAAAGTAATATTGACTGCAATACCAAATGTCTTTTTACAGTATATTTTGTCACAAGACCCTCAACAAAGACATTTGAAGACACATTTGAGCACATTTTGTCTGTCTGACTTCAACATCGACATTCCATTTAATTTCATGACATCTAGGACATAAAACCCCAACAATGGAATGATTGATGGATACCTGTAGAATGTAAAGAAATAACTACACTTAGCTTTTTATTCTTTTGTCTGTATTTTAGGGTACTCTTTTTCTTTTCGATCTTTTTGTCCTTCTGCTCTCTGGTCTTATTCTGTTTGTTATTTTGCCATCCACCCCAAGTCAATCTGTAGGTTACATGTTTGCCTACGGTTTTTTGGGATAGGAAATTATGCATGGAGCACTAGTCCTCTTCTGCCTTCTTGTACAATAGACCTTTTGCGTTGGTTTAAAGTCAAGAGGCAAAGTTGAAATACATATAAATTGAATAAAACATTTTGTCAATTTTGAAACAGCTGTAGCAAGTGTGACTAGTGGTGGAACTATATTGAAAAATGTATAATGTCGTTTTATAATGTATAATTTCTGTTTTGAAACTATTAAAAATTAGCTCAGAAAGAGACGAGAAGAGAAGCGTCCAGTGTAATCTCACAAACAAGAGTATAAACTGATATTTCTGCACGTTTGTGGTTGATTATATGGTCCATTCATAATTTACATCATCAAGACATTTCCAGTCACATTTGAGGACATTACTGAAGCTTTGTGGAAATGTCCTCTGAATATCGTTATAAAGATAATGCAAAAACGCCCACATGTTCTGGAGTCAGTTTCTAACACAAAACAACTTCCCGTACGATAAGAGCACCTTAAGTCTTGACAAAAGAAAACGTGCCAGTGCCAGATCGCCCTCCCGCCCCATGGCTTAGCCTAACTTTATTGAACAGGTAATCAATAGGGCTATAGCAGCTGTATCATCTGCGCTCCATATTGATTTTAGAGTTACACCAGCTCATCTTTTAAAAAATAACCACAAAACACACACATCTGATACACAAATAAAGCGTGTTAAACCATGGTATAAAGGAAGGGCAGAGCTTGATTCTTGTCACTGTGGCACGTTTGTTTGCTTTTCGTATTTTATCAAACTTTCATTTTACTTTTCTTTCTGTTTATAAGGTGAACCCATAGCCCTACATGATTTGGCGCAGCTTAGATACCTAATATATGCAACTCAATGTGGTATGAGCCAATGTGTACAGCATATCGCCAAACATCCGAGTGGTTGGCTTGTGCTATGTCATTATCTGGTGATGTCAGAATGGTGATAATCGACACATATACAATCGAACAGTGTTTTTCAACCCTCTCTGAGTCGAGGCACACTTTTTTGGTTGTAGAGATGACACGACCCATTAACCATTACAAAATGACCTTTTAGTAAAAGAAATGTGATCTATAACGTGGAGAATAATGTCTGTGCCACTTTATAAAGTTTGTCTTATTTGGTATAGAAGTATGTTCTATACACAAAATGTATGTTTTTTTTAAACTTCAATTTATGTTTGAATCCAAATTGGACATTTTTTTTAAATCACACATGGCAATACCTGAAGGTGTGCTAAAAGTACTTGGTATTTTTAGTGTCCATTATGTACATTGTTTGTTTATGTAGTTGTAGAAAAAGTTGTTTTTAAAGTTTTTCTGTGCACTAAACTAAACTAGTGTTCCCTCACACTGGCTGGAAATTAAGGTCCTAAACAACTGTATTTCTTTGGTTAACCTTCCAAACACTGAGTTTGCTTCCTGCAGTTGGCCAATGTGAGGGTCGCTCCACGGCATTTGACAATAATGATAATAATAACTCTCTTACAAACTTTTACAACTTGACTTAGAAAAAATCTAAATGTGTGCTTCCAAGTCCAATTTGAATTGGTGACGCCTACAGTGACCGAACAAAACACGTTAGCTTGTGTCTATTAGCTTGCGTGTCTTGCTAATGCTAGTTATGGATATGTTTTGTGGAGGTGTTATAGGATTAATTCGTGGCATGGCCAATGTCTTGGAGGATTTGTGAAGTGAAAGATTAGCGCGCCGTCATAAGGCTCAGCTTCCCGATCCGGCCAAACAGTTGAGGGCGGGGCAAATTTCCGACATGTTTTACGGAGCGCCGCAGACTTGGATAAAAACTGTAGCGAATCTCCATTGAATTAATTTTTTCCTTTTGAATATTGTCAATTGACAAAAAATCTAGCTAATTCAAAAAATTTTTGCAATGCTGTTTTAGATGTTTGTGAATTTGTCAACACGACTGTTGGGGCTTTGTGTAGGCTTAAACGCTTAAACACTTTCTGAACAGACGTTTATTTGTTTACTTTTTTCAATATCCTCCTTTCAATCATGTGTTTTTCTTTATATTTTTTTCTTTTTTATATCTTATAATTTTTATTTTTGAATAAGACAAATTTTTCATTTTCAATATTTTTTTATATATAGTTTTTTTTATTTTATTTTGCTTAAGCGCAACAGACTTTTATTTATTTTTTTAATTCAGGTGTTTTTCTATATGGTTTAATTTTCCTTTTTTAAAGTTTTTGTTTAAAACATTTTAGATCTATTTTTTTTAAATTTAAAATAGTAATTTTTGACGCGTCACCATGAACTACTGCGTGACCGACATGTTCGAGACGCCCCACTCCGGAGGACCTGTCTTCTCTCTCCAGGCGCCTTTAGAACCGTGCATGTTCTCGGGTCAGAGGCAGGGTTTGGGACACTGTGACACCCAGACGCTCCACCACCATCCTCCCTGTGCGGAGCAGGCATGGCCCTCGTCACAGCAGCAGCAGCAGCAGCAGCACTTTTACTCCTGCTCGTACGCTGACAGCCAACCGCTCTTCAAAAGCCAGTTCTACGCTGCCGACAGTGCGTTTAATCACTACCATCAGCCCGAATATTTCCCGGAGATCAAACCGTACTTTGCGCATTGGACTCAAGGGTCGAGCAAGAAAGGTACGGACGTAGTTGAATTTGCCCTCGTCGTGTTCCTATTTGTGAAGTGTGTTTTTAGGTCAGACGTTTGTTAAGCTTTAATTCCATAGCTGGACTTCAGAGGATCTCAATATTTTGCAGGATAATGTTTGTTTAATGGAATGGCTGTTTGGTAAAATTTCAATTATGTTGTGGTTGGAAAACAGAAAATTCCTCTTTGATTACAGGCTGAACTCAGTTAATTTGCTCAGTTTGCTGTCTCAACATATACGCTTTTACCTGGAAACAGCAACATTGCCCAATCTATCTTAATTTAAGATGTTTTATTGTTTCGTTTAATCCACTCCATAGATTTATATGGGACATTGTTTTCTCAAAATAAATGTTTCTCCCATAGAGACATAAAGATCAGACTGTAGATTTTGACGGATTGTACTGAAGGTTGTTTTTTTTTGGATCTAATTCTTAGCCTGATTTACTAAAACATTTTAAATTTTCAGTAAGATCTAGTTTACTCAAAAACTAAACAAGATATCCAAAATCCCCTCCGTAAATGTTTTTGTATTAAATGTGTCAACCAAATGAACCAAGAAATTTAGACTTGTCTTTTTCCATTTTTCAGATGTATATGTCCGAAATATGTTATGAATTTATATATGAAAACATGACATGAGAAAAAAAAATTATATTTCTAGATTTCTAGACTAATTTGCCTTTATTTTTTGTTGACTTCAAATGTAAATTCCAATGTTTCTGCACTGTCCTTGTCAGAGGCAGGCTGTTGTCTTCATTATTGATCGTATTAAGCCATTGGAGTTGGTTTATTAGGAAGGGCACAGTAAATAACCCGGGGGGAGAAATGTGCTTGAAATGGATTGTACATTTTGACTTGGGTGTCTGTCTAACATGGCACATTTGAGACGCTGAATGTGCAGAAGGCGGCGCGTTTGGGCTAAATATTGATCACGGCTGCAACAACAGAAGGACGACAGCTTCTTTATAATTCCACAAAAATATTGATCAATTTGAAGCTGCCATTTTGTGATTCCAAAATTGTTGTGTGTGACGTTTCTAATACTAAAACACTAACCCAATCTTCTCTCTTCTTATTAATACATTTTCTGTTTTGCTAATGAAATCAAACTGCTAAACAACTTTGGATAAACTCTCCTTCTTTGTGCTCTTGCCTGTAGGGTACATACCGAGTTACCTAGACAAGGATGAGTTATGCGTTGTATGTGGGGACAAAGCCACAGGATATCACTACCGCTGTATCACGTGTGAGGGATGCAAGGTAAGGAAGTAAGTCTGGATTAGGTGGGTTGATATTGAGTTTATGTGGCTTCGTGTCTAAGTGGGATGTTCTTTTGTAGGGTTTCTTCAGGCGGACCATCCAAAAGAACCTCAACCCGACATACGCCTGTAAGTTCGAGAGCAAATGTGCCATCGACAAAGTGACCCGAAACCAGTGCCAGGAATGTCGCTTCAAGAAGTGCATCGCGGTGGGGATGGCCACAGACTGTGAGTTCTGAGGCAGACGTGGACCACGTGCCCTAGAATTATTTAAGGTTCTAGCTGATATTTTTGTCAAAATTGAGTTATTTGTAAATTCTTGTTGCTGGGTCAGTTCTGTACACTATATCCAAATGTTATACGTAGAGTTTGGGTTAAAAGATTCACTTGGTATTCACACTCAGGACACAGAATACATTTAAATTGACCAGTCACATTCATCTGTTTTGGAACGTCGACATTCCACTCTTCTTCTGTTACAGAAGACAGATTTTTTTGTTTATTAGTAGTAATAGTAGTGGTGGTAGTAGTGGTACTGCAAGTAGTAGTAGTACTGGTAGTAGTAGTAGTAGTAGTAGTATTAAATGAGCATTTCAGACTTAATTTCAGATAAATCTTTATGATATTCAATGTACTTTGAGACATTATGAATGACAAGCATAAAATCTAATTAAATTTGAAGTTTTAATCTTACTTTTACTATGTATATTTGTAAAAGTAAACCACAGTTAGTTAGTTTTATGTTCAAAAAATAAATCGTAATTTTTTTTTGAAACACATTTTTAAGTCATGAAAAAAAAGGTGGTGCTTAAAGTTAAATATTGTCTATAAATATTGACTTTCAAAGTGAGTATTCTGTGAAATAATTGTATGATGGAAAAAAGTTGACCACTGGAAATGACCACTTTCAAAAAAACAAGTGCTTAAAACTTGAAAACTAAATATTTCAGAAGTCAGAACACAGAAAGAACCTTATCGTTCTAAGAGTATGTATACAGTACTGAATGACATGGCTTTGTGTTGTGTCAGTGGTGTTAGACGACAGCAAGAGGCTGGCCAAGAGGAAACTGATCGAGGAGAACCGAGTGAAGAGGAAAAGAGAGGAGCTTCAGAAGACAGTGTTTGACCGACAGGAGCCCACACAGGAGGAGTGGGAGCTCATCCGCATGGTGACCGAGGCACACATGGCCACCAACGCACAGGGCAACCACTGGAAACAGAAACGCAAGTTCCTGGTGAGACGCCCTGCTGCCGCAGCGCTCATGCCACAGTAGCAGCCATCATGTTAGATTGACACTGTCACTATCCACATTTATGGATGATGCGTGTCCTTTGGTGCCTTACGAGTAATGTATTAGAGGAAATGTGATCTACTGTAGTGCCTTACTATGGACACACAGTGCTTCCTGTTTACAGGTGTCTTACCTTCCCTTTTAGGAGAGGTGTGTAGCTCACTGCTGGCCTCTGGTGGCAACAGTATAAATTACAGCTCCACACCCTCAACTTGACAGAGGTTGTCGTTAACTGATCATGTACTTACTGTAGCCAGCTACAGTTCCTGTTTAAAACATGGCGTTTTGCATCTAGCCTGGATAGTGCCGGTCTAACATACAGTATCCAATGTCGAGCCCGTGTCCACCACTGCTCCTGTTTAACCTCTCTGTGTTTTGTATCTCCTGTAGAGTGGGGTTATTAGCTGGACCACGGACAAACGTGTGTTCTTCGCAGTTGCACTTATACTTGATATTCTATTCCTCTTTGAGCAATGATCTAAATCACTAATGACTAATACCTTGCTTCACTGGTGCCTTCTCATTTCTCTCTTTCTGTTTGTAGCGTTTGATTTCACACCTCACATTTGTTTGACTAATTTGCTTTCTCTTGTGCAGATTCAATTGTATCGCTGTTGTATGATTGGGTTTTTATGGCAACACCAGGACCACAGAAAATATATTTTTCCTATTAAATTTGTCTTCTTAGTTAAGTACAGAAAGTTTTTTCGTTGTTATCCCAAAACTTGCGCAAATTGAATCAATTTTTTTGCTAAGCATTTGTCTTGTGGGACTTCCTCATCATACAAATGGCATGTTTAAGGTGGAAGGAGTCCCTTCATATTCGGCATGTCATTATTAACATTAACATTTTCAAAGTGATCCTTTTTTGCGTCAGCCTGGCCTGTTGAATAAACTCACTTGGATGTTGCTATAGAAACCCTGCTGCTGATGTTGTGCTTGATCTTCTCACTGCTCTCTCTCATTTGTCTTCAGTTTAACTTGTTTTCTTTAAGTTGACACGGGTTCTCCATTGAAACTTCACAATTCCTGTTGATTATCCAACAGGTCGAGGAAGCTATGCTTCTAAATGAAATAACATGTAATTTATTCTATACTCCTGACCAGAGTGCAGCAGGGGTGAAGGAAGATAAGGTACAGTCTGATACGTCTTTATTTCTGATATGTCATGTGCCGTATCTAACACGTGTTGTGCTCTCAGCCAGAGGAAATTGGTCATGCATCGATGGTAAATCCTCCAGAGGGAAACAAAGTGGACATTGAAGCCTTCAGTCAGTTTACAAAAATAATCACCCCTGCCATTACCCGAGTGGTGGACTTTGCCAAAAAACTGCCTATGTTCTGTGAGGTAAGAACTGATTTTGTACTAAGGGACATCTTCCAAACGTGCGTATCAGCCACACTTTAGGGTTAGCTAAAGATAAGCTCACTAAATACTGAGGATGGATTGTTTTGCTAAGGAAGTCTGTGATCTGTTTCTAAATCCTCTTCATCCTCACCACATCCCACTTACGTTGATCTGATGTGCACCTACGACACAGAGTTCGTGGCTCACTACGGTCTTGCTCACTTGTGTCCTGTTCCTGCGGGGCAGCTGCCTTGTGAAGACCAGATCATCCTGTTGAAAGGGTGCTGTATGGAGATCATGTCCCTGAGAGCGGCTGTGCGCTACGACCCGGAGAGTGAGACGCTGACGCTGAACGGGGAGATGGCGGTGACGCGGGGACAGCTGAAGAACGGAGGGCTGGGCGTGGTGTCGGACGCCATCTTTGACCTGGGCGTGTCTCTCTCTTCCTTCAACCTGGACGACTCTGAAGTGGCTCTGCTGCAGGCCGTCATCCTCCTCTCCTCGGGTGAGTGTGCACGGACAAGGGGAGACAACTGGAGTGAAAACTCTGAGAGGTCTACAGATGCCTGCCAACAAATAAAAGATCAAATATCTTTTTTGTCACTTTCTTAAAGCTGCACTATGTAACTTTTCTGGTGGAAGGTCCGCCAACGGCCTGTCTCCATGGAGATGTCATTGCTTTGCCCAAACATTTTCCCCGTTTTTTTTGGCCTGTAGGCTTTTTTGGACAGTAAAGTGTGAAATGGGGATGAGGGGGGGAAGCACATGGAGCCTTGCATATATGTGCTATCTGCTCTGCCACTGAGCGGCACAAGAATGCATGTTTTTTGAACAATACAAACCTTTATTGCAAATTAACTGCAAAATCTGAAACTAGTATATGTATTTTCTGACTTGACTCAAGCTCTTCATGTTTGATCTGCAGACTATTATTGGTGCAGTGTGTGACCTTTAACCTGCTTGTCCCCGTGAAGTTGTTGTCGTCGTCCATGGAGAATGTTCCAAAGTATCGTTTTAACTTTCTATTTCAATGAGATTATCAAGGGGACTTTTCGCCTCCAGAAAATTACATACTGTGCTTTTACTTTGTGATCTTTACCTCAACTTCATTTTTGTGGGTGTGGCCATGGATTTTAACATCTAAATATCTGTAGCTGCAAATATTTGTTAATAAAAAAATCTAATTCAGTCTATGCTAAATAAGTTTCTCGCCATACTGTAGGACATTCTTCAAGCTGGTTAAAGGTCACACACTGCTCATTTATGAACCAGTCTGCAGATCAAACAGGAAGCACTTCAAGTCAGAGTCAGAAAATACACATTCCCATCATGTTGCAGATATTGTAATTGATTGCATTAAAGGTTAAACCATAAATAACCATTTCAAGGTTTGGCCATAGCATTTCACAGAAAAAGCAATCTCGCATGGCATATACTGTATAATAGCAGCATAATAAAGCTGTTATTCAATAGTAACATCTTGATTACAGTCCCATAATTAGTATGTGATGTCGTGATACACAGCTTAACTTATACGTATTCAGTACAGTATACTTTCTGACATGAAATCCATACCAAGCCCGCTTTAATCAATGACAGGCCAGGCTGGACGACACCACAGTTTGAACAGTAGTCGCCTCAATCAATCGAGTGAGCCGCACCTCGCTCAGATCAATACTACGGTCAGTCTGTGGCCCATCTGTCCAGAGCAGCAGCCTTTACAGTGGCAGTCTGTCCATCAATAACTGCTGCTGCTGTGGGTCAATATCAGACATACACGTAATACATGTGATAAGTTAGACAGCGCCACTATCGGCTTTCAGTTTTTCATTTATTATAGCTTTTTATTTGTTATAGATGGAGCATAGTCAGACTTTTGTAATGCATTCATATCAAAGCTAATATTTCATTTAAAAAACACATTAGGATACAAGAATTAAAACTTACAATATGACATTCATTCATAAACTGTTTTTACAAAAGGAAATAACTTGAGACATTTCAGGGTATGCATGCTTTATCATAAATATCCGTTTTAAGTGCTGTATTTAAATTGTATTTGGTCATTGTTAAAGCTGCCGTACCTGATTTTACGGCTTGCAGTGGTCCAAAGTTATTCCTCACTTACCTAATACATTCTGAGCATCCTAAATATTCACAGCGATGAGTTTAAAAGCACTTTTCACAACTTTCAGAGCCCAGAGCAGAGTTTTGCTGTCACGGTAAAGCTAACAAACATTAGCACGCTAACAGCGCTTTTCCTGCTTTGAAGAGGAAAAATAGCTATTTATTTAGATGCAGACAGCACACAGCGGTCTAATTTTTACCCTAAGAGCTGCTTTTACACTATATCTGTGCCAAAATCAAAACAGTGAGCCACAGTAAGAATGGATGTTTTTGAGGAATTAATTTTTTTCATTAATTTTATTTTATTTATACAGGGAAAACCCAATGAGAACATTTCTCTTTTTCATGGGTCCCTGTTAAAACACAACCCAAAATAAACAACAAACACAGGATACTAAAACACAAATAAAATATTCAATGAAATTAACCAATACATAAAAACACACTTACACATACAATATGAGATCAAATTATATAAAACAAGTGCACCGGCACTGCGGGTAATCCTTGACCAGTGCTTTAAAATCATTAAAAGGCATAAAATGATTTCATTTAAAAAGTCTCTGGGTTTTGTTCCACAGGGAGGAAAGTTGTTGAAAGCCTTTTTTCCTGTCTCTGTGTTAAAACGACGGGATTGTAAGATAAAAATGTCCTGAGACCTCAAACTGTGATTCCCTGATCTGAAGTGCAATGAACTTGATAAATAATCAGGCAAAATGCCAACTAGAGCTTTATACACAAACAAAAGGCAGTGCTGTTCTCCTCGTGCATCCAATGATTGCCATTCTACTTTAGAGTATAATTCACAGTGGTGAGTTCTTGTTCCCTTCTCCTGAAAAAGAACCTTAGAGCTGCACCTTAGAGCTGAACCTTAGAGCTGCACCTTAGAGCTGACCTTAGAGCTGACCCTTAGAGCTGAACCTTAGAGCTGAACCTTAGAGCTGAACCTTAGAGCTGCACTTTAGAGCTGAACCTTAGAGCTGAACCTTAGAGCTGCACCTTAGAGCTGAACCTTAGAGCTGAACTTAGAGCTGAACCTAGAACTAACCTTAGAGCTGAACCTTAGAGCTGAACCTTAGAGCTGACCTTAGAGCTGAATGATAAACCGAGTTCAGAGGTTCTAACACTGTTGCTGTAGAATGCATATATAATGTCACCTAGAATCTAGAACTGAAAGAATGTAGCCTGGATGAACTGTTCTACAATTAAGAGGAAAACATTCTATATTTCTAAAGAAGAATGACAATCTGGCTTTAAGGTTATTTGTCAGCTCTTGTATGTGTTTGTTGAAGGAAAGTTTATCATCGATCCAGATGCCCAAGTATTTGTAATGGGTACTACTTCAATCATATTACCACATTAAGCGTGAGAATAGATTATATTTTTGGTCAATAGAGTGTCTTTTGGAGAAGAGCATACATTTTGTTTTCTTTGAATTCATTAATCATTTTAAATTAAACCAGTTGTGTTGGATGGAGAGAAAATCCTCTTGAATATTTTGAGCACTTGGGAAGAAGGTGCATTAGCAATATGAATTGCATCATCTGCATATAAGTAGATGCTACTGTGTTTTAGGTTATGCCCAATTGAGTTTGTATAAATTGTAAATAACTGTGGTCCAAGGACAGAGCCTTGAGGAACACCTTTATTAAGGTAAAATTCAGATTGAAAGCCATCAGCAGAAACAGCTTGAGCTCTATTTATGCGGTAATCGGCAAACCATTTTTTAGAATTGGTATCAAACGCAAACGCAAGAGAATACTATGATATACTGAATCAAAGGCCTTTGACAAAGAAACAAAAACAGCAGCACATTCCTCATGGCTGTACAATGCAATAGCAATATCATTTATAACTATGGTAGCAGCTGTGATAGTGCTATGTCCTGGTCTAAAGCAGACTAGTATCTATTTAAAACAGAATATTTGGTTAAGAACGCACGCACCTGGTTACTTATGAGCTTCTCTAATTTGCTTGGCAGGATAGTTTTGAGATTGGACAAAAATTATTCAAATAATTTTTCTGGCCTCCTTTGTGCAAAGGGAGAACAAAAGCAGTTTTCCACAGTTATGGATACTTTCAGTTTGAACTGTGAGATTAAATACATGAGTTAAACAATTTACTATTAGTGGGCTGATAACAAAATAACCTAGGTTCGAGGGTGTCAGCTCCAGTGGACTTTTTTGGATCTCTAGAGAGCAACATATTTAATACTTCATACTTGTGTAAAGGGCTTAAGGGGAAATACTTGATCATCAGGTCTATTTTCATGTATTTGGGCAGCAGCAAGAGATGGAGCAGCAGCATCAAAGATATTTCCAGATTCAACAAAGTGCTGATTAAACGCATCTTTTTTTTGTCGTCAAGCTCATTGAATCTTTAATAATTTCATTTGGTAAAGAGGGAGTAGAATTTTGCGATATAGATTTAACGTTTTTCCAAAATTTTGCAGAATTGCCGAGATTCTGTGAAGGTATTGACATAGTAAGATATTTTGGCTTTACGACATATTTATTGCACTTTATGACAAAAGCTGCCAATCTGCTGCTGGTTTGGTTGCCGTGGCTTCTGCCCAGGCTTTGTCACGCTCTCGAGATATTGCAGCAATGTCTGACAGAACCAGGGATTATTCTTATTTTTGACCCTGACTCTTTTAAGAGGGGCGTGATTATCAGTCATAGCATTAAATGTTTTGGTGAAAAAGTCCAGTTCTGTGTTGGGTCTGGAACACTAGTGGTAAAACCAATGTCACTATAGAAAGATCAGACAGAAATGCTTGCTCTATAAAATGCTTATAGGACCTTTTAACTCTTATACTTGATTTGGATTGAAATCATTTTGTGTTCCGCACACACCCAATAGGACAGTGGTCACTAAAGTCCAGAGGAAAGACACCACTACAATGGTCATTCTGAGGCTTGTTGCTTAAGATAATGTCCAGTAATGTTGCTTTAAGTGGGTCTTCAGGGTCCGGTCTGGTGGGAGCAGTAATAAGTTGTGTGAGGTTTCATTCATGACAATAGTTTTTAGACTGTCAGAATTAAGTTTTGGACCAATCGATGTTCATGTCACCTAAAACAAGTATCTCAGAATGATCCAAAGTGGAAAGGAAGGCGAAGAAGTCCTCTAGCGCCCCCACAGGTGCAGACGGAGGACGAGAAAACCCTACAACTGTCATTTTCCCAGTATTATTTTTACCCAATAAAAATACCTAATCGAAAACAGTTTAATGCAATAAATCAATTAAATGCATAGCACAATTCACAGAAAATGCCATTCAAAGTGCTTTACAGACTTTACAATTCCAATACAATATAAAATCACAATATTAACAAAAACAATAGCATAATTACAGAAAAAAATTACAGATAATGTTTAAACCTGGATTTGAAGATTGAATTGAACTGATTTCCCATACATGCAGGTGACAGACCCAAACCAGAAAAATGATTTTATGCATTTTCAAAACAAACAACCAACCAAAACAACTTTTTTCTCCCCAGACCGTCCAGGCCTGAGCAGCATTGATCGGATCGAGCACTGCCAGGAGGAGTTCCTTCTGGCCTTTGAACATTACATCAACTACCGCAAACACAAATTGGCCCACTTCTGGCCCAAGCTGCTAATGAAGGTGACGGACTTGCGCATGATCGGTGCCTGCCACGCTTCGCGCTTCCTCCACATGAAAGTGGAGTGTCCCAACGAGCTGTTCCCCCCTCTGTTCCTGGAGGTGTTCGAAGACTGACCTGCAGGGGGCGCCTTTGTGTGTGTGCATGTGTCGGTCTGTACGGATGGAACCAGCAAACCGCCCAACTCTCCACTCTGAGCACTACTGACTTCATTCCGTAGAGTAGAGGAGTAGCTCTCTGGTCAGGACACAACCATTCCCTACAGCGCGGGTACATGTCAATAGCACTTGTTTTTTTGTCTATTTGTTTTAGCGGTTTGTTTTATTATTGCAGATATAACCTCTCACACCTCGGATTTGAAAATATTTTTATTTTGTGTGTCCATGATTGTACAGTTGGTGTATTTTTGGTCATTTTTAGACATACTAGATAGAAACCATGCAATTTCTTCTCCGACAACTTTAAAATGGCTGCTCACGTTAATCGTTTCTGGCAACCAAATCTCTTTCGCCGCCTGCTTACTGTTGGTCAATAGCCGTCGTAAATGCTACAACTCTGTGAATGCAATTTGATGTAGTATCACACCAGTATACTGTAACCTCCAGAACCAGTCAATCCTCACTTGAACCTCAGTACAGTAACACACAGGTCGCTGTTAACATCAATGTTATTCTTTTCTTTATTTAATATTCCCTAAATCAAAACAGTAGACAGTGGAAACAGTCCGTTCTCAATGAGCATGTTCTAGATTCTGTTGAATGCATGCACTGTAAACACTACTCAACAAATGATCCAAGCCTCAGTGACCCGTACACATGACTGATGGCTGTGTCCAAACTCACTAGCTCCTACATTACATTATTTTGTGGCGGTGTCTTCATCTAAATCATCTTCATATTTGTAATGCTGTTCTATGCTTTCACCTTTTTGCAAAAAAAAACTTGTTTTCACAACATGTTCGTCTTCCTCTTGGCATCTCAAAGTCTTCATTCTACCCATTTTGACCCTGCAGGCTACAAAATCTTAAGTAATCCCCATCACCTCAAAAGTGAATTTATAACATCTTCACCCGTGCTACCTCCAGCTCTGCCTTCTGCTTGTTCTGGCTGTTCTGCTTGTTCCACCATGGGGTCTCGGGGCTCCCTACATTCAGCTTAGTATTGATCTATTTTACAGTTATATAACTAATATTGGGAATAAGAAAAATAATGTTAAAGGTGCACTTTAACATTTTGCTGGTGGGGGGTCCAGCAACTGTTAAGCCACGTTTCGACTGGTTCACTTTGAAGCGGATCAGGGCGGTCCGAAAGTGTCCTAAGTGATCCAAAGGGGTTCAGAGTGGTTTCTTTCGGCTTCCGGGACACTTTTGAGTGACATGATTGGATAAGAGAGCTCAAATGAAATGGCAAGAATATAATCATTGCTCACCAAACGTTGACTTGATTTTGTTATAAATCACCGTATTTATAGTGATCTTTCCTGTTCATCGATGCATGGTACTTGAAGGTACTTAAAGGTAGTGTAGAGGCGCAGAGAAGTGAAATAAATGCAGGAAAAGCTTACAATAAACAGCCTACCGTCTTGTTTACTCCAGCTTTAGCCACGTCTCACAGCAACACAAACTTGGAACTACTAAACGTCTTTTTGTGATTGGTTCAGATCAGCCTTATAATTAAAAAGTGTGATTTAGGTATGATTTTTTTTTTTCCATTAAGAAAGCATTAGTTATGTTTGGGTGACGTCAGCTGATCACGTAGCAAACCCTGTAAGCTAGCGCTGAGCATGGAGAAGCAGGTCGCCATGAAAAGGACCACGGGGGACCAGTCGAAACGTGGCTCACATCTCAGTTGAAGGCAGGTGGCGCACCTTCCACCATAAAAAGTTACACACCTTTAATGAACACATAAATATCAATATAACCAGTAGCCATAATGTATATGACATCTACTCACAGAAATGAGTGACTTTGGACACAGCTGCCTACTCCTCATACAAAAGTAACGGTAGAGTTGCTAATGTGCTTTGCTAGCAGCTAACAGATCTCATACCAGAGCAGTGTTGCGTTAGACTGCATAACTGCTCCATTACTAAAAAGTGTGAAAAATGAATCATCTCTCCATCTGCTCACATTGCACTAAAACCTGTCCGGGCCAACGAGAACTCGCAAAAGGCTGGACACAAAAAAGGGCAGTATTGTGGCAGCGTTAGCCTCTTTGATATTGTGAGTTTCTGAGCACTATTTAAAGCACATAAATGACTCTGATGTCAGGAAAAGACAATCATTCAGTCTCACACTCAAACTCAAACATGTCGTGCCAAAACCCATGAGTCGTTTGTGTGCCTGCTGAGCCCGCTGAGCCCGCTGGCTGTCGGGGCGCAATCACACTCACAGCACTTGTCAGGCCGAGGCGCTTACAAAGAACAGTTCTATCAAGGTCCTGTCGTGTCTGCTTCTTCGCTTCTGTTGTGGCAAAACAAGTCATTCACATGTGGATTTGTTTTGTTTCTGCAACTGTCCCAGCACAGGGGTGTATAAACTGTGACGTCATGGGGCTATGTGGGTGTGGAGACGTAATCATGACAAATGCAGCAAATATATATATCCCAAATCCACAAACAGTACAGGGGGTTAGATTTTTTGATAGACAAGGCAAGGTGTGCTTATTGTGTTAAGAAAGAAATCTCAAATACATTTTTGCAGATTTGTCAAGAATGTTCATGCCTAAAGAATAAGAGTGTCTTAAGCTCCAAACGGTTTAATCAAGACACATTTTAATCTTTGTCTTGCTTAACATTTCTAGCTGTAAAAAGCTTCTTAAAAAGGGACCTTTCAAAGGAGACATATTTAACCATGTAAAATGATCTCACCTTGAGTTGTGTTCTGATTGACAGATGCATGTTGGAGCGATCCTGCATATCAGACTTCAGAACATTTCTGAGCAATTCTTTGTCAAATGTAGACTCTAGGTCAAAGACGGTGTCCAGAGCCAATATTGTGGAATGCCCCTATGAAAGAGGCGGGGCCACAGAATCTGTTTTGTCCTAGACCTGGTTCTATTAAGTCATTTTATGAATAGACTTTAAAGACACACAAACTAGTTCCTTGTTGCTCTTCTCAAACATTAAAGTGCATATGACAGGTTCTCATGTTGTTTCTAATTATGACTTAGATTGGTGGTATAGTTACTGTTGTAAATATTTATCATAATTTTACATCAGTCAAGTGGCAGTTTGTGAAGAAAAAGGAAGGAATGAATGAAGGAGAGCTGAAGTCTAAAACAGAATCACTCTGTGATGTCATCACATTCCATCCAAATGAAAATGTACAGATAATTAACACAATTTTCTGACAATTCAAACAATAATTTATTAACTAAAATAAATGTGTTATCAGGTATTATTATTTGTTGAATCATAAATATTGCGTAATGTACACAGATTTTGGCCCTGGTTTACAATATGGTTGCTAGGCAATAGTTATACCTATGTCATATCTGCTGCCAGGAAATAGAATTATAAATTTCACCCAAATGGTCAAATTGGAGAAATATTGCAAGTTTTTAGTAAACCCTTCAATATAATCATGTGTACATTTTAGTCTGTGTATTCTAGCCTGTCATTTGCACTTTAATACCACAAGTAGATTTGACATCCTCCTTTAACTGGCGTAGAAAACGCACAGTTAATCGGGGGCTGTTGTTTTGTCTATCACTAATATCTTGTCTATGGTATACAAACAAACAGTTTAACAGTAGTAAATGTCAAACCCATTCTTTTTCATTATGTTCAAATCCAGGCCCACCACAGTGACGTCTTGGTGGGAGATCGCGGCAGAAACAACCCACAAAAACAAAAGCCTATAATTGTTCATTCAGCGTCGTACACTGGGAGTGACGCTGGATTAAACTTGTAAAATGATGGCACTTTTCACTTTCCTGCGCTTTTGGCTGGTTTGCTTCTTTGATTTGGTTTGGATTTTCTGTATGGTCTCGTCGTGTGCAATGCGACACCCACGGGCTTTGTAAATGACGCTCATACACTACTCCTCTGACGCCCATTCTTTTTCACCTTTCTGTGAAGTCAGGCCTTTTTAATCCAAGCAATGGATTTGGCTGCAGTGTTTGAACGAGCCGGACCTCTTATTTACACATCTCTGTACAGAGTAAATAAATGCACAGACAATCAGAGGGATAGAGGCGGGGGAGACGACAAGCACCTGGCACGGGGCACCTGCCACGGGGCACCTGCCACGGGGCACCTGGCACAGGAGGCATTGATCATGTTTACGTACGTCTGAGGTTAGCTTCTTTAGATGTTAGCATGTTTACAGGAGTCTGTGCCACCTGTTATTATTAAACAAGTTCTTGAGAAGTGTGCAGCGGACATTTACTCGACCGCCTCTGACTTCCACGTTGGTTACTGATTGGCTGATCAAAGAACAGCGTATAGTAACAGCGTGCAGTTGTTACGACAACAAACTTTTGATTAGATTATATCAAATTAAAAGGATTTTATGTATAGAGGTTATGCATTGACATCATTTGATTTGATTGGCACTGAGTAGCAGAACTCAAATTAACTTTTTTTTCCCTCATTTCCATTTTGCCTTATCAAGTTGTTTCTCCGTTGTTACTTTGATTGCGAAAGGCTAACGGCGCGGGGTGATATTGGACGCTTGCCCACAATAATAATGTCCTACACACATTCACTCAGAAATGTCAGAAACATGTCATACAAAGAGAGAATGTCTCTGTCTTATTACAAAATATAAATTAAATGAGTTCCACTGTGTGTGATCCCAAAAAGGCTGTATCAGGGATAAATGTGAGCGCAGCTGCAGTGACATTGTTTATCTGGTTTTATAACACAGTTTACTTGATTTTCTTTTTCTTTGATGTCAGGTAAAAACTTGAATTGTAGACTTTTAAATTTTATACAAGACTGTAGCAGCGTTTTCACAATTTAGTTGTGTTATTACTCACCACTGACACTCGTACAACTTTGCGACTCACTGCTGAACTGTCCAATGTTGTGATCATCTGCATAACCTCAGTAGTAATAATGAGGGAGGTTTGGTTTATGGTGTAAAGTTATTTAAAGTAACAGAATTCTGAATCCCGTATGGTTAAATTAAAATTTAATTATTCTAATTTAACCATACGGGATTCAGAATTCTGTTACTTTAAATAACTACACCATAAACCAAACCTCCCTCATTATTACCATTTTTTTAAACCCATATTCATATTGTATTGTATTTTTATTTATTTTTTACATACAATTACGGGTTTAACTTTTTTTTGTTTTTATAGATAAAGTTCCCATTACAGTTGCAACTACACATTAATTAGGATTAATAAAACAACAAAAACAATTTATAAGTTGTTGTTCATGATTTATTAAGGCTATGAAAAGTGTAGTTAAGTTGCAGTAAATGTATTAACAAAGCTGTTGTCGCCCTATCGTAATCAACCAGAGTGAAGAGTGTGTGTCAAAAGAAGGTGAATTAAGCATAATTAACAACAGCTTCTACAAACGTGATCTCTACACCCTCAAATAGTGGTAGGTTACGTCTTTCATCATCTCAGTGGCCCTTTGGACCAAAAGTCCCAGGAACTAACCTCAGGAACTAAATCAGGTCGCCTCTGTCTTTGCTTTTCACTGCATCTGGAGACCTGTGTGTAGCCTCATTAACCAGGTTAGCATGTTAGCAGGTGACAGACTACATCACTGTCAGTTTATCAATGGTTACAACTTAAGGCATAACTCACACTTACCTCTTTTCAGATCGTAGACTAGACTCAGGAGTTCAATAAAGCTGTCACGTATGATGCTGACCGTCTGAACACGTCTATTATTTTGACCAGTAAGAGCTTTTCAGTTAGCGGCTCGTTTGTCTCTGCACATTCTACCTCATGCGCAGAAAAACAAGGACCTGGAACTAGCTCCCACAGGACGTTCCTCTGACCTTGAAATGATTTAGGTTCCTGGTAAACTCTGAATGCAGTACAAGGGCCATTCTGACAGTTATAGCAACATAAGCATTACAAACAGCATTGATAATATATTTGGATTATTTATTCATCTGTAATTATTACGACATGCTTGAACAAAGGCAGCAAGTTGGGGTTGACAAGTTGGTTATCTTCATTTTGATTTATGCAGATAGGCCTACAGCTTAACAGTCTTAGTTAATGTTGCTGTGCCTGATTTTTTCATGTAATAAAGTCAAATCAGTTTTGCTCCTGTACAAATATAGTAATAGCACAAAATGAGACCGCAGTGCACTGTCTGTATTGAGTACGTTCAATTGTCCTCGGAGGACGGACCTGGGAGTGACGTTTTCTCTGAGTTTCTGTGTTCCAGTTGTCAAATTGGGGAAAAAAACCATGAGCAGGACATTGCAGTTTGTGCATGTGTGACTCAAATCAATTCTAAAATGAATTAAAACTTTTGCTGTTGTTACCTCTGCGTAGACGTTAGCAACAGTAGCATGAGGTCAACAGTGCACTTACAACTGCAGAGGCTTAGCGTAGGAGCACACAAGTGACAGTAGAGGGAAACTAAAAGGAAGATATACTATATATAAGTACTATAAATATTTGAACTGTCGGATATCAAATGCAGGGCGCAGCCATGTTGAATTGGCTAACTCGGGAATATGACCTGTCAGCAAGGTGTCGAACTCAGGACCACCGCGGCTTCAAACCGCTAGATCCCGTTCATGCAGAAGCTTGAGCCGTAAAAGACACATAAATGGAAACTTGTGAACTCCCCACGGCGCACAAAGCAGAGGTTAAAAAGCTTTAAGAAGGCTGTCGGAAACTTTACTCCACAAACGTCTCGGAGCTCCTGGTTTTGCTTGACCTGTGGGATTTGTACGAGCAACTTGTACGGGTCTTTGTTTGGACCACTGCAAACAGCTTTTCACACTTCTAAGATGATAAAAATCAGGTACAGCCTCTTTTAATCGAACATAGCCGTGTACGGTCGAGCATGTCGTCAATACGTTTCATGTCAAAAGAACATTGCAATTTTTGTCGTAAAAATATCTCCAAACAAGGATTCTTTATTTATGCTGACGTGACCATATCCTGGGCGTTCATAAACCTGATCAATGCCTCGATTGTCTTCAAGAGATGCCGATGTCTCTCCCAGGTGTTACACTTGGTTTCTCAGCTTCAAACTATAACATAATGAGCACCATAGAAAGCTATTTTACCATATAAAGGAATATGGATGTATATTTTCGGACTGCAGATTTTTTTTACGGACGTTGTTTGCATTATATGTTTTGCAAAGCGTTAAAATGACAATAAAAGATGAATAAAAAATAGCAAGATGTGAAAACAAAAGTAGTCGAACTTCACTAAAAAGCAGCACAATGACACATAAAAAATACCAGCATTTACGGGAAAATCCATTCACGATAACCACAGCGACTTCTCTCCTCGTGTGCTTCAGTGTCTCCTCGTTCAGCTCCGTTCATCACCCACCGGAAAACAAAGAGAGACAGCCGTGAGAACTGTGTGTCCAGACAGGGGTTTGTGCTAGCTAACACGAAATACAAAACGGTCCAAAATCCAGCGCCTTTCACTCACATCGACTGGGGAGCGCTGTCCGCCCCTCAATCGACTCAGGGCGGCGTCCCGACTGAATGTGGAAGAAGACTTTTGAGAATTCTGAATTGTGACGATGAATGAATGACGCTAATGTGAACTGGATGTGGAGAATAAAGATGGTTTTGAGAAACGTGGGTTTTTGTTTTGATTTTATATGTGTGTGTGTGTGTGTGTGTTTGTGTGTTTGTGTGTGTGTATGTGTGTGTGTTGTTCAAATTGCCTATTAGCAGCCTGGCTATTAGTAACATGACATTAACCGACCGATGCTTAAGTTGTTCACTTCAACCATACCTATTTTATCATCACTCTTATGTTCTTTGTCAATACCACAAGCTATACATCGTTTTAAAGATTATTTTCTCAACAAAATGTGTCATTGATTGTGTTGAATAATATGCCCCAACAGGCAATTACCTAAAGTTTTCGTAACACATTTCTTACCCTTATGCCGGTCCTGACAAACTCAGCGATGTTGAATCCATCAGTGGCTCATTCTGTCCATAATAATCCACAGGAAAACAACATCCACTTGTATTTTTCCTGAAGTCATTCCATTTGAAGGAATAGTCCAGTAAACAGTATTTCCTTCTGTGAAAACACATCTCTCTGTCTATCAAAACACGGGCTCCAGAGCCAATATTGCCGTGGGTTAGCTTGTTTTCCTCACGTTCAGCTACAAAATGAGACCATCCACGAGTTTTTCCGTTCACGGTTCGTCTGGCGCAGCCGTTTGGATAAACCATGCGTCCCTTCGCGCATCTGCGCAGTCGCACATTTAAACGTGGAAAACTTGCCAAAGAAGTGACGTAGTTAGTTTTGACATATTATTGTAGCCAATCAGATACGCTTTCGAACGATGGGTGGGTTTTAGGAATTAGACAGAGGGGCAACTGTTTACATGCGTAAGAGAAGAGCCAGATAAGAGCCCGTTTTGGGCCGCGCAGACAAGATTTGACTCCCCACGTTTTCTGATTAGCCTTTTGGACGTGCATTGCGTTAGATATATGTATTATTATTATACCCCCCCCATTTTTATAAATATATTTATTTATTTTATCTCTATTGGGAAATTCATGGTTCCACTCATGTTTACACATTTTCACATGCATTGTTTTTTAGAAGTTATAATAGGTATATGTAGTCTCCAAAACATCCAAATGTATGTTTTATGATCATAGAGGAGCCACAGTCAGTTTGGCACAGTTGGCACATATTTGGATAACTTGTTCCGAATATACTTTTTGATTCAAAAAGGTCAACAGCACCAAGATGCCTATTCCTAGAGATCTGAAGCTGTACACAGTTGTTGTCAACAAGATACACAGCAAATACAGTGAATAAGCACAGTGAAGTATGTCTTGCTTTTGGACCTTTACAAATTGACAATATTCAGGCGAGACTAAAAAAGGATGTATTTTTTGGGGGGCTTCTGTAGTGTAATTCTGAGACCCTGACTGTGTTCATATGCACATCAATGATCAATGATTTGATGAAGTTTGATTTTCTTCAATAAAAGTCCAACTTAAGACCACTTGCATAAAAAGTAACCCACTACAAGAACAACAGCATCCAACTGTTATTTATGTCATCTGACAACATAACTAAACTAGAAACGGCAAAGGCATGAAGCCATTGCGAGTGACTGCCCAAAGCAAAAACAAAAGGCACTTTTTCACACAACTATAGAAAACCACAAAATCAAGTACAAATATATCTCACAGTCAGTGCTCACTGAGTTGTAGGTGCAGCCTTCTTTTGTTCAGGAAGGACCATTTTGACCATTTTGACCATTTTTGTTCATTGACAATGGCAATAAACCTTTTCTGATTCTGATGACGATGACGATGACGTCACAAACCTCCAACATCACCAACATTCCGCCACTTTAAGAGACAGGGAAAATTGTAAGACGAATCCCGAGGAATACGGAAAGCCAGTCCAGGAATCACACGGGAAATATCTACAAGCTGAACTTTGAATGACGAAAATCGGACAAGAAATGCGACCTGTGAAAGCCAAGAGAGAGAATTAAAGGCCCTGTGTCATGAGGCTGCGCCATCCTCTGGCAGAGAGCTTGAGCGCCCTCTTGTGGCCTGTACACGGAACTTCTGTGCAATTGACGCCAAATACATTTAGGCATTTTACAATCCAAAACCTATAGTAGTCCTTGTGTGACAAAAGGAGGTGTGCTATCAATAACAACAATAAAGTGTGTATTCTATATGTTTATAGTCCACATTTGTCACACACAGGAGCTCAGAGGACTCAGTCTTCAAGGAGTGGCGCCATCTGCTGGACAGTTGCACTGACATTACCACACCAGAGCTCTATAGGTTGGTCAGTGGTTACAACCTTTTTCATTCATGACCCCCATAATAACGACCACTGGATTTTGTGACCCCATATATAAAAAGTAGGACACTTTCAAAATGAAATTAAGTCGTTAGTGATGTTTGATTGACAGCTGACAGCAATCTGCAGCTGAAGGCCGTTAGACCTGGTTTAAGACCATTCATACATTTGAAATGTTCTGCTGTCGGAGGTTAAAATCTGGGGATCCCCATGGGGGAAATGTGTTTCCATAGTCAATTATGAACTGAATGTGTTTATTTGGTCCACGAAAATGACATTGACACACAGTATGTCACTTTCTAAATAAGCAGACCATACTGCACAGGTTTGCCCTCACAAAGCGATATTTCTATTCCTGCTCGTCTTGTCATAACTGTGATATACTATTTGCTTTACATCACAGTGAACCTCAGTCTGCATATTCACAAAGACACCACAAAGTGCATTTATAAAATTTATTTGTCGATATATTTATCTATACAGTACGGTATGATAGCATGTATCTTCATATATAAATCTATGCATACTGCAATCCTTTGACGGAGGAGAACAGAAACACATGAGCACGACGTCAGAAGCTCTGGATATCCAACATTCCACTGAAGAGTCCCAAAAGTCCAAACGACAACGCAAACAAATGCAACTCACACTGTAGCTTAGTTTGAACTACAATCAGTGAAAGTACAATCATAGTTTATTTAGTCATATTATTGTAACTCTACACTCTACATTCTGTACAAAAGGTTTTCAAGCAATTCGGGTGTAGCTGGAGCCTGCCACGGGGTTTCAGGGCGTTCAAATGTGGCTGCGCAGACTGCATTCCCGGCCAGGACATACACCATTTGAATTTACAGTAGAAAAAAACGGACATGTACTCAAACTTTAAAACAAGATTGTTGAAATTTCACTGCGTCAACGTAAATCTCCACTGGTCCACGCGAGGAAAAGCGGCCGTTTGGATTTGTGGCAATGCCCAAATAAGTTAAAAGGTAAACAGAAATGTCCAAACACAACACGACTGCATTATAAGCAGGCCATTTCAATGTGACAATTCAGACTATTTTGTTAGTATTTCCACAAGATGGTTTAGCCAGGGGCCGAAGAGTAAAAAAAAGCTGTGGTGGTTAAGGTTGAAGATTGAAGATTCATTCTTATAGTTTGAAGTCATATATTGCACTATGAATGCAGAGACAGGCTACACTACACAGGAAAGTGCTTCCATTGTCTGCACAGTTTCAAATCACAGGAGCCATGTTTCCATCCAGAGGTACTTGAAGTAGTTCTTTTTTCACGTTTACAGCGCAGTTACACTTGTATAGCCAAATTTATACTTTATTTATACTCCTATACACATTTACTTATTGGTGTGGTTTTTGTCCTGTTCTTGTCCAGTCTATGAACATTCCAATCATGTTCTACTATTAATCAATATCCACAACATTCTAAATTATGTTTTTGTGTTTTTTTATCGTAAGAAAAACATTTAGCAAAACAAAATAGTGCGATAAGTTACCCAGAACTCATTAGTACAAGTTTTTAAGAGCCAAATCTAAGAACACTCACCTAATTCTACTTCCTCTGCACCTGATATTAGCATTAGCATATTAGCAATAACGGATTAGCATTAGCATCAGTTTTTTTGTTGTTGTTTTTTTTGCATTACAGTTTTAGCAATAGCTGATTAGCATAGAAGCGTTAGCATGTTAGCGCTGCTGCACACCTCTGGATAGAAACCTGTCTTCCGCTCCACACAGACACAGACACAAACACAGACACATCGATCACTGCGTCATTCTCATCGAGGAGGCAGCGTCTCCCTACAGTACGATTGGATTTCAACAGTTTGTTCCCCGCTTCATGGACCGGGATCTACAGGTGGTCCCGTCCCTGGCCCCGGGCTCTGGTCCTACAGTGTTCCGCTTTCTCGGGGGGCTGGAGAAGGCCCTCAGGAATGGACCTTGAAGGCCAGCAGCTGCTCCGAGTGCATGTTGTTGAGCGAGCGCAGGTCGGGCAGCTTGAGCAGCAGCTTGGTGAAGATGGCCGCCTCGTTGGGGTGGTTCTTGGTGATGAGGCTCCGGAGCGCGCGGATCAGCGTCTCCTGCAGCGCCTCCACCGAGTTCACGTTCTCTATGCCCGAGCGGTCTGCAACGCACAGGGAGGGTGGCTTCCTTTATTATTCTGTTGTGTCTTTTTTTTGCTTTTTCAGAAAGGTATGATTTTACAAAAATAAGAAAATGAACATTATTTTTGAACATAAATGACAAGATGAGCTACACATTATTTAGACATTTATTTAAAGTAATAACGCGTAAAAAGTAGTAAATGCGTAGCGAGTGTTTGGCGACGAACCTGCCGACACGAGGACGACGGCGGTGAAGAGGCTCATCTCCTCGTCAGTCAGGCCCAGGTTCATGAGCTTCTCGCTGAAGTCGAACATAGAGTTGAGCAGGTCCCCGGCCCCCATGGCCCTCAGGCAGTCCACGCTGTACTTCTTACCCCCCAGGAAGGTGACGGTGCGCTCCTTCACGTCGAACAGGGAGGCGAAGCGCACCACCAGCACCTGAACATGAGCACAAACAGGAAACGCATGATCGTACAGGCTCGCGCTCTGAACTGTCCACACGCACACAAGCAGAGGCACGAGGAGGGCTCAGGGGGGCGGTCCCACAGCACACACGGGGGACACACAGGACACACACACACACAAGGACACACCTAGGGGGACACACAACACATCACAAGGGACACAACACACACAGGGGGACATACATGGGGGGGACATACACAGGGACAAACAGGGGCACACACAGGGGACACACACGGACACACACACGGGGGGACACACGGGGTCACACAGGGGGACATTCCCTTTAAATCTGGTTTGGCCACTGTTGTTTGGTCTCGTCGAGGTTACAAGTGCTTCCTAAATTTATGCCACAAGTATTCATGCGTCCTTCGTGTGAAAAGCTCAGTTCTGAGTTTATATCAGTGTGTGTAAGGTCAGAGGTCACAGCAATGTGTGAGGTCAGAGCAGTGTGAGAGGTCAGAGCTGTGTGAGAAGGTCAGAGCTGTGTGAGGTCAGAGCTGTATGAGAGGTCAGAGCAGTGTGTGAGGTCAGAGCAGTGTGTGAGGTCAGAGGTCAGAGCAGTGATGAGGTCAGAGCCGTGGTGGAGAGTCAGAGGTCAGAGCAGAGAGGTCAGAGCTGTGTGAGAGGTCAGAGGTCAGAGCAGTGTGTGAGGTCAGAGCAGTGTGTGAGGTCAGAGCAGTGTGAGAGGGCAGAGGTCAGAGCAGTGATTGAGGTCAGAGCCGTGTGAGAGGTCAGAGGTCAGAGCAGTGTGAGAGGGCAGCTTTACCTCGAAGGTGCCAGCCTTCAGCAGGCTGACCTGGTCGTGCTGGGACAGCTCTCTGAAGCCAGGGATCTTCTTGGCGAACTCCACCACCTCTCGCACTGCGGGGGTGAAGCTGTGAGAGAACTCCTCCCACACCGAGGGGCCTGACTTGTCCGGGTCCACGTGAGGGGACAGACTCATGGGACAAACCTGGAGGACACAGAGTGGGCCCTGTCAGACTGAGCCTCAGGACAATGACAAAGACATTTATGACCCTTGTAGACCCGGGTCTCTTACCAGGTGCATCCGGGTGCCCCCCCTCCAGACGGGACGGCCATAGGCCCTGTGTGCGGGGCCCTCGGGGGCCGGGCCGGGGTCTGAGCTGCTCTGGGCCACTTTGAAGGGACAGGCACTGGTGTCCTGATTTGGCTGTGTTTCCATGGTGACCAGGTTGTTGTGGTGGTTCCAATGGTCATGGCGCTGCTCCGTGCTGTGATTGGTTCCACTGTTGTCAGTGGGCGTGGCCTCCTGGTTGTACATGAAGGTTTCCTGGTGGGCGCGCGTCACTGATCCGATCACTTCCTCCTCGCCGCTGTCCGACGCACTGGGGGAGGCGGAGCTGCAGCTGGTGTCCATGGAAACGGGCTCCGGGTCCGATCCGGAGTCTGATTGGCTGGAGCGGGGTGAGGAGGAGGGCGAGGTAGCGTCCGTGTTGGAGGCCTGAGCTTTGGGGATGTTGAGGGCGGGGCTCTGCAGCTCACTGTTCATCATGTTGTTCATGGCACTCTGCATCTCCAGGAGCATGCGCTGCTTCTCCCGCTTCGGGATGCGACCGAAACGCACCGCTGGGCACCCAACACACACACAGGTCAGAGCCTGGACCTCAAACAAGTTCCCACTAAACATGATCACAACACAGAGGCCTACTCACCGTCCCGGGACATGCCCACGTGCAGGCATTTCTTGAAGCGACACTGCTGGCAGCGGTTGCGGCTGATCCTCATGATGGGACAGTTGTCGTTCAACAGGCACTTCTTGTACTGGATGTTCTGCTGGATGCTGCGCCGAAAAAAGCCCTGGGACACAACATAGAGATCAGACTCAGCAGCAGGACCCACACTACACTCATACTATATTCACTTTGATCTTTTGGCTAGCGGTTGCCATAGTGAAGCAGTCACGCTGTCATTTGGAGGGTTTTTACTGTCATGGAGTCTGGAGTGGCCAATGTGGGTGACGCGGGTCTGAACTGGTTCTGTCCCAGTTGGGTAACACTTATAATTCTTGCATGATTCTTCTGAGGAGGGAGTGTCTGTTTCCCCTTCGATCCTCAAACCTGAATGAGAGTCTGGTCCTGACACTGCGTCTCATTCATGAAGCCCTTATGGAGGGGTCCGACTCGTTGCCCGTGGTAAGCACATAACTGTCACTGCTGGAGGCTGGAGTTCTCTGCATGCCCCTCACTCTACATTCCTCCCCCGCGGGTAAGTAGGCCACAGAGCAGTGTGAGGTGAGACGAGCGCTGAGTGTGAATGTGAGCGAGGCTGAACCAGTTCCACTCTGTGCACATGAGGCTGACCCAGTTAAAACTACGCCACCATCATCTTGACAGAGTGGAGTTTGGGTTCTGGCGTAATGCCTGGCAGGTGCTTCTGTGTGTGCACACTTTTAATGAGCGCGCTCACCAGGCGACTTGAGTAACACAAGTGAAGAGGGGTGGAGGTTATGGAAGTTTTATGGACCATTTTCCTCAGGTCTTAAACGACAAATATTATGCAAACTGGACTTTCTCGATCTTTTAAACATTGTTCCTTCATCAAAAACATACTTGGAGCTGTATTTAGCTTCATTCACACTTGTTTGATGAACCCTGTTCAGTAAGTCCTCTCCCGCTGAGCCTCAGAAAACACAACATTTCACAGTTTTGTGATATCATAAATTGAGCTTCGGGATCTTCTGTGCTGTTTATAAGTCCATAAATCATCTCTAGTCTCGTTCTGAGCATTTCTGCCGTTAAATCCCGTTCATTACAACCGCATGTCATGTCTGGAGAAAGCTCAGTCTGTTGTAATTCCCTTTGCACACAGCAGATGGCGCTCCAACTCTTTTCCTGACATGGAAATGATATGACTGATCTGAAGTATGTGTGCTTTTTTTGTTGACCAATTGTTAGTTAGAAACCATGCGATGCCAAAGTCTAAAGGCTAATAACGGTTTGTTTACTTCATAGACTAATGATCATAGATGTATTATTTGTATTGTGGACCTTTAAACATTCTCTTTGGAATCTCATGTTTTAGAACTTAAAATAATGTGTCTACTAAACGCACACATTCCTTCACATCAGTTAAATTGAGTTAGTGCTCCACCTACTGGCGGCAGAGGGAAATACATACAGTCGGGGAGACTGTACCTAGCTTTCCCCCCTGACATGCTAATGCAGACACGCTGTTATAATAAACACAATTTAACAACAGAAATGCTCAGAATGAGTCTGGTGATGATTTAAGGGCTTAAAAACAAATCCTCACAGATAATCTCAACACTCCAATCTGGAAAATTGGGAACAATGTTTTGTGAGGCTCAGAAGGAGAGAACAGGTGTGATCAAACTAGTGTGAATGAAGCTCAATACAACTCTAGAAACAATGTTGTAACCTGGTGAAAAGCTAATACACAAGCATAATAAATGTCCTTTGAGGAGCTGAAGCCTCGTAGTTTTCGACTGAAATCGTCCAAGTGCAGTTGGTTCTCAGATTGGTGTGACTTCTGATCTTGGTTCCAATTCTTTGGGAGTGTTTATGTCTGTGTAGTCTGGGCTCTTCTCTTGTTGTGTCCCTGAAACCCGCCTTTGCCGCATACAATAAACCCCATAGATAAGTCACTTTTAGTTTGTTTATCAGGCTCTGAAGCTGACCTTGCATCCTTCACAAGCGTGCACGCCGTAATGGAAACCCGATGCCACGTCGCCGCACACCTTGCACGGCAGCACCAGCCCGTTCAGCTCTGCGGAGGAAGCACACACAGAGGAGAGTTCACATGGGGATGTAAAAGGAGCTTTAAAAATAGTCCAGGTTCATGTAAGGTCGCGAGTCAAACGAACACAAGCTGAAACTCACCCGTGGGCGGTTCTTTTACATTTAGAACAGCAAGGTTTAAAAATGGTCATGTTTAAAAGTTGAAATCAAAACTGCAATCCAGATGTCATTTTCAATCTGAAGGTGCTGGACAGAGAATCTACAATGATCCTGCTCCGGCCTGGATTAGTCCTGCTCTGACTTTGTTTACCTGCTAGCTTCGTAATAAGACGTATTACCCTGTGATCTCCTTGACCAAGGAATGAGACTGTTGCAAACTAAAGAGAAATTGTATCTTTACCTTCTCTTAACTCTTTTGTTATTTATTTTAAAAATTAAATTAAATGTTTCAGCCGTAAATCCTTAAGTAGCACTTATTTAGAGCTACAACTAACATTGACATTTTGAGTAAATAATGTCACTGTCTTCATTATAAAAAGGTATGTTAGTATGTGTTTTAGAGTCAGTGTATTCCAGAGAACAGATGTGATTATCAAAGTATGATTATGATTATTTTTTATAGTCAATAAGTCACAATAAGTCCACTGATTGTCGCAGCTTAATTACAGTCGTTTGTTGTGTAGTCTAGAATGTCATTATTGTCTCTTACTGGTGATGCCACACTTGGCAGTGGAGGGCCCCCGTCCCTTCAGAGGAGGCAGGGCCCCGGGGCCTCGTCTGGGGGATGAGCCGTGGGGAGGGGAGGACGACTGGTAGCTGCCATTGGACGAGTCGCTGTGGCAGGACTCGGGGCTGGAGGCCGAGGACGAGCTGATGTAGGTTATTACACCTGCGAGAGCACAAGCAGACATTACTGTTTAAGTGCTTTATTGATCTATTTTTGTCTCTGTTTTTTCATTTCAGTTTGATCACCTTGGCCTGTGTCAAATTATATTTCAATTCAAAAAAAGATGTGTGAAATAAATACAAATAACCTTAGTGCTGCCCTCAGTAGAGCAAGTGTAGAGAAGTCTACTCTTGACCTGGCTCAGTTCATCTTCATCAATGTAACTCTTTCATTATTCATCATCATCTTTTAATAGTATCCTAACGACCATAAGCCTTTGCACTGCTGTGAGTTTAATGCTGATGAGTCACACGTCACATGGGCTGTCATGCTTTTCTTCTATTGGACTGGGCCATTCTCACATGGCAAGGAAAACACTATTTGATATTTTCTGTGGACAGGCCCTGGTTATCACGATCACAATCAGAAGGGATTTAGTTTTGTCAATGAACAAACTTCACAAACAGAGGAACTTGTCTCAGTGTTAAGGTGCAACATAAAACACTGAGCAATAATAAAAACAGCATATATTCAATCCAAAGGGCATGCATTAAGAGACCATTTAAAATAAAAATAGGCATTACTATGTACAGGAGAATTACAGTTAAATGTACAGTTGTAGTGCAGAAAGTGACTGTGATTGAATAGTTGCAGTTAAAGTGACAGGTGTTTAGAAGTGTTCATGAGTCCAACAGCAGAGGGAAGGAAACTATTCTTGTGGCGGGAGGTTCTGGTCCGGATGGACCGAAGCCTCCTGCCTGAGGGGATTATAACTCTGAACAGAATAGTAAACCCCAAACACATTCATGCTCTCTTTTTTTCACAAACATAAGTGGCTCTTTTATATGATCTCTTTTATATACTCTTCAACAAACCAGCTTTTATGATTTTAAGGATTTTCCTTTGTGAACCACATTGTTAGTTGTACCTTACAGAGATAAAAGTTATGGTTTTATGTGTATATACATGTATGTAAGGAAATAAGTGCTTTTTTTTTTTTTTTTTTTTTTATATTTTTTTTTTTTTTTTTTTTTTTTTAAACAATCATTTCAGTTATATTAAAACATGTATAAGTCAAACTCTGTCAAAATAAAAACTTAACAGAGACTAAATAACCTTTTTCAACGTTTTTTAAACGTGTTTTAAAAACAGCAAATCCCTGTCAGATGGAGAACCTTGGCCTTCTTTATTTAGTGTTACGTCAGCCAGTATTGCGATATAAATACTTTTGCGATATACAGTGCAGTACACCTAAGTATGAACAGGAAGCATGGTCCAGACCGCGCGTGCACAGGTTCAAAATGAGACCCCTGGAAGCACAACGGTGCCGTCCCATTGGTCAGCGTCAGCTCGACTGTATCTCCCCTCGGCCTAGAAGCAACAGGCTTATCATAAAGAGGGCAAACATCATAACAGGAGCGCGTTCAGCCAGTAGGAGCCCAGCACATGGCCCCCACTGCCGCCGCTCAGCCACTTCTCCCCTTCAACACAGGTCGACCTGATTTCCCTTACCCTGCTACTCGGAATGATTAGGTAACACAGGCATTACATAATATCAGCTTGAGCAGGGTGTGTAGTAGGCAGTCTGGCCCTGCCCCGCCCCATTCACATTCACCCACTGGGTAAAGAAAGGGCCTTTATTTAACTAGAAAAACAACCTGCTTTAAGGATAGGCCTAGGATCACGTGGAGTGGAGCGATGCAAGATAATGACAGATATCATGAACGGGATTCTGAAAGGGCAGTTAAATTGAACTACAAAATTTTTAATTTGTGAATTAATGAATATTAGGACAACGAAATCGCTCGAATAAAAGAGTGCCACTTTTGGTCGGGTTAGTTCTCCTTTTAGTTAGCCTGAGTAATTGCAGTAAATAGTTTTGTTGTGTTTGGGGTTTTTTATGCCGCGGTCTATCAAACTTGGCCTATTTATGTCACTTCTCAGAGGTATGATGCGGGCCACAAGTAGAGCAGGCTCAACGTGACTATTACTGCAGTATAAATACTTTACTGTAATATACGACCTGTTGGTTAAATATGCGGTAATAATACAGTTTCGGAATATGGATAATAGAAATCGATATAAGAGTAAATATTTGCGTAGCCTATTCATGAGTATCAGCTTCCGCTTCACATTTCGAGCACTTTTTCCCCATTCAATAGATATAATATTTAGTTTTAAATTGCTATTCGCTTTGGTGTACATCATGTCATATCTGATCGTGAATTATTTGCTTAGATCTTTGTATTTTTAATCAAGAGGTATACAGCCAATCCTCTATCAATAAAAGTACTGAAAGACTCTTTCAGTAAAGACCAAATATAATTACTTTTGCGTTTGAAAAAAATCTAATTTCTCTTTAAAAGTAAATAATTAAAAAATAGAAAAGGTGCTACAAAATAGGGCTGTCACTAACTATTATTTTAGTTGTCGATTATTTCTATTGTGCATTGAGACTATTTATGAATAAAGTGTGTTATTGGTGGAAATCTGAAATTGTTTATTCTTTTTTGACCTTTTGATTTAATAATAGTATGTAGTCTATATAGAGCAAATACACGGAAACCGACTCTTCTCCCAAAATACCCCTTTAAAACAAGCTCTTTAACCGAACAACGCTTCGACGGTCGCATAGCTCCGCCCAGGACGCCTCTTCCCGCCCCCACGTGTCGCGCGCATGTTTTTTCCCGGGCATAAAGTGGGTCACCGCCCGTCACCGCTCCGCCGCCGCCGCGAGCCTCACGTGTATCCGCGCTGGCTCCATGCGCTAGCCAACCCGGACAAATTATGCAATGGCTACGTCACGACGCCGCTCGGCCAATCGGCGGCGACGTACGGCCAGCGTAAACACAGGTGCACATGGCCAGGCTGACGGGGCCATGTGAGAGGAGCCGACTGCAGTGCGCGCGAGGCAGCGACTTGGGTAATAACAGCGCTGCACTGGCACTGCTAACCTAGATTCATATTAGCGCAAAATTACAAGATATAACCCACCAATCTAATGCCCGTTTGTATTTTAAGCAAAACAACAATGAACTAAGCAGCATTTCTCTTACTTTCGCTATCATTTTAACCCATTTTCTAGAATGTACTGCGCCTGTTGCAGAAAAGCTTCTCCGTGCATCGAATAATGGTTAAAAAACACACACATTTTAAACACTTACCCGCTTTTGTCGACTCCATATCCTCGGGACTTTAGGGTCTCCGCCTCTGCTACCTAAGTGCTGAAGCCGTTTTTCTGTTTGGATTGTTCAGCAACTATAAAGTCGCTGATTTTTCTCGACAATAAACGCTACAACATGTAACGAAGCTGCGCCAAAACGTCAACTGTAACGCACTTTATCCCTTACGACGCGCTCCGATTCAGACGATTGTGCGTAAGTTTTTCTGTACGCTTAAGTTGTCGTGTCAAGTCCGAGGAAGGCGCTGGAAGCTTCCCTGGACCAAAACGGAACGAAACGCGTCTTGTTGGTGTCGCTACTGCCGTTAAATGTCGTTATTTGAGAGTTCGGTTGGAAAGTGGAGCGGTCGGGAGAGACGCTGCGTGAGGTTCGTGCCGCGATGCGATCGGGTCTGCGCTCTGTCCGGTTCTCGTCCGTCGCGGGGACTTCAGCGCCATGTGACCCAGTTCGGCGGCTCCTCCTTCCGCTGCCTCCGCCGGGGTCAAAGTAACCCACTGACATACTTTCACCGGAGACACCGACAAAACACTCAGCCAGAAGTAACAGTGCACTTTTGAAAGTCCCGTGAAGAAATGTCGATTATACGTTCATTTTGTAGGACAGTGTGCGGAGTGAGTTTCAGGTTTCTGCTCAGAGCTTCTGGTATCTTCGCTCGTTTGTTTTCCTCGTCAAAAGGCAAAGGAAAAACATGCACTAAAAGTAGAAACATAACATTTTACACTTATTTTGCCTAACCCTGTTAACGTGAATGATGACTTACGAGACGGCAACACGTCAGCTAACTAATGATTTAAACTATATACTATATATAAATATGACCTACAGGAGGCATAGTTACTGACACACACACACACACTTGCATTTTTACTGCACAATTCCCTCAATTTCTCTATATTTTCTTATTACATTAAACTTACATTTTCTTTTAAATGTGTAAATGAGTCTTTTAATGTTTCATCAAACCCGTTCCATAACTTCACTCCTCTAACAGAGACACAGCTGCTTTTGAAGTTAGTCCTTGCATTTGCTTTCGGAAACATTCGAGATCCTCTGAGGTTGTACCTTTTAATGCAGTGGTGAAAAGGAGAGGCCAAAAAAGTGTATATCCTACTCAAGTACTTAAGAATAAAAGGCTCTTTTGCACGATATATTGGACTTTTGTCATATGCAGTGATGGATGAAGTAGGCTTGTTACTTAAGTAGGTACAGTAGTAAGTCAGAGCAGCATTTCACATAAAAAATCTACTTGCATGAAAGTTTTGAAGTAGCTTACCTGTTTAAAAATGTACTTTAAGAGTAGTATTTTGCGCTGATTCTGAGAACTGTTAAAGGTGATGTATTATGGTGTTTTCAGGTCCTTACTATTGAACTATAACAAAAGTAGATCCTCATTTAACATTTTGTTCATTGTAAGCCTCTATTGATCAAAAAACGCTTAATAATAGTAATAGGTCCATTGACTTCCTGTTCAAAACTGCAGAACTGATAAGCCCCGCCTCTTCAGAAAGCAGCATGTGTTTTTTATTTTTGTTAAGTGGTTACGTGACATTTTAGAACTCTGCATGTTTCACTCTACAGTCTTCATTTTTCAAATAATCACAACTAAGTACAGGGATGTGGGCGGGGATAGGGGATAGGTGAAAACAGAACTTTTCTGAGCACTGGAGCCTCAGTTGCAGGACAATACAGGATTAACTCAAACATGCAGTAGATCAATCTAAATACAACTTTACGTAAAGGAATGATGAGGAAACACTGTGGATTTTTGGATCTTTACGTATCGATTATCAAGTCATCTTTATTCATAAGCTACAGGCATGTTTTGTTTGCTCAAAGCCGGAACTTGAACTCAAAACCATTAGGCAGGATGTTACCATAAATATGAACATGCTAAAAAAACATAAGGAAATATACTTTTTACTTAGTCCAGTTAAAAAAAAATGTAGTTGAGTAGAAAGTCGAAGACTAAACCTGACATTGGCACTGAACTGCTTCCAAGCCCACACAGCACGTGGCAGGCCCTCCCCTTGATCCACATTAGTCTAAGTGAGCTCATTCTTTCTAATGGAACTAAGGCCATTGTCCACATATACTGTACCTGCGCTGAGCTGTGCAGAGTACAAACTTATACTTTAGTTCGTATGTAGTGCAGGCTTACTCTGATGTTATTATGGAGTCTTGGATGAGATTGAATTGCTTTGTTGTGAATGAGTTTTAGTAAATAGGTTTATGGTTTGGATGCAAATACACTATGAGAATGTGTCAGAAATGTTTATCCCACTTAATTCATTGGTGGAAAGTAACAACATACAAAAATAAAAGTAACTTAAAGTCTATATGACAGATTCTACACGTTTCCCAAAAATGGAGATAAACAGTTTGTCTATTTTACCATTTTTGTAAAGTTTATAATGTTATGAGCAGCAAATATGACATAGGTAGAGGTATTTCCACAACTGTTACCGAGCAACCATACTGTAAACAAGAGGCAAAATCCATAAAAATCTATCAACAGTTATGATTTGACAAACAATACTGCAATACCACAGAACACCTATATTTTGTTAAATGATGACATGATACAAATGATACATTTTTTAACTTGAGGGTTTATTTTTAGCATGTTCATGGTGACATTTTGCCTAAATGTATTAAGTTGCACAGCTTTGAGGAAAGTACATGCGTAACATTCACGAGAGAACTTCAGACATTGATTGGACTTGCTGCTGTTGACCAAAGATCACAGTTCTTTATCAAAATCAAATACATTTACTCTTGAAGTAGGCTACATTTTTAACGTTTACTCAGTAGATGTTTTATTATGTGATACTTTAACTTGAGTACCGGTAGTTACTGATTGAATCACAAATGTTGTTTTACAGTTTGAGAGAGACTTGTATCAAAAGTGAGTGGTCCATTCGGCTGCCCATAATGTACAGCACTGCAAAATGGAACTGCTCATGCCAAATACTTATACTTTTGTTTGTTTATGTGTGTGTTTTATTGTTATAGATTTCCTTCCACGTTGCCTGAACACTCATTTGAATAGTGTTAGATTGTCAAACTTTTCAGTAGATATGACAGGTTTTTATGATTTCTTAGTTTTGACTTTGTTTGGTGAAATAAATGTTGTTTTTAAATATAAAATACACATATAAAGTGTCAGTTTAAGGAGAAAAGTTGAAAAATATGTTGAAAATGCCAGGAAGTAGAGCAGAGTTTGAATATAGCAGATTGAATATATGTTGTTTTATTATTGCTCAGTGTTTTATGTTGCACCTTCATGCCGAGACAAGTTCCTATGTTTGTGAATTTTGTTCATTGACAATGGCAATAAACTCTGATTCTGATTCTGAGAGTTCTAAAGAGTGAGGATATCGCAGCAGAGGCTCCATCCAAAGGTCTGGGACAATTTACACACAAAAAAACATTTTCTGATCCTTCAAACATTCATTCATCAACATAATGCTGTTTTCATATATTTTTCTTTGTCAAATAATAACTTCTATTTCATTATATTAGAGTTTTGGCCCAGTGTACAACGTGGTTGCTAGGTAACATACGTAATTTCCTAGTTGGTTTCCAACCAAGTAAAAGTAAAATTCGATTGTCAAACTGGGATCAAATGTAACTGCGGAGGAATCGACGTACCACCTGAAGGAGCTCGCGTCCCACCAGTTGTACATGTACCACAATTTGAGAAACACTGCAATATACAGTATCTGGTAAGTACAACTTTTAAGTGTAATAATAATGATAATAATAAAATACAGTTAATGATTTTGTTTCATTTATAGTTGTGAGTTGTGCATATTTGGGTTTAAAATGTATGCTTGACATTTATGAATTCCAGGCACATTTAGCTGTGACATGTCATTTGCATAATGCAGATTTGAAACCACAGTAATATTCACAATATTAATAGATTTCCTGCAACTGAGCATGCTCCGTGATTACCATCTGTGAATGTAACAGTGATTCACCGGCACAACATGGCAGGTGTGGAAATGAAGCCTACATTGTTGCTAATGGATCTACCTTCCTCCCATAGAATCAGCCTGATCCTCGTTTCTTGTCTACACGTGTCTCCAGGCGGCAACTTTCCATCAACACCTTCAGCCAAAACTTGAACACTCAAATGGGTCAAATAGCAAAGAAAGGTTGACTCTTTTGTCCTACAGTATGTCAGCCGCACATGCACCACGTGAGTATATAGTTCAGCCACAGAAAGATATCATCTATGATCACATTTCCCCCTAGATGAGATTTCGTTATATTTGGAGAATTATATTGTTGTTGTTTATATAGAGCAGAATCTAAATACATGAAGAACTGGTCTGTACTGCACAGACTTGGCACATGTTGGAGCGAGCAAAACAACACTGTGAGAACTGTGGCAGGACAAAGGACATGTGTCATGTGATTAGAGTCGACAGTGAGTATTAAAACTGCTCATTGGTCACTGGAGTGTGCATTTATTTAAAGTGCATGTGACATTTTCTCATGTTTTTCTAATTATCACTTGGTTGGTCTCTGTGGTAAATACTTCTCATAGTTTTGCATCAGTCACGGATACGTTTGTGTTGACACAATTAAAGAAGAGTTCTAAAACAGAATCCGCCTGTGATGTCATCAATAAGCGACATTCCATCAAATATGCAGAGACAATTTACACGCAACTGACACAAAAAGGAAACGGACACACTTTTAACAGTAAATCATTTAACAAAATAAAGGTCTTTTCAATTATTTGTCAAATCATAACTTAAATAGGTTAAATGGCTTTTGGCCCTCATTATATTATATATATTATATATTATATAATTATACTGTAATATACCGTATAATTTACAGTATATACAGTTGTGGAATTACCTCTATGTCACATCTGCTGCTCCTGTCCAACTAGGAAGTAACATAATTAACCAATTGACCAAAATGGTCAAACTGGGGAATAATAGGCACAAATAAATATAAAAAAAATAAATGTTACAACCAAAGCGGATAATCCAAGGCATTGTTCAGAATTCCTGATTGCATTGGTTGTAATTTACAAAACATATTAAACAGTGTCTGGGAGAAGGATCCAAAGACATTCAGAACTAGAATGAAATCTGTCAAAATGTCAAAAAACTGTTAACCTCTCTTATTGGACATCCGCCAGGACACATAAACTGGGGTTTGAGAGCACACCAAACTGCTGGGAATGTCAAAGCGTAGACCAGGGCTATTTACCATAAAGCCCGGGGGCCAAATCAGGCCCTCCAAGCAATTTAATCTGGCCCACAACCCATCTTCCAAATATATATGGATAAAAAAAATCTTGTTTACTGGTTTAATTCTGGATTAGAACCAGTTTAGACCTGGTTTAGTACTAGTCTAGACTTAGTTTAATTCTGGTTCAGTTCTGGATGGCCAGTTTTGCAAAGCAATGTTAGTAAAGCATTTTATGTTATTTCTCACACAAATCGAATCTATCAGTATTTTATTGTATTAACTAAATTTATTATTGTTGTGGATATTTTGTGCGACCCAAAATGTTGTTACAGTGGCGTGTTGTGCACCTCCGGCCCAAAGGCCTCGGCCCTCTGAAAAACCTGGCCCTTGAGAAACTTAAATTGAATAGCCCTGGTGTGGATGGCACTTTATACCCTGCACTGTGGCAATGCCCCAGGATGTTAAAGTATTGGAGCACATGTGACTCCTGGATTAAGCGGCTCACAGGTGACACTCTGGAGCGCTCCCCCAGGCTGTATGTGCTCGGGGACTCAACTGTTATAGATCATGGTCGAAATGAGCAGATCATTCAAACAGCAGTAACAATAGGTAGACAGGTATTGTTAACGGAATGGAAAAACCCTACATTTCCACCAGTTAAAGAGCAGTTTACTGAATTAGGAAGAGTGCCCTCTTATGAACAACTAAGAAAAAAATAAGACAAAATGATGGCTGGGATGAATATGAAGTAAAGTGGAAAAATGACCAGATTTACATTAGACAATAGCAGGAACAAAAAGGGCAATATATTCCAATAGTACCCCGAGACAAATGTCATATTCTGTGTACTTCATTCAGGAGCACTGTGTTGCTGGCTGGGCTTTATACATGCAAGGCATTACTTACATAAATGTTCTGTCCACATCTATATTCACCCGCTCCTTCATCCATTATTCTAATGCCTCTGCCAGTGATGCATGCACGTGTTTTGCTGCAGCTGTGTCTTGCACAATGCGTTGGCCATCTGTCTAGTCACTATTCAAATTGATCTGTCCTTGTCAAAGTTGGGTAGAATAGAATATAACTTTTCTGTTGGAGTCCACTGAATGTCTTGTGCCGTGTTTTGATGTGAGACCCAGTCATGGCAACACATTCTGAGTATCTGAAGGATTCTTGACAAGTGTAAATGTATATTTTTCTCAACTGTGGTCTTGCTTATTTCAGTGTTCTTGCTTTTTATTTTATTGCTGTTATCATTGTCACTATTATTAATGGGTACGGCATTGTCCACCAGGTACAGAAGGCACCTCTGCACTCTACTTCATATTTCCATGCATAGAATACAAGAGGAAAACAGCAATAACCTACAGTATATTTCTTCCATATGAAACCAAAATTAATTGAATTAGCATAGCAACAAAAAAGACCCCCGCAGCCTAAATCTGGAATTAATTTAGCTGTTACAGGGGGCCATGTCACTGTCAGTGCGGGTCGGACTCATGACCTGGAGCTGCTGCGCTCACCTTGAGCTCTTCTCACTACAAATAAACCATGGCACAAATCTCATGAATGAGTCTTGACGTGAGACGTGTAGGTAATAGAGAGGATTTATTTGTAGTAAAGAATAGCTTTAGGCCTGAGTTTTATTTAGAAGACACAGGATAGTGAAAAGAAAATAGCTTGACAAACTACTACTAGATCGCAGCATCACTAGGGCTACGCAGTACTAAAAATAAAAAAGCCTTGCTTCTCATGCCATGAAAAAGGTTTGTCAGAAAGGAGGGATTATGTAATATTATTTATCTAATATAAAAAATAATAATAATAATAATAATAATAATAATAATAATTTACGTATCAAACCATTATTTATCACCAAATAAATAATAATTTACATGGTGCCTTTCACGACACTCAAAGCTGTTAAATGTATATAAAAATAATGATGTAAGAGCGTGAGGGTCCTTCATTGGCACATGGCCTGAAAACAGTATAAATGCTCTACTTTGCCTAAATACTTTCGGGCAATCTATAGAGGAGAATATTGATCATTTCCCACTTTGCCTGGCCGTTTCAGGCATTCTGCATTCTGTAGAATATCTGATTTCCTGCTTTGCCTGTGCAACACAAAATAAAAACGAACAGAACAGGACATCGTCGGTTTATGTTGACAAGATGATGAAGGATTTTAACATTCATATATTTTTAACTTAATGCATTTATTTTTTGTGTTCGATCCTTTCATTTTGCATTTTGTCCTTCCAATTGCATTAACTTCAAATTTTAACTCAGATGGTGGTCCGGACTATTCCTCTTATAAGTACTCTTACCTGAGTAGTATTCCCAAATATTCCCTATTTCAATACTCTTGAGCAATTTCTTTAACCACAATTTTTTACATTTGTGAAGCTATAACCTTAATTCAATATAACTCCACCCTCTAATTATTATACCTTTATTCAAATTCAATCTGAAAACAAATATAAATTCAGGAGCTTTATCATTAGTGAGTGTCTCGGATTGGCTTCACTGACTCTTATTCAACAGTCTCGGCATTGTCAGTTCACTGTAGAATCATGAATACCCATCTGTTAAGCCCCATCTGTACATCTATTACAAAAGATATTGTATGAAGAAATAACGCATCATTGTAGCAGCACAGTACCCACATGGAGGCAAAATAGTGACGAGTTATTGTTCTCAGACATACCTACATCTGGAATCAATCTTTTAACCTTTAGAAAGAGTTAAAGAGTAAGCTCATTTGTGATAACCATCGCATCGTAACCATCGAGGGATTTGGTGGGATTGTTTATATTTTCATAGATACATAGATACCGTATATCTGCAAACAACATGAAATCTTTGTTTGGATTAGAAAATGTTGTTAACCATGTCATTTCGACCTCAACAAATATGTTCTCAAATGAGATTCCTGAGTTAGTTTGGCAGTTCTGTTTTCTCTCAAGTGTAATTGCTCTTGGAAATGTTTGAAAAGTGCACTCTGAATATTACTTTTCAAAGATACAGTGATGCAAATAAGTATTTGAACACCCTGCTATTTTGAAGTTCTCCCATTTCGAAATGATGGGGGAGTCTGACATTTTCATTGTGGGTGCATTTCCACTGTGAGAGACAGAATCAGAAGGAAAAAATTGCCAATAGCCTGGGAGTTCAAAATAGGTGTACATCCTCTAGACAAGTGGGGCATCTAAAGTTATCCAAATTTTTGGGATAACTTTTACGGTCTTCGTGCGGCGCAGCCGCAAAGTTGGACAAGGCATTTTGAAGTTGAGAAAATCTGAACATTGCTCCCGTTTGCGCAAAACAGGCCCGATGTGGACCAAATTTGAATCAGTTGTTAAACGTTCAAGCTTGAACCTGTTAATCGTGAAAAATTTTAAATCGGCCCAATAGCGCCTCCTACAGAGTGACATTTAAATTAACATGGACAGAAATAATTTAGTTTTACGAAAATGTTCCAGATTTGGCCCAAAAATCAATTTTGGCGTCCCGGTCAAAAAAGCCAATCGGACTTATGCCATATTTTTTACGTTTTAGCCGTAGCGATGACAGAAACATCCAATGTTATCCTAATGGGAAAATCGCCAAATTGCCACATTTTTACACTTCACACTTTAACGAGTCCCCTCAAATTTGGGGAATGTCATCTTCAGGAGTGGCCTATCAAAAGTTATCCAAATTGTTATTATACGATTTACGGTGTCACTACGGCAGAGCGGCAAATTTGTCCCACAAATCTCAACATTTCACCATTTACAAAATGGCTCCCATTTGGTCTTTAGCGTGGCCTCTACGCCATATACTTTTTCCAAATGACATGCAATTTTGCACAACACTCCATTTTGGCATAACCATCAAAAAAGTCCGGGGGGCCAAAGTCATATTTTGTACAGTGTCGCCGTAGCGATGACTGAAACCTCCCATGTTATCCCAATGGGTCCATTGCCAAATCTCTAAAATTACCCCAATTTTTCACTTGACACTTTAACGAACTCCTCCTTGGCTGTCGGCCCAACCAACTTGAAATTTGGTGGACATCTTCTTAAGTATCGGGGCATCAAAAGTTATCCAAGTTTTACGGACAAGAGCTACGGTGTCTGAGCGGTGAAGCTGCAAAGTCGACTGGCAATCGTGTTCATTTACGCTTCATGTGTCGCCGTCTGTTTTGTTTTTTTCCACAAAGCTCAATACTCCAACGGGCCCAAATAATGCAGGGAGCGGAGTGCGAAGCCCGGCGGCTCGCGAGGGCCGTTGGATGCCGCTTGCGGCTTTAATTGTTCTTGTACTTACCAAAGCTTGCTTTTAAATGTTGTCAAAATCTGTTTATTCATTTGAGCAAGTTGCCTTACTGTACTAATGTTGCCTTACTTTCACATTGAACATAGAGCTAGACTTTTTAGTGCTCACTAACAAGATGGAAGAATGTAAACATGGGTAGCCTACTCCTAACTGCTGTTCCAAATGTTCAGTCCAGTTTTATAGTTTGTTACTTAAGTACATTAGTAAATATTGATACATTTTGTGCCAAATCTAAATCCACGATGAGATGAGATGTAGAGCACATGTTCCCAGGTCTTTTTAAAACGTTGTCCCCCTCTCTCCCTCTGTTAGTGTGTCCACATAGTTTCTGGGTTAGCCTGACACATAAACGCTCTACTCCAGTCTGGATCCGTCCCAACCTACAACACAGTGGATTTCCCAGGGCGCTCTGTATCTCAGCTAATGTTTCCACGCTGCTCACAATACGGGCTCTTTATGGAGAACGCAGTCCCACGCCTCACAATCCCGTTCTCCCCTTACTTATTCGGAATAGTGTGCAAAGGGTCAGAGGTGACGGCTGCCCTACACACTAATGTATGAGAGACAATGAGTGGGGAGTAACGTGAGAATGGGTCCCCGTCGTCAACCGCCCAGGCCATGTAGCAGGCAGACCAGCTTTTGTGGAAGTTATAGGTCAGACGTACCTTGAAGTAAAAGCGATGTCTTCTCACAATTATCTGAAATTCATAGTTTTGGCATCATTTTTCAGCTTTTGGAACTTGATTTATATAACCAGTCACTATGTTTAAAGCATGCTAGAAAACTGGATAACTAGCCTTGTCCAATTTAAACCGATTGAGGTGTCTTGAATCAGAATCTCAAAGATCAATAACACATGTAGAGAAGTGCGTGCGTGGTCGTATTGTTGTCTGTAGTTTCATGAAACAGTGGTAATTAGATGAGTAGTGGAGCCAGTTACACTTTCAATGCTGGAGGCTCCAGCCCCAAACAAGAGTTGTAACTGAGTTGTGCTTGTTCTTAAGGACGTCCTTTTAAGCAAATTGTTGAATGATGCTTAGGTTGTGTAGAAACCTTTTTGGATGGAAAGTCAAATTTATCGGAACTGTTTTATATTATTGTAACAAATTCTGCTTCACTCTTCAAGCCTGCAAAGGTCTGGTATCTGCTACCTTTTCACCTTTGTTGGATTATGGTGATGTTCTTTATGTCGATGCAACACTGAATGTCTTCAATCTTAGTCGGAGGTTCACTCACAGGATGACTTTAATGGTCTATAAGAATATTTGTGGTTGTGTGCGGACCTGTGTGAGAGCTGAAGGTCACTGCCCTGTACTCACCAAACATTTATGGCTTGTCTGTCCCTCAAGTGCGGACTGATTAGGGGAAGAAAGCCTTCCATCTGGAGCTCCTTTCAGTCACAATTGAGGCTGCGTTCACTGACTTTGGCGCCCTCCTCACTGAGTACCTGATTAGCATCCGAATGCCCCGGGCGTCTCCAGGGTTTCAGCAAACCATTATAAACAACGGGAAGGTTGAATCTTAAACCTCCATTACGATTTAAGGAAGGATTCTCTTTTTTAACAAAAAATTGCCTCCTTGGGCTCTGAACAAAGTTGGGTATCCACAGGCTGAGAGAGCATTCCGGACGTGTTTGCCCTCTTTCCTCTTGCCCTCTGAGCTGGTGGGCACCTCTTGTGCTCTGTGTGTAGTGTTCTGATCACTCCCAGCTTGTGCTTTAGTGGGTAGTTAGAGCCACTACACTAATTAACAAGCATCCTCCCTGAGAAGAAGCTTTGAAGAGAGTGATGGATTTTACACAGAAAGCACAGGAAGCGCAGCACAGAAAGAGCAAGGAACGCCAAATCAAGAAGTTTAACATCCTCTTGAATAAAAAGAACCCAGGTAAGGACCAGCATGACAGAAGTATAGGGCCAGACCTAAGTAAGACCAGATACCCGACTTGGGCTCTTAACAAAGTGAAGAGAACCAAAAAGCAGGACAAAAGGGACAAAAGGGACAAAAGGGAAACAGAACCAAGAAGAAAGGGTGTCTCTATGTCTCGGGACTGTCAGAAAAACTGCAAAGAATTTTTAGACAACACGAAGTCCCTGTTTATTTCAAACCAGGCAACACGTTAAGACAAAAACTGGTTCACCCTAAGGACAAGATGCCGACACAAAAACAGAGCAATGTAGTGTATTCTATCCAATGCAGTGAAGAAAGTTGTAAAGAGCGGTACATAGGGGAGACTAAACAGCCCCTGCACAAGAGGCTTTATCAGCACAGAAGACACGCGAGTTCAGGACCCCAGAGCGCCGTGCATCTTCATCTCAAAGCCACAAACCACTCTATTGAAGACAGTGAGGTGGAGATTCTGAGCAGGGAGAAAAGATGGTTTGAAAGAGGAGTTAAGGAGGCAATCTTTGTTAAAAAAGGAACCTTATATCCTACTCCGGGCTTTCACAGAGTAGGATATAAACCTGAGTTCTCAGACGTTTTTCACAGATTGAGAATGACTCTTGGATGAGAGTCAAAACGTTTTGTTTTTTCTAAAACAGAGTCCAGATGACTCCAACTGAATCTTTTTCTACAATGGAACACTCCTGGACGAATGAGGGATTACATTACGCGATACTAAGTTGTTAAAGGAGTCTTAAATTAGAGGAGACTGACACACATAACTAATTCCTTCTACTGGTCAGCTGCATGTCTGTAACGAAAATAATTTCCCATTGGGGATGAATAAAATAAATTCTGAGTCTAATCCTGATCCGTTTTTCCACAGCAGGGATGTAGGTTGGGTCAGCAGGCCACTCTTCCATTGACACAAACAGTAAATGTGTCCCAAATAATCATTGGCTCACACAGTTCAGTGGGCTTACACATAATTGGTGGCACTTAACGCTGCATTTGCTGTGATTTGGGAACAAAAATAGTCAATGTTTAGATTGAAAAGGGGTTGAATTCAATCTGGTGGATGTTCCTTTAATCAAATGAATCAACATCCAGGTGGGCAAAATAACGTCAGGCCTGGATATGTATCTGTTACATAAGTTTGGTTGGTTGACATTGGACAAGCATAGTGGCAAAGTACAAAAGTAAAAGTATTGTACTTAGGTTACATTCTAGGTATCAGTGTTTTACTTAAATACATTTTACAGCAGCAACCTTATAAATTCACTACATTTGAAGGAATGTACTGTAGCTATACTTTCTACTTCACTACAGTTTTGAACTGGACTGAAGAGAAACAACTTTCTGTAACCGTTGAGGGGTTATATTTTTTTATTTAAAGGTTTAGAGTTCAAGTCTTGCTTTGAGCAAAACAATAAATACATATAAAAAGTATAGAAACATTGGGAAATTGATTGACTAAAATGTAAATATATTAATAGTTAACACAAACATCTTCGAAATAGGCTACTTTTTCTTTTTACTCTAAAAGTTACATTTTAAACATGTATTTCAATACTTTTTCTTATTGTACTTTTACTTTGTGTCTTGTGATTCCATGGAAATAGAAAGTAAAGATTATACTTCTGAACATTGTACTTGGAGATATAGATCAGTTTTATTCCATACTGTGGAATATTATAGCCAAAGCAACAGCATTTCGATGTGGAGACAGATCTGTGGAGACCCAAGCCCACTCGCAGTCAGGACATACATGTTTGTAAGTCCAATTAAAACCACCAAAACACATGCTTTTATTTTAGACCATTTTTTACTAAGAAGTTACGCACTGGGGTTTTAAGTAGATTTTTACATGTGAATAAAGGTTTTTCCCCTGTATCTGTACTTCTACTTAAGTAGCATAATTTACTACTTCCTCCACCTTTGGCAATAGTCAGATCTGACCCAGATCTGACTACAGCCTCTGGTTCCTGTGAGACATTTGCGAAAATTTGGCCCAGGTTGGTAGTTCAACACCAAGACACTTCACCCCCTCATGCATCGTGAGTGTTGTGATTGGTGATGGTCAGAGAGCCGAGTTGGTTGGTGTGACTGAGAGGTGAATGAAGAAGGGACACTGTAAAGGGCATTCAGAAAAGCAACACTATATATACTGTAGGCAGATTATTAAAAGGGCATTTGGAAACATTCCCAAAAGAAAAGCAATGGGAAAGTTTAAAGAATACAAATGATTGTTAGTGACTCAGTAAGCCAGGCGGTGACACATTATTACACTTACACACTTACTTTTGCTTTCACTCTTTAGATTGCATGCAGTGCGGTAGCTGGAGGAAATCCTGAGGCAACAAGCAAAATAGTGCAACTGTACAGCTTAAGATGGTTTGAGAATCAAATGTATTGAGTATCAAGGTACAGTCTGGCCGTATAGTCTGTTTATGTCTGGTGCTGATGTAAACTGAGATTGAACCAACAGTGTTGGTGGTAGAAAAGGTTTCAGAAGTAGTCATCTGGACAGTCATTTTCAATCTGATGAAGCCGGTCTGAGATGTCTGAAAAAGACTTTTGGAGGGAAGAAACATCTTGATGGTTGAGAAAAAAAGAAAAACATGACTTCTTTGAGTATTTTTTGCACACCGTACCTTTTGTCCTACTAGAGTAAAATACTGTACGGTGTAACAGTCTCTTGAGCTAGTGTTGGTTCCTCTTCCCACAGTGAGTGGGTCTACAAGTGACAAAAGCTTTATGTTGACAAAATACCAGATTTTGTGTATTTAATGTTTTGTCGTTACTTTAGTTTGCCCAAATACCAATTTCATATTCTTGGTTGAGTAATGTTCCTATTTCTTGGAACACTATTTACGTGTGCGAGTAATATTGTTTAATCTCTCTTTCAAACTGCAAAAGGAGTAAGTCGACATTTCAATCTATCTAAGTCATTCTTAACTCTCGCAAACCCTTCAGCTAGTTTCGCTAGTATTCACATGCATTTTTGTTTTTTGCCCACTTGCACAGCTTTAGAACAGCTGTTCCAGACAGAGAAGTGAAGCAGAGTGGACCACCTGAACACAGCCAATCAGCTCTCATCCCAAAATGTTATATAGCGACCTATCACATGTTTAGACGGCATGCAGTTGTCTGGTTTTACAATGCACTTAGTGGGGGGAAACGGAATTTACAAATTTATGGGGGGAAAAATATGGATACTTCAACTTTAAAGTGACCAATATTGTGTGCTCTGTGGTTTGGTAAAGATTTTAAATAAATTAAACGAAATATTAAAACGTAAAAGAAGCTGCCAAAACGGTCCGAGGCGACTTTATTTACTACATTTTTTTCTCTGTGTAATTCCATACGTGCAGACTTGAGAGACATGTTCTTTGTTGTCACTGAATGAGTTATTTGGAAGTAGGTCTTTGTGGTTTTGCCCACACGAGGAAACAGACGTTCAACAGTTAGGTTTGCCCTCATTCCATTTCACTTCACAGCACAATGTTTTGGTCCAATACCATTCAGACCATAAAGAACATTTGGTGTATTATACTATGAAATATACACTATACATACTTCCCTGTACGTCATCTCTCTCCCTTACTGTTGTGTGCTGTTTTACCTGAATGCTTGTATTAGTCAGTGTGATAGCAGCGTAGTGACACGTGTGATGTTGTACTATATGAATATTTTAGTGTTCTGTGGGCTTCTGAGCACAGCTGTTCTTTGGACATAAAAGTCATTGCTTTGTATGACCATTCCCAGTGCGTGGGTGTGACTTCTGATTCTGATTCTGATTCTGATTCTGATTCAGAAGAGTGCCTCCGAGGCCATGTTCACAGCTACTTCTGTTACTTATGAATGAAAATACTTTAAGGAGACATATTATACTTCGTTATGTGCTAGTATCATTTTATATTTGTTCATTGAAAATCACAATATTAATCTAAACGGCTTAGAAATAGTAACAGCTCCATTGACTTCATGTTCAAAACTGCAAAACTGATAAGCCACGCCTCCTTTCACTGTAACAAGCAGCAGATTTTCATGTCTTTATTTTTGAAAAGTGGCCATGTGACATTTTGGAACTCTACATGTGTCACTCGGAGTCTTGATTTTTCAAATAATTGCCGCTAAGTACAGATTTGTGGGCATAGGGGATAGGGGGTAGGTGAAAACAGGAATTTTTTTTGAGCACTCGAGCCTCAGTTGCAGGACAATACAGGATTAACTCAAACATGCAGGAATCAATCAAAATACAACTTTGAGTAAACGAATGATTTGGAAACACTGTTGTGACGAGGCTAAAAGCTCAGTTGATTTTGCGTAATATGTGTCCTTTAACACTTCCTTGTCCATTTACACTCTGTAACACATTTGAATAACACAGTGTGACGTAGATGGCACAGTTTCATTTCTGAATGTGATGTCCATTCCAGCACTGTGTTTAACACCCAGTCCAGGTGCACATTATTCCCACTGTGGCCAAGCGGCTCGTCACATGTGTTTCCGGACTGTCCAAACGTTCATAAACACTGGACTTAGAATAATGAGGCACTGCAACTGTCTTCAACATCCACATTCTATTTGACTTTAAAAGGATGTACCCAGATTTCTTCCTTTCACTATTCACAACTTTATCGACGAGCTTTGATCTGCCTTTCATGATTGGAGGGGAATTTAACACAATTCTTAATCCTTCATTCAAAAACAAAGGTGACACCCAAAACCGGACCGGGCAATCCACCAATACTTTTTTACCAGCGGTCGAGGCCTTGGCGATGGCTGGAGACTACAACACCATCTATAAAAGAATACACATTTCACTCCACGGCTCATAGAATACTTCCTGGTAAACAGCTCTCTACCACCTGAAATCACACAAACACGCACCCTACTACAATGCCATGCCCCTGTAAGCTTTATATTGAACCTTAGGATACATAAAACCAACCCGCAGTTTGACTAGCTCATTAGGAGAGAGTGGACCTCTATCTTCTGTTTATGTAAAAAAAAATAAAAAAAAAATAAAAATAAGTGAACCAGGTAATGTTGCATTGTAATGTGTTTTAAATGATGTAGGAAGTCAGAGAGAACAAAACATGAGGTTTGGTTTACACACACTACTATATAATGGTCATGTATACCTTAAGGGTGTCAATGTAAATATAATGTTCTAGGATAAATAGCAGCTATAGAGTTCAGAAAGTCTAGTAAGATTACTGCAATCTCGTAAAATTCAGTTATTACACACTACTAAAACCTCAATAGAAAATTATGATTCAAAAGTTCATGGTATCTAAATGTAGCTGTAATAGCTTTAGAAATTGATATTTAATTTGGAATACTTTTTAGATTGGTTTTGTGTTGTTTTAGAGTCGATTCACCAGTAAAAAGCCCTGAGAAAAAGGAACTGTCTAAATGTTGTTAGAACCGTGTCACCAGTGTTTCCTCATCATTAGTTTACTCAAAGTTGGATTTTGATTGAGTCCTGCATGTTTGAGTTAATGTTTTGTCCTGTACCTGAGGCTCCAGTGTTTTCATCTACCCCCTTTCCCCGCCCACATCCCTGTATTTTGTTGCAATTATAAGAAAAATATGCGTGTAGAGGGTAAAGGGTTTATTCTAAAATGTCACCGAGCCACTTTTCAAAAATAAAAACACATGAATGACAATCTGCTGCTTGTTACAGCGAAACGTCACTGTGAAGAGGCGGGGCTTATCAGTTCTGCAGTTTTGAACAGGAAGTCAATGCATGTTTCTATTATTAAGCTGTTTTAGACCAATATTGAGGTTTATGAACAGAATGTAAAACGACAATCTTATGTTATAGTTCAGTACTAAATACCTGGGGAAAAGCATGTCTCCTTTAATGTTTTTGCATGTAAAGTTTGAAGAAATATTGAAGTTTTAGTGTCTGTGCCAAAATAAGCTACTGCATTATCTCCTTCTAAACATGTGCTTAGGAGATACATGAGATAGCTGATTCATTTCTCATTTATTGTCATTCGAGTGTGCTTTGACTCATTTCCTCTAATAGAAATATGCCATAACATCACAGCAGTTTGACCGTTTAACCAAACACGTGTCACGTGGACAGCCTCCATCTTGGCTCTACTTTGGTAGGCTTGTGTAACCAAACACAATATGTAACTCCATCTGCGGTTAAACTGCTGTTCATCTGCCATTGTGCGCGCAAACTGGTGTTTCTGCTCGGAGCACACGTGAAGGGGCGGCTCCACACAGGTACTCTCGCTTCAGCTCAGAACTTCACACAAATTGTCATGAAACGCAATTATTCAATGAATTTGAGATTACATTTTTTTCCTCTTGTAATTCATAACAGAAATGTTTTTGCGTTCATATGGGAGATAAACTGAAAAGACCAGGTTTTAATCAATTATGTTGCCATTAAAGTCAAAGAATTTGCAAAGGATATTTTTGTATTATTCAGTTTGAGCATTAATAAAATACGGAAAATTTGAAAGCCAATTGTACCGTTTGAGTACTGTACTCAGACCTTCAGCATAGTCTGACTAAAGAACTCTACAGGCTTCATCTTCAGTGGAGGTCAACACATTTACAGTATGGGGGTCATGGTTTTACCAGTAATGCCATTTGGCACGTTAATATTGATCTTTGCAGTGCAACACTGCCCCCTGCTGTCAGTTTACGCCATGTTCGGTGCCACAGTAAAAACACAAGCCTCGTCCCCATAAAAGGCCTTTATTTTGTAGTAAATGTACACAAGAGGGTTTAGCGGTAGCGGTGCAGCTGCAGAGTGTTGCGTCTCTTCCAGGCGGCACGGCGAGACCCTCCGATGGTCTTGTGGAACTTGTGGCCCTTGCCCAGTCCGCGGCTCTTCTTTCCTGCAGACGTGAGACCGCGCATCTCCCTGTGCTTGTGCACGGCCTTTGTGATCCACTGGGTGTCGGGGTTACGTCTGATGGCCTTGTGGAAGGTGTCCACCAGGATCACCTCAAAGAACTTGTACGTGGAGTCCTCACCCACCCAGTATGAGCTGAGCACACGCAGAGCGCCACAGTGACGACCAGCACGCTCCTGCAGACAAACGGTTTACAGGAGTCAGATCAAGACCACGCCAAATTTGGCCCGCAGTGTAATTATATTTGGCCCGAGAGGCTATACCAAATGACTACTAGGGCTTGGCGCGCTGGTATTATACAGCGCATTCATTCATCGTTACTACTACAAATCCCATTATATATTGTATAGTAATAATTGTTGCTTGTTCCATATTCAATGTTAAAGCAAATCTTGTTTGGGTCAATATTAAGAGTTTCATTTGTTCAATACTGGCCTGCGACTTCGTTCAAGTTTTACATTTTGGCCCACTGTGGATTTGAGTTTGACACCCCTGACCTACACGCACGGCCTCACATGTCACCAAATGTACCACACTCACTTCCTCTTGGACTACAGTGCCCAAAGTGACCAGGGGAAGTAATCATGCACTTTCCAGTCACATTAAGCGTTCCACGTTACCGTTGCCACAGCAGCCACACTCCACATTCATGTTACTTAGAGTGAGCATTTCCTTGGTTCATGTTTGTTTTCCAGTGACACTGCTCTGCAGACTGGAGGCGAGCCAGTGACCGCTGCATGTGCACTAAAGTGTGGACTAACCACAATTCTGCTGCAGTTTAGAGGGGAACTGGACTGCATCTAATTATTAGAGTAGGACTAGTTACATTAGTCTGTTATCTGTCCTCAGGGACACTCGTGACGAGTTTACCATGTCCGGATTATTCCATTAATCAATAATTGCGATTAAAAATAATATACTTATCAAAAACGACTGACAATTTTAGGAGCAAAAATTTCAATTATAGCTGTGCGCTAAAATAAGACTTAAAATGTCCTTTTGCACCTCTGCAAAAGCAGCTAAACACCACAAAAACCACTCAGTGGTTCTGGTCACTCTGCAGCTGAGGAAACACGAGCGCCGCATGTTTAAAACATCCCCACCAAAACAATGCATTAGTAATGCGTTTAGAAAAGCACTGGCACCTGAATGTGGCAACAGGCAAATGCTGCCAATACGCCACTCCAGGCTGGCTACATTACAAACTGGACTGTTGAAGCCCAACTGTGAAAGCCAACATTTACACATGCACAGGTCGTCTCCGCTTCAGTAACACGTGACTTCATAGCCAGTTTAAAAAGGACAATTTGTATCATTATCAGCCTATAAACGCTTGAGTACTTTTAGTTTGTTACAAATGAAATACGTGTGTACCTCTGCCACAGTACTAACTGAGCTTTGGCTCCATCTACTGCCTATGGGTGGAATTCCACAAGTTTAAAACAAACGTTGCAAACGAGCCCTCAGACCTCCTGCTGAAGGTACACAGTTGTAATAATCGTGATTTGAGGCAGAAATACTCAGAACGAGTCGGGCCATGATTTATGGGCTGATCACAGAAGATTCTGATCCACGTCACAGATCTGGGATCAGAACGTTGCGTTTTTCAGACTGAAGATTCTACACAGGATTTATCAAACAAACATGAATGAAGCCAAATACAACTCCAGGTATGTTTTTGATGAGGAACAATATTAGGACAAGATCAAATGCTCAAAGTATATGGCATCCTTTTAAGACAAAATTGTTTCATTACAACTTTTAGAAAACTGGCTTGTGAGATCAGGCATGGACTGCTTTGATAACACTGATGTCAGAAATGTGATACGGTGACATCCCTATTCAAATGCATAAAATGGTGAGAATCTTGACATGTCCAGCCACTTGCAAGGTCAAAGTTGGCCTCAAACACCTTCCGAAAGAAGGTTCTCTCAAACGTACCTCGGCGACGGACTGAAGACTGCGGGCGAACTTGATCTGGTTGACACCGTGGTGCACAGGTTTGCCGTAGGTGGCGCCCTTGGGCACGGGGCGTTTGCGGCCTCCACGACGCACACGGATGCGGTAGATTACGTAACCTGAAGGGACAGCACAGAGGGCCGTGGATTAGGAGGACATTAAGACGTTCAGACGTGTGCTAAACCTTTTGAAAGACCACAGAATCTATACAATATCAAAACTACTTTCACACCACAGAAACAGTCAACGTGTCCACTTTAATCCTAAACTCACTCCAATAGTGCGAGAGACAGGGTGAGCAAAAGTGGGAAAAATCAGATACTAAAACTAGTATTGAATATCGAAAGTAAATATTTGAACGCGTACAAAATGTAAAGCATTTGTAGTGTTGTAATCTGTAAAGATAAAGCCCATGTATCCTTAGTATTGTGACACTAGAGACATGGCAGAATTTAAAAATCAAGACTTCCAATTAAATTACAGGTCAAAAAGTTGAAAAGCAAACCTTAAAGTTTACAATACTAATTAGGGTTGTGCCAAAATATCAATATGTGATACGGTATCAATATTGTAGGCTGCTGTATCGATATAAAGCCAGAATTATTTTGTGACTGCACTTCAATTTTGTTGCTTGTTTAAAGGAAATTTGTTTACGAAAGACATTTGACATTTTGATTTAAATGGGTGCATTTCATTTTGAGCAGGTCGTGGTTCACAGAAAAATGTGGTTAAAATGTTTTGTGTTCCAGGCTCTGACCTTCCACTGTCCCTGCGGTCACTGGAATCTGTTGGCGCTTTTAAGGGTCAGCTCAAAAGCTTTTCATTCAGGCAGTTTAATTACAGTTGCTATAGGGACAGATTTACTGTATATTGTTGAGTTTTGCTCACTAAGTTTATTGTTTTTTATTCTGTGTTTGTAACTTCTGTCTGAAAGGGGCAATAAATTAAATGTACTTATTTCAAAGTGATATATCATAGAATATTAATATATCAATTATCGCAAAATCATATCGTGAGCCGTGTATCGAATCGAAAGGGACCTTGTGATTCCCAGCCCTACTAATATACACGATTAAAGTTAAAGTACAAATAGTACCCCCGTACTGCAAATACCAAAAGAAAAGTCAAGAATCTGACTACGAAGAAAAACCAAGGGAATTTAGAAATGGAAAATGACTCTGAAAACAAGAACTCGGTGGCACAAAGTCATTTTCATTCCGAACTTTTGACGGAAATCTTGATTTTAAAAACTCTGCCCAGACGACTTTGACGCCTTTTCTACCGCGGACAACTCCTTAACCATAAATACACAGGCTAGTCAAATATGTCAAACATTTTAAACCACTGAGTGAACGTACCCTGCTTGGCCTTGTAGCCCAGTCTGCGAGCCTTGTCGGGTCTGGTGGGGCGAGGAGCGCGATGGAGGTTGGACAGCTGACGGTACTGCCAGCAGCGCACGCGGAGCAGGAAGCGCATCACGTCCGACTGCTTCTTTCGCCATAACTCCTGCATATACCTATACGCTCCCATGTTGACTTATCTGGAGGAGAAGAGCACTGGTTAGCTGCAGTTTGTTGATGAAACACTCTGGCTTTGGTGAACTGAACTTAAAGAGTTACAGAATGTAGGAGTTCATTAAAAGGTTGCCCACACTTTGAACCTAAAAATACTAAGATTTTGCAATAAGCATAAACATATTTAATGATGTTTCTAGTTCCTTCCGCTTCTTTAACTGCTACAAAACAGAAAGGACTTTGCAAGATTCCAGGCAGTTAATCGTTGAGATGGATCACTTTTATGCCAGATACTCTGGAATATTACAGCCAATGGAACATTTCCATGGAAACAAGCTGGAGGCTCATATCTCCACGCTTCATACAAGACAAAAAGCTTGTGACTCATCGTGATGTGATCGTCCCTATTGTAAGACCACTGTATTTTAGTTACCCAATTAACGCCGATATTCGAATGCCTTTACAGTGGAACCAAGTGCACACGGGGTTATAACAAAGACAAGGTAAATCCAAATATGTAGCTAACATACATTGATAATTGCTGTGGTTTAATCTGACAGCATAAGAACGTATCCCTCTGCCCACTGAAGTGTGATGGGGCTAAACATGAGCAGTTAGCATGCTAGCTTGAGACACGGACCTTACACTGTACAACGTAAGCCACAATTTACAGTTAAATACAATGTTAAAATACAACCACGACTGCGAACTCCCCGGTGTTAACGGACTATAAATTAATGACACAACTAAATGTTGTATAGTCTAAACCCGCAGAGCAGCGACCGGTGCGATAGCGTCCGAGCGCGGAGGTAACGGGGGCATTTTTGTACTTAAGAAGGCGCTAATCCCCGAAATAAACCCAACGGAGACATCGCTAATGTGTCAGTAATGTAGGTTCTAAGTGGAAATAGCAGATGGTTGCTTTTAATGAACGATTTGAGTGGATTAGATTCAGGTAGAAGCATTGAAAATCTGTCTTACATGATGGCGTACCAGCCGGAAAGAGAGAGCGTGCGTACCCAGCATGCCTTTAGAAAACGTCAGTGACGCTTTTCCGGTGAGCCGCTCATGGGAAATGTAGTTTAGACATAAAAGTATCGGAAAGTGGCGAGTTTTATTATATTCAAACTATTATTTAAAATACTTTATTCATTTCTTGTATATTTCCCATTTCATTTCTGTATTATTGATTGTTAATGTAGTTACGTAAATGCAGTCCTGGCCGCATATGAACTGCGCTTGCGCAACAAAATGAAAGTCCAGTCGAAAAGAGAAGAATGGATGTAATGATGCGTTTTAAGACTTGAGATACAGCTTCTTATCCTCCAAACAGAGGTAATGATTAGTTTTATACCTGTTAAACAATTTAGTGTATAAAATATCCATTCACAAATACAGTAAACATCATGACAGCACGGTTAAACGAGCTAACTGAGCTCCAGTGTTATTGTTATTGTTGAACGACAGTTTTTAATGTCTTTAAACTTGTGTGAAGGTGATCAGCAGTTCTTTATCATGTCTTTAAACATGTGTGAAGGTGATCAGTAGTTCTTTATCATGTCTTTAAACATGTGTGAAGGTGATCAGCAGTTCTTTATCATGTCTTTAAACATGTGTGAGGGTTATCAGTTCTTTATCGTCTTTAAACATGTGTGAAGGTGATCAGCAGCGTGATCCAAGTGTCACTTGTGTGCAGAGCAGAACATGGGAAAAGGCTGTAAGGTGGTGGTGTGTGGACAGGCTGCAGTGGGAAAGACTGCAATACTGGAGCATTTGTTATATGGAAATCACATTGTAGGTAAGAGGGCACTTCAATTATAAAACATCATACACTTTGACTTTGTGCTTGTTGAAATGTTGATAAGATATTCATGTCTGGCTTTGTTTACTACTGCATGTTGTGTTGGCCATGTTACTTCACATTTTTAAATTTTATTTTCATTTAAAGTAAAAACACACGGTGTGTTGTGCTCCAGGCTCCGAGTCGACAGAGACGCAGGAGGATGTGTACGTGGCCTCGGTGGAAACAGACAGAGGAGTAAAGGAACAGCTGAGGCTCTATGACACCAAAGGCCTTCATGATGGACTGGAGCTGCCTAAGCACTACTTCTCTGTGGCAGACGGCTTTGTGCTGGTCTACAGCGTGGACAGCCTGGAGTCCTTCAAGAGGGTGGACGTCCTGAAGAAGGAGATCGACAAGTCCAGAGATAAAAAGGAGGTAAGCCACAAGTGTACCACAGGGCAGTCTGGTTTGCACCAATCAGTGGCCAAATCTGACCATTATCTGATTTCTGGAGTTCAGATAATTGAAATGTCATGGAAACGGTTCCATTTGATTTCAGTAATCTGATTTCTATCAGTTCACAGCTGTGCAGGTTTTGACAAGGAAAAAAAACTGTTAAACATTGAAAGGGTGATTTTCAAATTGATTGTACTTGATCTTCCAAATACAACAGTTACTCTAAAATCCACTGATTAACTGACGCATGCATCCTGATTTATTTTTTGATGATATTTCTCCGTTTTCATTATTGGGTTATCTGGGGTTTTTTCATAATTTTCATCGCTCCTAGAAATGAAACGCTTAAACCTACACAATGTGGATGTCAGCCTGAATTCCTCTGTCCAACACTGAACACTTGTGGTGGTGTTTTCAGGTGGCGGTGATCGTCCTGGGCAACAAAACGGACCTGCGCGAGCGTCGTCAGGTGGACCCGGAGGTGGCTCAGCAGTGGGCGCGCGGCGAGAAGGTGAAGCTGTGGGAGGTCAGCGTGTCCGAGCGCAACTCCCTCATCGAACCTTTCACCCAGCTCACCAGCCGCCTCACCCAGCCTCAGAGCAAGTCCGCCTTCCCCCTGCCCGGACGCAAGAGCAAAGGCACCGCCGCCGCCGACATCTGAAGCCATTCTGTCGATAAGACCGTGGGGGAGTGAGATAGAGATAGTGTTTGATTTATCAGCTATGGCGCATGGGCACTGGAGCATTGTCTGGCCAGATTTAGTTGGGTTCAAATAGATTGTACAGTAATAAAGTGGTAACTGAAAATGTACAGTAAGTAGCATAGTGTTGGGAGAGAGGTGCAAATGGTGAGATTTCATGTCGTAAGCCACATTTCCACTGGTTCACTTTGGAGTGGATTGGGCTGAAAATGTCTCCACTGTCTGGATCTGTTAAATGGATCACTCACAAGTGGACCCTGTGAAGTTGAGCTTCTAAAGCGGGCTGGCACGTTTTTGGGTTATGGTGCTTTTTAGCGAGATGAGTGGACAAGAGAGAACAGAGACTCGGATGAAAACAAGACGGCAAAACACTGACTTGATCTTGTGATAAACCGCCTTATTCCCACTGATGATGGATTATATGTTGAACCAACAGATTTGGCAAAACAAAGCTAGCACACGTTAATGTCCTGTTTATTGATGCATGGCACTCCCCAAATATTATATTTCCAATGCATAATGCAATCTAACATTATCCAAACCCAGTGCATTACATAAATAAACATTAGGACATGGTGTAGTCACAGAGAAGTGAAATAAATGCAGAAAAAGCTTAGGCTAAACCAGAAGTAGTTTCCCTTTTCAAGCAAATGTGTGTGTGGGGCCTGGGCCAGTCGAGACGTGGCTATAGTCTTGGATCTTAATCTGCTTTTATTCAGAATTTTGCCTTTGTGTACAATAATCAAGAGGTTTGTTAGAAATTCCTGTAAAAATATAGTTTCGAGTCCCCATAAGGAGGCTTGTCTTCTGCAGTTGACGTGTCCTTCAAAGCTGCTGAGTCTGGGAACCGTAATGTTGAAATGCTCATTCCCTAAAGATTTTCTATTCCTTTAGTGCCATTGTTAAAACCTGGAAATGAACAAGTCTATCGTGGTTTACAACAGATTTTTTTCTTCCTTTTATTTTACAAACCCTACATATGTCTATACTTGATCCCTGTCAACGTGTGCGCTGTTACTAATCTAGAAATTGTACTTATTATATGCAGATCTACAGATAATGATTGCACTTCATCTTGTCTAACATTTCAAAATCATTTTACGCCTCGTTAAAATGTATTGCCAAGGACTTTTACAGAATGCTTCAGATGTTCAGTCCCTTTCCACCAAAGACTAAACTTAGCCGTTTTGAGGTTAGCTTCCCTTTTAAATAAGTGTTTATAGTTTACAAAAGCTTACCACCGTGTATTGTGAATGCGGCACAGATTTAGTCCTCTTGTAAGGACTTCCAGAACCACTAAGCTATATATCATCTCATACTTCACTTAGCAATAATCTTCACGGTACAGTGAGTCAGTAATAATTCTAAACCTGTGTCATAGTGCTGCTAGGAAAAGCTATCAAATCTAACGTTTGCGATGTCAGTGTTACGATGACATATTTATTGCTTAACTTATTTTTGCCACTTTGAGCCACATTCCATCCATGACGATTGAATGGGAGTTTTCGAACTATTGTATGTTGTAATGACTTAAATGCACTGTTAGGCTAAAAATTGCTCGTTTCTCTTCTTTTACGCTACTTAAAATAGTCTATTAAATTGTGAAAGCACTGAATAAAGTATAGCTTTTCTAAATAAACATGTGTGTCAATCTGATTTCTGAGCATTCCATCCTCCACACCTTAGACATTTTAGTTCACATTAATTCATTTCATATTCTGGATCATTAAGTGTAACATTTCTGAAGCTAAAAACACGTCTACATTGAGATTTAATGCCATAATGTGGAACATTTCAGGCAAAGCAATAACATCTCCATGGAGACGAGGAGGTGGCTAATCCTCGCCCCTAAAAAAATTCAATAAAACACAATATGTTGAAGTTGGTCATGTTTTTATTTGTAATGGGATGAACAGAAGTTTTATCAGTACAGAACACAAATCACAACCATTCCAATCTACCCGTCTACTTTTATTGTAAAACACTTTAGAGTTTCGAGGGGGAGCGCACATCGATTTTAAGGACTGGGAAATCATGCGGACACATTTTACCTAGCGCTTTTACCGTCCATCTTCAAGCACAAGCTAAAAGTAAAAAAAAGATTCAAATAAAATAGAAACACAAAAAAGTAGTAGCCAGGTCACATTTGGGCCGGAGATAACTTAAAAATACGACAAGGGAGTTTAAGACTTCAACTGTGTGTGTGTGTGTGTGTGTGTCATAAAAACCCGCCCCCCCCCTCCTTCCCTCCCCTCCCCTCCCCCGCTGCTCCCTCACACTTCCATCGTGGCACGTCCCATCCAGACACCCCCCACCCCGCAGCCCCGAGTTGACTTTTTCCGATGCGTCTGTGGGATTATGTGGCGTAGCGCTTGGTCCACTGTTTGGCTATCCTGTCGTGTTCAGGTCTGTTTGTGGTGTACTGTGTGGCGATGCTCCCGACCAGAGGGTCAGCTGTGGACACAACCGGCATACAACAGGCATTCCTTATTTCAAGTGTACTTTTTTTTTACAGCAAGACATAGATTGAAACCAGTCAGAAATATAGTGAAAGGAGTAATGCAATTAATAACTGAATAAGTAAATACACAAATCCTTTTGTTCAAGTATACGGAAAAGTTTCCACACCACCACGCCACTCTGCGGCCTATACAACAATGCGGCTAATTTTTAAAAATGTTTTATGGGCTAACGGCCTCTACGGGCGCTTTAGCAGGAAGCTCGCCCTCTCTCTTGCTCACTCGCTCAGTACAAAAGTGCAGGAGCAGAGCTAGACGTGGAGGAAGACAGACAGGTAAATCAGCTCACACAAAGAGGAACTATTCAGATGTCTTCTCTGTGTGTTAAATAAAATGTTTTATTACAATCTGACTCATATTCACTGAGAAATTAGTCTAAAGAGGAACTGAATTTAGACGTGTCTAAATACAAAGATACACAAGCGAGAGGACGTGGGATATGGTGGTCTGAGAATTTCCACGAGACTCGTGGGAACATCATCTTTCTGTACAAAATATCTCATGTTACAACGTATATGTACTTTTTTTTCCTGTATAAATTGAGTGTGGTTTATATTCAGGAGCGTTCAATAGTCCAACTTGTACAGTAAACCACGAGGACACAAATATTTGCACTTGATAACAGTCTTGATAGTCAACCTAGCTGTCGTTCAGAAATCTGATGGTGTATCACCGTGTGTGTGTGTGTGTGTGTGTGTGTGTGTGCCTGTGTGTGTGTGCGCGCCTGTGTGTGTGTGTGTTGTGTGTGTGTGTGCGTGTGTGTGCGTGCGTCTCACCAGGGTTACAGTCGGTGAGCAGGGAGCAGATGGACAGCAGGACCTTGGAGATGGTCAGGGCTGGACTCCAGTTGTCCTTCAGGATGTCCAGACAGATCACACCCTGACTGTTGATGTTGCAGTGGTAGATCCTGGTGCGGAACGTCACCTGGAAAACACAACGAAAAAACAAAACACACATTACATATTATTATTTGGTTATAAAGGCTTTCCTCTTTTTCCTCAGTTTGAATGTTTCAGTATTTAGTAAATCTAAATCTGACATCCAAACCCAAAGTCTAATCTGCCGCGGAAAGCTGCAGCTGGAATCTAATATGTTCTATGTTCTATGTTCTATGTGCTATAGAAGTGCAAATATAATACCCAATAACATCTTCGTCAAAACTTTTTTCTGGCCAAAAACATTTCAACCATTTCACAAAATGGTCATAACATTTTACAAAGCAGGAAACATTTCTACAATAGGTTGACACACGGCCAAAACAGAAGAGGAATGTGTATTTGCAGAAAGGTTAAAGTCAACCATTGTGCCCGCATTTGTTTTTTAATCAGCAACAGCCATGGGCAGCTAAGCTAACTGTACACAAAGACTAAGAAAATAGTAGCTAGATATCACATACCAGACAACCACTCACTGCATCCCAACACCACGGCTCTTTTCTTTATTCTTTTTTTTACACTTTGCATTGCTTAGGCTAATGCAAATCTAAAATAAATAAATGTACAAACGCTTCGCCCGCACTTCCAGGCCACCGTAGCAGCAGCAGCAGCAGCAGCAGCAGCAAACAAACAAAAACGGCATAAGGAACGTCCTGTCAGATTTCTAATTGTCCTGAGCAGCTCTTCCACAGCTCACTGGTTGCTCTGCTGTTGAACTGACTTGTCCGTGTGCAGGGCATGAGCTCCCTCTAGTGGCTGCACAGAGAATGACTGCTGCTGTCTGGTTCCTGCTCTCACCTTGGGAGGTTTGAAGGGGTAGTCTGGAGTGAAGGCGATGTCCAGGAAGAACACTCCGCCCTCGTACACAGAGCCGGGGGGGCCCAGGATGGTAGACCTCCACTCGTAGATGTTGTCTCCCTTGGGGCCCGCGCTGGAACACACAAAAACAAACAGGAAAGACTGAATACAAGTGAGAACATTCTTTGCTGTAAAAAGTTGTTATATTGATACCGTGGGATTTTTCCATTTCTCAGAATAACAGAATATATGTGAAAAACATTATGACAAAACAAATAGTACAAGTTTAAAACGTTCACTGGGGCTCATCAGCTTCAGTGTGGTAACTAAGGAGCATCATTTTTAGGGCTGCAACAAACAATTATTTTAGTCATTGATTCATTGCGATTGTGACATGAATATGTCATGTTTACAATATTGGACTGAGATGAAGCTAAAGTGAAAAACATCTCCATCGATTATATTCAGCACAAAAAAAAGCTTCATGTCATTTTTGGGAATAATTACAGCTTTGTCTGAGTGATAAATCTTTTCTCTCAGCATATGACTTGTTTTGGAGCCAGTGTATGGATCAGAAATTAAATGATTCAATTATTATTAAATTGGTTGGCAATTATTTCAGTAATTGATAAGTTGTGACTTGTTTCAGATCAGACTTTATGAACCACCAAGTTAACATTTAGCTGAAATTCTAGTGACATTTTTGTATTTTTTTGTCAGAAACTCTTGTATAAATTTTTTTTTTTCGATTTTTATAATATATAAAAACACTGAATAAACAGAAACACAGAACAAGACCAGAGATTAGACGAGTAGAATAAATGAAAAACTAAGCGCATTAAGACATGAGTTACCACAGAGCCGTGCTTTTAAACTATTAGGATTTAATTAAGGAAAAAAACGAATTCTAACAAAAACATGCCCTGACTGTCGTAAACATGAGCAGATACACAATATTCTCTCATCTATGGTGTATTACTACGACAGTCGCCTTATCCGTCGCAGACAAAACAAAAGAACAGTTGAAGTCATCAGGGCGACTGTAGATGATTCAGCAAACTTTCACTCATTTCCCTCCCAATATGCAAAATGAGAACGACATGAACCAAATGACATGTAAATCAGATTTTCTAAATAAGCGCACTCTTAAGACAAACTCATTTCAAACTGTGTGTTGTTGCTCATTTAAACGGCCATGCGCACAAAAGCCATTAAACTGCCACTAAGCACTAATGCACACCCAGTGACCTAATCAACATTGACAAGTGGGTTATTAGTCTGACCTTTGCCCTTACAACTGCTGACCCCTTAACGCTTCAGCTGCGATGGTCATTCTGAAGTGTTTCTTAAGTCACTTTATTAAAACAATAATGGAAAACACACACTTTTTCACGGGAATATTTGCACCGCTGTCGTTTCAGTTTGGTTAAGTGAGGAAGAAGTGACGACCGGCGAAGGACACTGCTGAAAGCTAAAAGAAATCCCAGATAATAGTGAAAAGTAAGTTATTCAAATTTTAGATGACAAATAAAGTAGTTCTTTTCATAGTAATTGCACACATTTTTACAATCCAGAATAATCAAGCATACTTTCATATATTTGATCATTCAGAATTCTACAAGCAGCTGATTTGAATAGAGTGTAATTCACACTCATAATACATAATAAATCCCTTTTAAGAATGTGGGTTTTTTTCAAGGTACTTCTTCGAGGTAGATTGATAAGGTGAGACGTTGCAGGTGAAAAGAAAAAAACTCAATATAAAAAAACTTACAAAACCAAGTTTTTCATCATGTAATGTTTTCAAAAATGTGTAAAAAAAAACAGTCAAAATCACACATATTTCAATCTTATAGATCCAGGTTTCAATGTCTTGCTTTATTTTGTTGACACATTAGATACAACTAATATTTACAAAGGGGATTTTAGACATCTTATTTAGCATTTGTTCGAACTTGATCTAACTGAAACATTTTGTTTAAAAAAAATGAACTAAGCCTCTTTTTCACTTATAATAAATAAATAATAAATCAGGCTTGGAACTAGATATCAAATCCTTCAGTACGATCTGTCAAATTACATTACATTTACATTTACATTTTGTTTCTTCAGAAGTGATAACCTGTAAATGATGCTAAAACGGTAACCTTCCTTTAGCGACACGTGTTCAAAGCCCTCTAAACACACAGATTAGCATGGTGGCTATACAGTGTCTGTGTTAACACATTCTGCCAACACTGTTTGCGTGCGTTTTCCATTAGAGTATGTGGTCGCGGCGGCAGATCTCACGGCAGCCACAAATAGATATTGTAGCGTTTATTTACAGCGGCTCGCACGCGTCCTCGCCCACACAAAGCCTCTTGTTGTCATTCACTTTCATAAGATTATTTCCGGTGAAGGTTTGAAAGAGCGGTGGTGACATTTGAGTGGTTTCATTTGGGTAAAGCCTTTAACCTTTGGAGCGGGCACACGAGGAAGGTGGGGGTCTGGCACAGTATTCATGTGTCTCGCGGCTTCACTGGGAGTTATTCTGCATCTGACAGGCAGCGCTTGTGCCCCCGACACAAGAGGGAGGGAGGGAGCGCTGAAGTAAAGCAGCTTTTGGGGTTTGTTGCTTTTCATTCGGCTGCTTTTTGTCCTTTTGTCGGCACAGTGAAGAAGTTGCGTGCTGATTTGACCTTCTCCAACACTAGTAGTTCCGTCTGAGAGGAGATGAACCGGCGACCCTCAGGTTTGAAGACTCCGAGTGACCGCACACAGTGAATATGTCTAATTGCCAGGTCTTGAACCAGTGACCTTTCAAAGGCTTATGATGTCTCCACTAGACATCCCTGACACAGTAGAGTCTGGACTGTTGGAACCACTGGGATCAAGTCGGTTTCTCACTCAGGATTTGAACCCCGGTCTCCAGGGTTCAGAGCAAACGTGTTCCAAGGTTAAAATAAAATGTAAAGGCTAAATAGTGACTCATTGCTCATTAAATAGTGCATGTAAGAGACACAATGGCTCCATCTTCTGGTTATTTGCATACACTGCAGAATACGGTGTTCGCTAGATGCCGCTATTGTCTATTCAAGTAAACGAGGAACAATAAGAGTAACGATATGAAAAGTAACAGCTAAACCTTCCCAGGCCAAACTCAAAGAAGGTCAAACTGCCATTTCCAGTCAAATGCTTGACAAAGTTCTTCCTGAGAGGGAGAAAAAAATACAAGAACAACTAGTGACTGCGCTGCTATTACCGTGTGCTCTTATAATGCACTGCCCGTCAAAAGAAGTCACCACAGAAACGAGGGGCTCAGGCTGTAATATTTGGCTTTGCACACATTCGCTGTGGTGTAGTTTCAATAAGCTTCTGCAATATGAACAGATGTATTTCCCTCCAGTGTGTCATTATTTTTCACAGTTGATCTTGCAGTGATGATGGAGAGTGACCACTGCACAAAGCCTTCTCCAGCTCGTCCCAAACACTCTCACTGGGGGTCAGATCTGGAGGAGATTAGCTTCTGCTTCTTCTTAGATGTTTTCTCTGCCTGATGCCAATGATTTGACCCTTCTCAAACACACTGACATCTTTTCCATGACCACGGGATTTGTCTTTCCGCATGGTTGTTTCAGAAATGAGAAGCCGCTCACTGCATCAGTCGGGTTTGAATACCGTGTTGCAGCTGAGTTCTCAGCAGTTCTGCAGTAGGAGGAGAGGACCTGCTGCGTTTGCTTAGTTGTATCCAAGTGGCAACTTTTATTTTGGACAGGCAGTGTTGTTCTGATAGAGATCAAGACCATTCTTAAACAGGATCACATTACATGTTTTCAGAAATCAATATTCCTTTGAATGTCTAGTTTTAATATGAATTAGTATCTGGTTATTGGACTTTATTATTTGAAAGTGACCATGCCCATGTCCCCGTCTAAAGTGGTCCTTTATAAAGGAGGCTGGTGTTTGTCTGTTGCAGCGAGCCCACATGAAGACTGTACGCAGAGGGTAGAGCGTACACAGAGGCTACGCAGAGGGTAGAGCGTACGCAGAGGGTAGAGCGTACGCAGGGGGGAGAGCGTACGCAGGGGGGAGAGCGTACGCAGGGGGGAGAGCGTACGCAGGGGGGAGAGCGTACGCAGGGGGTAGAGCGTACGCAGGGGGTAGAGCGTACGCAGAGAGAGGCATACAATGAATTTGCGGAACATTAAATCATGGAATTTTATGGATTTGGAAAGGAAAGGGAAAAGCAGGGAGATGGATGAGCGACTAAGAGCTTGTGTGAGCTTTCACTTAAAAGAGATGCTCGATCATTGTGACGCACTCACATATAAAGAAAGGAAAAATAATAAAAAAAAAAAAGAGAAAAAATAAAGATTATAGATCTGAAGAAAATAAGACATCTGATGAGTGATTTTGAATAAAGAAAGAAAGAATAGGAAAAAAAGATAGAAACTAAATAAAGAAGAAGAAGGAGCTGATTTAGGAAGGGGAAAAGTCGAAGTGATAAAATGAAAGTTAATAAATGAGTGAATAAAAAGAGTAGTTTGAAATGCTCATAAAGAGTCGTAAGAGACCAATATAACAGTAAGCAGAATGCCTATGTGGTAATTGTAATTTACTACACACCAGTTATGGAAACCGATTCTGAGCGACATGCAGGTTTTATTTTATGGTTAAGATAATGTCAACGAATTTTAGCTAATTTTTGGTAGTCAATCAAGTTTAAATGTTACTTGGATCTTATTTCAAACAAAGAATATGACACTAAGTGTAGCACTGCAGGATGAAAGGTCTAGAAAGTAGAATTTATAGAGTGAGAAATGTGTAGCATATAATATAAATTATGGCTTACGTTTTTCTACACAAATAGCGACGGAGTCAGCAGTTGTATTTGTTTCACTGTTTTTTGTCTTGACTGTTTAAACACACATACTGAATAACTAAGTGCATGACCTGTCTGGGCTCTGCATGGGGAAGATTTTTATAGTCTGAAATCACAGATGGTAATGTAAACACTAGACTACTTCATGTACTGATGACAGAAATGCTTAATCTCAGGGCGTAATGTCCTTGTGTACTTTAAGAATAACCCGCTTGTCTTGAAAAATGAGCGAGTGACGAACACATTTCAGAATTAACTGTTAGCCACGCCCACTTGGTCCTCCCACACGCGGATGTTGAACCATGACTGAAACTGTGTGGGACAGTCACAGGGCCTCATTTCCAATAGTGATGGAAGATACCAGTGAATTTAGATTAGAGCCGATACAAAGTAATACTATTGCAAGTATCGTGATATCGATCTGATGCCAATGACCCCTCGCTGGAAATAGATTTGGTGGTGAGGCCCTGCGCTAGGGGTCACGACATGACTTGGCAGGTATAATTTTATAATTATGACACTGCATGTAATAACTGTTTTATTGATAACAGTATATCTTTTGTAGTATATATAAAAAACTACCGACTGGGATAAAGAAATTAAACCTGATTTTGAAAAAAAGAAAATTAAAACACTTGGTAAACTCCTCTAGAAATCATTTTACCATGGTGATAATTATTTTCTCTTCAACCGTAATGTACAAAAAACTAAAATATAAAAATATTTGATTAAAAAACTATATAAACACTTATACCATTGTACGAGTATTGTCCATACCTCCTAAATTTTTTTTGGTCTGTACTATCAAAAAGTTTGTTTATTTTTCGTTAAATTCTAATGGCAATATTCTGTAAAGAATGTGTCTTCTTGAACTGGAAGAAATAAAATAATTCACAGCGCAGAGTCGCTGGTAAATCTAAATCCTCTGTAAGCCCCTCTTTTTCATCACAAACCCAGTAGCAGCTTTAATTTGAATTCAAATATGCTGACGCGCTGCTAAAGAATATAATTATAGCTCTGGAAATGCATTTCAGTCATTCTGCGCGGACGGAGAGATGTGGCTCAGGAGCATTACTGCAGCTTACTAGCTAGTGTTATTTATTTGTGATGCTTTCGGGGCCCGCCACTTCCTCCCAGGGGACGGAGGGCCTTCTTATAGCTTGTACACAAACCAGCTGTTGAGAAACGCTTGAGGACATACAGTACTACGAAACGCTGTGAGATGTTCAAGAATATAATGGTGCAAGATCTTTTAAGTGTCATTGCACCGTACAGTATAAGGAAGAAGAAGCAGTAAATGAAACGGCATGTGAAAAGTGTGTGAAGTAAAGACAGGATATGAAAGACAGAATGAATTGCCCCAGTGTTTCATCTGTATCAGCAATAATTAAAAAAAGGATTAAAAACAGCATTGTTTGTAACAGAGATTTTTTGATCTTTGTTTGGATTTGAACGGATTTAGGAGATTTACTGTTCAAAGTCTATTTATTAGAATGAGTATTACAGAAAAAGTTTGAGCTATATTTGAAAGGTCAGCAGCTAATGCAACTGACATTTGGCTGGAAACTAAACTGCAGAATAGAGTTTACTATATACATTAAAAAGGAAGAGAGAACGTACAAAGAATTTGTTATCAGTGTGTGAATGTGCCAATATAAATAGTTTTAAATCTGATCAAACTGACTTTCTACTCAGCAAGGAACCATGCGCTGAAATTAAGTGTGCAATCCTTTTGTCCAACACTGTGTATGACTAATGATAAAATAATGACGTATGGTGATTATTAATTTTAATGGGACACTCATATGGCTGTTGAATAAATGACTCGCTCGGCGTCAAAAAAAATAGAATGAAAAACCGTTCTAATTTTAGCGCCGTCATGTTTGTGGTAATATTGCAACGCTGCTAAAACATATGACCTAAATCTAGTCAAAACTCAGAGCAGCTGCTGATGAGAGTGTACAGAATTAGACTTTGATTTTAACCATCTATTCTTTATTTGACCCTTTGTCTTTTATCTACAGTCTTAGAGCTAACTTAGGAACAAAAAGGGGCGGGTGGAGCGGTTTGTCTTTTGTTGTGCAAAAGTTATTGTTCTGTGTGGGAAGCACTTTTTGGTGGATTTTAAATGCGTGACTGTGAAAAAGTGCTATACAAATCATCTGTTTTACAGATTGATTTTGAGAAAACAAAGACTCAGCTTGAGCATAATGAGACTAAATCATAGAAGAGACTCAAATGTTGTCATTGTGACTCCTGTGGTGAGTGAGGGTCCACATTGTAGCGGGCCTCATTTCGTATAATGTGACCAAGTAGAAAGTTGTGTTCTTCAATCAAACACAAATCTCTAGCGTTTGCTGCACTTTGCCTGTCGGAACGGAATCCAGTCTTCCAGACGGTCCAGGGTCTTGGCCGGGCACTATATTTCATTAAGACGTGTGACGTTTGTTGATTTTCAGCGTGTGTAAGGCCGACCCATGTTTTAAATTTTTTGTGGGTTTGTTCTGAAGGCTATTAGTGAGAGAATTACATTTTAGCGTCTCACCTGTGAGAACTGTAGTTCAGGACAAGTAAGGGCAGCGCAGCAGCTCTCAAAACAACACGTGGCACAAAAAGACCCCTGTTTAAAGCTTTTCGCGTAGACCTTTCAAACCGGACAGTCTTCTCATCTTTTCTACAAGGAACAAATTTAAACACATTATGGTTTATCTTCAAAAATTGTCTTCTGATAAAATGGACTCTTACTGAATTATTCTGCGATTACGCTTTTGCATGTTCATGAAACCCCTAATGTTTGCGCAATTATCAAATCGCAAAGCAGGCTGCAATCTACCTTAGAGTAATTAAGCCCACTATTATAGACTCTCCCAATTAGATCATTGGATGAACTAAATATTGTGATGTCTGTCCTATAAAAAACATACTTGCACGCTGCACTCTGTAGTTTAGACCTACATACAAACATCGTTCTGATATATCATCGAGATTCTTCTTTACCAAGATGTGAGCCCCGACCCTGGAGTGGGTTATACACGAAGTGCACTCCTATGGAACAGAATTCCCAGCTTTTCCAATCGCAGTCACAATACTAAACTGCAACTTATATGTGATTAAACCCCGAACTATGATAATGAGCACATTTCAACAAAGTAGTTGACGTCACTGCACTGCAACCCACGCGAGACACTTATTATATATAGGCACCGCATCGCTGGTTCAGAGGGTAAGCACTGCTGCGCTAAAGCTCTGTTAACAAATCTTGGTTTCTGTGCTTCCTACTTTTAAATTTTTTTCTGCTATTACCCAATTAAGTAGTTAATAAATATAAGGCCCCTGACGCGGCAGGAGAAAAGGAATACAATATCCTTTACAATTAAACTAGATATGTCAATTTAAGATTTACCATTCAACTGTAGGTTTACTGGATATCAATGAAAAAAATGTCAATGTCTTGCTTTTTTATTCTCTTCATTCTATGGCATTTTAAACATTTTAAAAAAAGGCCAAAAATTGATGTCTGAAACATGAAACAGGACTAAATATCTATCCTTCATTTTGGCTTGTGACTGGATTAAATGATGATTAGATTATTAGTTGTTTAAAGTTTTTTTCAATGAGTACAGAGGCGATTTTGGATAATCTTATTTTCAAATACTTTACAACTAGATCTTATACTGAATAAATTGAAAAAACTACAATTATGCTAAATTTGTTGGGGTTAAAACATCCACTGAATTAATTTCAGGCGTGAAATTAGGATATAATATAAATTCTTCTGTATATTCTGTTCTCACATACTCTTGGCTTTTCAGTCCAAGATTGTAGGAAGTTTGGTGTGTGCAAAGGTGCCACTTTAAGGTGTGATCTTTGGGATCTGTGTGGGAGAAAAACGCATTTGGATAAAACGACTTCTGCTAAGTTACAAAATCTATGCATGCGAATTGCAATTAAAAAAATCTTTCTAATTCAAGTCGAAGATTTGTTGTGCCGAGATTGCAAAGTTGAGCTGTCGAAAGCAAGAGACTGGAGACAAGAAAAGTTTGAGAAAAAAAAAACACGATATAGTAGAGAAGATAAACCAGAGTTATTGCCATATTACGAAATAAGTTTACGAAAGCAATATATACTTTATATATTAAGAATGAAAATTTAAAATTATAGAGAGCAAAACATGGCAAAAAAATTAATGAAATAAGTTTTGCAAACTTTAGTGTCAAAAGCATTATATTGTGAATAAAATGTATGCTTTTTGTAGTTTACTGCAATAAACATAATTAACTAATACATTTGTATTAATGTATCTAAGACCTATTGAATACAAGTCTAGAAATGTGCAAAATCTCCCCAGTATCAATGTTTGTATGACTGGCAAGTTTCCAGTAGTGACTCCACCGCTCCTCGACGGTTACACTTTTAGTAAGTATTTCTATAACTATTGACTCTTCACTATTGTTAGTATTATGATGCAATTTTAGCTCAAAACTGAATGACAAACCTGTTCATTATTGTAATCTTATGTTAGCGGTTCTCACCCTAGAGTCCGCTACAGGTTTGAGTTACGGGGAATTTCACAACTTACTCCCAGTGGATGCTTAGGCGATATACGCTCTTATGCAGAATGAGCGGCTGTTGAGTCAAAGCAGGACCCTAGAATTTTGCTAATGTTTTGGGCCTTACTCACTATGAGCACCAGTGATCTTTTATCAAACAAGCGTACCGTCGGGCAGTTTTCCTGGCCATAATGCAACATGGGCCCGTGCATCCTGGAATTTAAAGACTGCAACGTTAAATCCTGTTTGAGAGCCTGCTCAATAACAAGCCAGCAGCAGTTAGACGTGTAAACAATGTTAAGCATGTGAGGGAGTTGATGTCCAATCCTGAAGATATACATAGAATAAAAGAAGTAAAGAAGAAACAAGTCGTCAGCATGTTTTTGTTGTCATCTATAAAACAGCCTCGGGTCTTGCAGTGGGGCCGTGTAATGATCGCGCTGAAGGAGTTCAGATAACAGCTTTGGGGTACTGGAAACATCACCGGCTGGCTGAAAGGCATGAATGACAACTTAAAGTTCAGAATGTCTCCCAAAGAGAAGAGCCAAAAAGCCTTGGATGAGAAGTTTCTCAGGACCAAAGGATTTAACATCAGAGCTATATTCATATTTCATATTCATACAGTATTGTGAAAATGACTTTAAAGACGCACTATTTGTTAACCTTTCTCGATGGAGGATCCGCTCACCTGCTTGTCTCCATGGAGATTTATTGCTTGGTTTGGCATGTTCCACACCAGTTGTTTGTATCAATACTAGTCTAAATAATAAAACAATTAAGAAAATTAAGTGAAAAAAAAAAGTCTATTATGAATTGATAAAGTTGATTTAGTGGCGTGGAGATGCGGGCAGGGAAGAAGCAGATCCTGTTTCAAGACTGAAAAAACATGAAACGTTGCATATCCAGAGGGGTGGCCAAAAATATCCTTTTTTCAATGACCGTTCCCAGTTTCAGGATACAAAACAGTTTTGGGACCTTTTGGATGACATTACTTTGGGAATTAAATTATAAAAAGTGTGAATAAATAGGAAATTGATTATAGATATTATTATTCGTTTATTTGGTGGGGGCAGTGTAGGTAAGTGTCTTGCCCAAGGACACAACAACATTGTGTTACTGCACGGGGTATTCCAGTGGTCTCCCATCCAAATACTAAACCAGGCCCATCCCTGCTTAGCTGTTCTGAGATCTGAGGAGATCAAACACTGACATGTTGGTATGGCCAGTTTATTTAGATAATAATACTGTATGTATAGAAATCTATTTGTGTTGTACAGGCGGGACAAATGTGTCAGCGGCTCCACTCACGCAAAACAGTGGATATGACCTTTGTCTGACCTGCAGAACAACCTGGACACAAACGATGTATTACAAACTACTGTTATTAGAGACACCAAAAGCAAACATTACTTCTCTTTAACTGTCCTGTCATGAAAAAACATCTGCCACCAACAGCCAAAGCAGCACAATGGGATGTGAAAACAACCTCTCACCGCTCATGAGTAACAAAGCTTACACAAGAACACGCGCTCTTATACGCAACTGTCCACGGAGCACCACCGTTTCAACACCAAAGGCTCCATCAGGACGCCTCCTGGACTCACCTGCAGTTTGGGGGAGGGTCCAGTGTAAATGTCCGCCAGTTCCTTCTGAATTCTGCAAAGACAAAGAAAAGAACACGTTACGAAACACTAAAATCAGACGTCTCTTAGTTTGGCTTTCAAAAACCATGTCTCAATCATGTGTCGAGATGGAAACCTTGGACTACAGTGACGACTGTAAGCTACGACCAGTTTACACTAAACTAAAAGGAAAAAGGCTTCGTTAAACATTTGGCTACAATAGCTGTACATTGTATGTTACCATTAATGTTCGCTGTGGTTCCAGGAAGTACATTTCTCATCCTTTTTGGCCATAGACGTTTTGAAAAAATGCAAACATTAAGAGCTTAAACGGAGACTGTGTGGAAACTGCTGACCATAACGCAGCTGTTTTCAGTCCAAAAAACACACGTAAAACTTTAGATTTGAAATAATAATGATAACAATAATAATAATAATAATAATAATAACATAGCGGTTTATAAAGTTTCGGAAAATTGTAGGTTTCCATAAGTCTCATTTTCATTACTGATACTCTCTGAAAAACCCCCGAGTAAATCTGCAACAAGTGAATTGATTAATCGCAGCCAATTGATTATAGAAATAGTTATATAGTACTTAACTATTTGAGTGCTGGAATCATCATTAACTGGTCAATACCCAGACTCCAAAACAAGGCATGAGCTGAGAGAACGGGGTTTATATACTCTACAGAGCAGGAATCACACTAAAATGACAAGGACGTCGTGAGGCTCACTGGCCTTTTCCCGTCTAAATCAATTCATCGGAAGGAATAATTGCCAGACTAATCAATTACCAAAATAATGGTTAGTTGCAGCCCTAGAACTGAGCAAAACTTTCAGACATTTCATATTAGTATTTTTTGGAATCCCTACGGGGAAAATGAATGAAAAATGAAACCAAAACCGGAACATTCTGACATTTACTGTACAATATAGATCGTTCCTGTTAATACCCAAATCATTCACATTTGAATTGCGATCCATTTTCAGTCATTTCTAATCTCCAGTGATATACTTGAGGTCTTTTTTAACCCAGAGGCCCACAGCCCATCCTCTGTCAGAGCCAGCGCGTGGTTTGGGGCCCAGTTCAGACTTTGGAGGAAGAAATGCATTTTTTTTTTTTAACTATTATTTGATTGTTATGATCGCAATTATTTATTGTTCATTGAAATTAAAAAGTAAAATACACATACAGTATATACATATTCGTTTTTGATAATCCAAAATAAAATGGTTATCAATCAATAATAATAAAAACAATCTACCATTTAATGAGTGTCTCAACTTGTGCCTAGGGAGGTCACGATTAAAAAAAGAACATCACATTATGATGATTATTCACGATTATTGACACGTAACAAAAGAAAAGTGAAATCCTTAATTTTCTTTCATTCTAACACATCACTGGTTCAGTAGTATGTGACCAGCTGTCTGAAGGCAAAAGTAAAGTTATTGTGTAATTGTATTGTGTAAAACAGTCACAAATCACTATACATTTAGCTGTACTTTTCGGGGTCCAAATTGAATAGAAATGACATAATTTAACTTTTAAAAAAGTCACAATTATTAGTTTTTAGTTCTTTATATTATATTATGACTTGAATAATCACAATTATCAATTAACCAAATAATCTTGACATAATAATAAAAAATCTATTTGTGCCAAAAAAAATTTTTCACGAAGCAACTCTACTTCCAGAGCCAAAAGTGCGTGCCCACCCAATGTTGAGCTCCTTAATCCCCTTACATTTGTCCAACACATACACACACACACGTACACACAAAACGGTAAAAAACCTGACCCACATTCAACAACAAGGCCAAACGTTCGCAGGACCAACCTTTTGGCGCTGGTGGAGAGGAGTTTGGAGGTCTTGCTCATGCTGCCTTTGCCGTCTCGTTTCTTGGGGGTACTGTCCTGCTGCTGCTGCTGCTGCTGCTGCTGCTGCTGCTGCTGCTGCTGCTGCTGCTGCTGCTGCTGCTGCTGCTGCTGCTGCTGCTGCTGCTGCTGCTGCTGCTGCTGCTGCTGCTGCTGCTGATGTGTGGAAGATGACGAGGAAGAAGAGCTGGAGCTGGCACGCGAATCTTCATCCGACATACCGAGCCTGGGCACGCGCACACACACACATACACACACAAAAGACACAGGTGTTAAGGCAAACAAGTGTGAAGTAAAAGTGACAACACAGTGGAGAAGTGATGAGAATTCTAAAATAAATGGGAAGAAGAAGGAAATTGTGTTCTAACGGATGAAGAGTGGGAACGTATATGCACATCCCAGTTGACTTTAAAACTATGCATCTAGGACATAAAACAACAACAATGGAAACGATGGATGGATACGTGTGTAGTAAAAGTAAGGAGATGGATGAAAGGAACGGAAAAAACTGGACTGAAAAACCCGGGACAAACAAAATGGAAAAACGGACTTTTACTTTAAATTGGAAAATGGAATTGTAAGCAGACATTTTCTAGACTATTCTTATTCCCCATTTTTATTTGCATCTCCACCAGCCGCACTTGGCCCTACTCAAGAGGGGTTTTTTTCCTCCTTAAACTGTACTTTTTTAGTACCTGCCTGGCCTGGATCCTGCCCAGGCCAAGCAGCACTGACACATATTGGTCAGAGGGCTTGCATGGTCCCCACGGAGGTTCCAAGGATATTGATTTTGTAATGCCACGATTATTCACGATTATAGACACTGTGACCGGACAACAGACAAATTCCCAATTCTCTCGTTCACATTACACACTCCTCTCGTTTGCCACCACCTTTGCGAAATCGAACTTTATGAATGAAAATGTTAATGTGACATAAGCGCCCTGATATTAAAGGACTTCTACAGATAGTAATCAGATTTATGAGCGACTTATAGACACTTGTGTACTTGGATATTGCTTAAATAAATGTGAAGAGCACACTTTCTTGTGGATGAAGTCACTATAATGTACCATCTATGGTGGGGGGGCAAAAAACTTAGGGACCGGTATAGAAATGCCTTTGTTATGACTGAAATGGTGTGAAACAATAAGATTACATTGAGAGCAAAAAGAAAAAGTGTTTTTTTTCACGGTTTTGTCTGAAATGTCCACATTTCACCGCGCTTAAGATGAACAGAACTATTCCATAACATGATCCACAAAGCTCCTTCTGTGGCCATAATCACAGCACAAACCTTTAGCTGCTCCATCTGCCTAAAGTCACCTCAAACACGCAACTTCAGTGTTTGAGTCCAGACCCTTCACCCTCAGCGCGTCTTATCATCCCGGTGCAGACTGCTGTGGTCCACGGCACGGACGGGCTCGGCCCGGTCCTGGTTTGGGGGAGAACTAGTTTCACCGGGCGGTTTAAAGGTTTAAAGGTTTAAAGGGCCCTCGTGTTGATATTTGAGGAACTTACCGAGCAGGCAGCCGTTTGCATACGCTCAATCATGACCTCGGCTAATGTTTGCAGTCGGGCGTTATTTTTAGCTTTCTCGCCTGCGACAAAGGAAATCGTTAGGTGAGATAGTTCGGCTAAAGGCCCGCGTCTGGACCGGAGCGGGCGGCGGAACGACAGCCTCAGACGGAACCTGGGGCTTGTGTCGATGCAGAAAGGTCGAAGGGAAAAGCAGAAATAGATGGACGGGGCGATGTCGCAGGCAGAGAAGCCCAACAACACCTCAACAGTCTCCCGGCGGAGGAAACTTTGGGCTGCTCAAGTGAAGCGGTGCTGCCCGCCTCTTTACACCGCGGCGTATCAAAGGCGACGGGATACAAAGGTAACCGGAGGTAAATAAACGCTTTCCGTGTCGTTTCGGAGCCGTGCCGTCGAAACGCAGCTCAACTGATCTAAGAGCAGCCACAGGATGGACCGACTCCTCACGCGGAAACATTAGCGCGAGCGCGAGCCCCCCCGAGCGCACGCGACACGCTCGCGACACGCTCATATAAAGAACCGAGAGGTGATAGAGAGCGGGAGATCAACGGTTCCGTACCTTTCTTTGTGTGTGTGCACGGCCCGTGTGTGTGCCTCTGTGCCTCCGCCGACTGGACACCAGTGTCAACGCTCCGCCGTGTGCGCATGCGCTGCTTCCGGTCAACGGATACAAAATAAAAGCACGCACGCGCCGCTGCTTACCGTATACCGAAAGAAAAAGAAAATAAAACATTTGTAGTTTCAGATTCAGAGGAAAAGGTAAATTGAGCCCAAACTGTAAAGCTGCTAGGCAACCGACGTGCACGCGCAGCCCCACTGTACAGAGCCAGTACAGCTCTACATGAGAGTATAGGTCTATAAAGGCTTACTCCTGAAGGCCTGCAGCAGACGTCTGCAGGGGGCTGTCACTTGTCCTGGCTTGAGGACCCCAGACCTGATCCTTTGCAGAGATAAACCCCACCCTGCCCCCTGCTGCATACTTATACATGAGTTACCTGTTAAAGGGCAGGATTCTCTAATGCCAACTCACCCCTTCAGAGTTCTCTTTGTCGAAACCAGGACTGTCAACACCTCAGGCCCTCCATGCGATTTAATCAGCCCCACAACTCATCTTCCAAACATTAAAAAAAAATCTTGTTTACTGGTTTAATACTAATCCTAGTTTAATTCTGGTTCAGTTCTGGATGGCCAGTTTTGCAAAGCAATGTTGGTAAAGCATTTTGTATGATATTTCTCACACAAATCTAATCTATCAGTATTTTATTGTATTACCCCGGTTTATTGAAACAGTGTTTAGGATATTTTTTGCGACCCAAAATGTTGTTACAGTGGCGTGATGTGCACCGCCTTTGAATAGCCCTGGTTTAAAACATGCCCATTTGATGTCACTTTATGCCAGATGCCCTCCCTGAGACTACAGCTGACCCTTCTCACACTGGACATGGTCTATTTGAACCACTCCCCTCAGGCAGGAGGCTACGGTCCATCTGGACCGGAACCTCCCGCCACAAGAACAGTTTCTTTCCCTCTGCCGTTGGACTCATGAACACTTCTAAACACCTCACACTTTAAATTGTGCATATATTAAGACAAAGTCGATTTTATTTGATTTGTAATTCTAAATTTATGCCTGCCTTTTTTGATATATTTTGCTACTAATCTTATTCATTGTTGTGTGTTGCACCTTTTTAAATCCTATACATTGACAATGGCAATAAACCTCTTTCTGATTCTGATTCTGTTGCAACACACAAAAATCTTCAAACATGTCCAAAGCAAGAATGAGACCATCATCGAGCAGGAACAGAAGGCATGAGAAAGAGGCGAGTATATGAACTAATAATGTGTTATTTGGGGCTCCTTGCAAAGGTGAGGGGCTGGGTTATTGCTGAATGTGTCACAGCATGGCATCGGACTTCTCTAGTTTGCATTTCTGCATCACAGGTCTTTTACTGCCTCAACATTCCTTAAGCCCAACTCTGGACTCATTTTAAAAGTTGCTGGCCAAACTATAACATCATACTCTCTTCACTCAATGACGTGATCTCCATTTGGAGTTTGCAGATGAATCAACCAGAACGATATGTGTGTACCTTTGTTCCTTTAAAAAAAAGAATGTTTTTATGACTAACACTAATTTAATAAGTCTTTGTTTTAAATACTACTGGTAGATATAGCTGCAATTGCTTATTTCTTTGAGGGTATGAGTAAAAATGGGAATTGTTTTCTTTAATGCATGCCCGTTTTGATTTCATAGATGTTGTTTTATCATTGTTCATCGTTTTATATTGCACCGAATCACCAAAGAAAGTTCCTATGTTTGTGAATTTTGCTCATTGACAATGGCAATAAACCTTTTCTGATTGGATGGAACTACTTTTTATGCCTGTTGTCCTGCCTTTTGCATGTTTAACAACCTGCTCCTGTCTCTAGGAAAACTCTATTTCTTCTGTAATCGGATGTTTTTCTCAAGCTTATGTCACTGATTCACTAAATGTACTAAATTGTGTGTCAGTGAAAGTCGTCTGTCATGTTTTCTCTCTATTTGTCTTTCTTTTATTTGTACTTTATCGTGTGGATCTCCTCGCAATCAGTCTCAAGGAACTATCCTATCTAAATACATAAATATTTGGGACATTTTTAATCTGGCCGCAACCATGTCAGATTCAAAATGTGCCAGATCTTTGCCATAAGTGACCCATGTGTGTGTGTGTGTGTTGCCATATTTGAGCCATTTTTGATAACGCTCACTGTATGCGGGCCGCTTCTGGCTGATATCTGTTTGCCCGGGCACAATCTGCTCCAGAACAGACATATCTTTGCCATGAGCGGCTCACTTTATTTGGTTCACCTCTATGTACGTAACAATAATGGAAAAGCCAGATCGCTGCCTTTCGGTGCCCGATAATCATTCAGCCAAATTTGGGTCATATTTGTTATTGCAAGGCCCACTTCTGCCTCAAGTACCATCACTTAGCCAGATGTGGGCCACATCAATTTGATATCTCCACAGATTTTTCTTTTATTTTTTTTTAAAGAATAAACATAGAACATAGAACAATACAGAAGACAACACGACCAGAGAGTGAAAATCTAAATCAGAACACGAGTAGACATTTACTGAAGAGCAATAGAAACACAATCACGGCACATTTGAATTCAAATTAAAGTCCCATTTAGCTCAAAGTCGGTCAGATTTGTACATTTCCAAATGAAGTCTGAATGTCAGTTTTTCCATTTGTGATGATGTCTGTTGGGTTTGTGCCATTTCTTTGTGATGGCCTTTTTCCTGCTGCCAAAAGTACATTCTAAAGGTATCCATTTATTGTGTCAGTGGCAGGAGTTTTGAAGCCCAAGTACATAGTTCTAAAATTGAGTGTATCTTCACAGATCTTACCTGTAACGTGGCCTGCTGGCTTCACTCGCTTGTCTCCATCGCGTTAGATACGTTTAATGCCATACTGTGGAACATTCCAGGCAAAGCATAACATCTCCATGGAAACAAACGCCAGAAAAGCGACATAGCATATCTTCAACTGCACGGTTGTTACCAGATGATAATGCACACAATAATACGGTATAGTTAAACTTTTACTAGAGCTAACATTCACAAGAAGCTATAAAGCAACGCTACTGTTAGCCATTAGCTGGAGTTACTACCTCACAGAAAACCACACGACAAGGAGTGACACTTTAAGAGACCATTATAGTTTCTGATAAACAGGCCTGCCGTGTCCAATGCGCTGCAGCTTAAATAAACATTAAACAAAGCGGTGACTGTAAAGCGTCTGCCGAATTATGAAGTGGCATATTTATTGACATTTGTTAGCATGTAGCCGAGACTATAACAAGCTGCAGCTGGAGCAGAGGGGGGCTTTTGGGGGGAAAAGAGTTAATTACACAGAAACGTTAGCATTAACCAGTGCGCTTTGTCACGGCAGACTGGACTGTCACTTATCCTTGTACAAGAGGAGTCCGGTTGCACTGGGCTAGCGCAGGATGGCTTTGAAGACAAGACGTCGACCCACTAACATACAGAAGGAAGAGGCATGGCACGGATCAAAGACGACTGTGCAGTGGCCAGTACTCTGTTACATTTACTCATGTGGATTAGTGCATTCACTTGAGTCGCTTTTTAAGATTTCTCAGAGTAGATTTTGTACAGTAGACTTTTTTTTTTTACAAACTTTTTGACAGTGTAAAAGTAGTCTTTTTTTTTTACAAACTTTTTGACAGTGTAAAAGTAGTCTTACTTTAGTAAAAGTTAAAAAAAAAAAAAGATCCTCTTCCCACTGTGAGTAAGTCTACAACTGGCAAAAATCTGGTAAAAATGATGAGATAATTCAATAATTAGATCTGAGCGTTTACATGCAGAAGAGGAATGATCATCACAAACACCTGGTGCTGTGTATCAGTTAAGGCTGTGGTACACGCCTTTATTAGTTGGAAATGAGTACGTTTTGTGTGTTCTACCAGAGTATCTTGTAAAAGCAGCACTTTGAATGCTGCCGGTGGTCAAGTGGTTTTAAGGCACAGCACAGCGCACATGTGCCGGGCTCCAAGTGTCGTGAGTTCGATTCCAGACTCTGACAATTTACTGCATGTCCTCCCCTCTCTCTCATCCCCCATTTCACACTGTACTTTCCTGTCAATAAAGCCTACGGGCAACAAAAACAACCAAAACTTAAACCACAGCATCATCTATGGATAATAATAAAGCATTATATTTCTCGTGAGAGCTGAAAGCAGCGCTCTGATTGGCTGTGCTTGGGAGGCCCACCCCAGCTTTACTTCACTATCTGAGAAAGCAGTTTTAACCATGCATGTGCCATAAGATGACTGCATGGGAATATCAACAGTGTGCCAGAGGGTTTGTGCGCGTGAAGGACGAGTACCGCAGCTGTAAGTACTAACTGCTGTATTTGGGAGACAAAAGTACAATGACTTTTCAAATTTTGCATCATTTTCCTTGTCAATCTGTACAGGTGTGGACAATCAGAAAGAAATCCGATTATACTCTCATCAAATAGAAGTTTACATGACATTTTAATGATCTGAGAACTCCGGACATTAGTAAATTATCAGTATCACCGCTCCTTCAGATATGATTATGTTTTTTATCATTTTTGTGGTTTATCAACATTTATACTGACTTGCTTTATAGTATTTTGCTTTTCTTCATATCTATTCCCTGTTTCTTGCTTGTGTGCACTACTCAAAGGACTTACCTGAAGCTTAACAGCACCAGGTGTAAAGTGAAGTGAAAATGTAAAAAATATAAATAAAGTTGTTATGAGTAGACTTCTCATAATTTCCATACTTACTTGTTTATTCCGAGCAAAAACTCTGGCCTTTTCACATGTATTGATCACTTTCCTCATTGCAACGCTCTTTATTCCTCACGCACAGTTGCCCTCAGCCGCTGCGTCAGACCCCGGCCCCCTCCTCTCTCCTCATGCCATCTGTAATTAACTCATGCACTCTGCTCCACTTCACTACCTCCTCGGCAACACCACGGAACAACAGCAGTAAAACGGTCATATCTGCTGCAAAAAAAGTGCCTTCAGCGAGCAGTCCTTTGTTGAGGTCTTTGTTCTGTTTTCTTTTCAGCACTCACAATATGGCAGCGATCACAGGTACTTCCAACTTCTCACTGGGCTGTGAAAATGAAGCTGGAGAGCACAAGCATGGTCACATGACACCGTTTTTAAGTGCTGAAAATGCAATGTGCTCAACATTTGAATCACATTGTTAATGACATAACTTCAGGCTGTATGCCGGGGCTGAGGGGCTGAGGATGACTCTAATCTCTGAGACTATCCGTGCGCCCTTGTGCAGAGAGCTGAAGGTCACTCTGGCTTATGCCTATCTCGAGTAAAGATTGATTTGGGGAAGCAAGCCTTCTGTTATGCTGCTCCCACAGCTTGGAACTCTCTCCAGTCTAAACTGAGGGTATGTGTGCTTGTTTTTGTGCCATTTTAAAAAACAAATATTGAGAATCCTACAAGTATTGTCTGTACTTTTAAATGTAGTTTCTTAAATATCTCTTGTTAAACTGTGTAAAAAAAACAAAAAAGGTTTCAATCTCAGTGGGTTTCAACCTGGTTCAATAAAGGTTAATAAAATAAATAAAATGTGTGTCATCTATCAAACAATGTCATGTTGAAAATAGCCATGCTGCTTATCACTATTTTAACATATTACACTACCCACAGTTCCCAGTCGAGGGCGACAAACACCTAATCCAAGTGTTAAAATGCTCAAACCACACGAATTAACACAATTTTTCATGAATTTGTTTTGTGTATATAAGTTTATAAAATGTTTGAATTCTTCTTCTTTGGTGATGTTTTACGGCGGTTGGAATCCATAGTGTTCCATTACCGCCATTCTTTAGATTTTATTCTTTAGACTTTATTCTTTAGACTTTATTCTTTAGAAAATGTTTGAATGAGAAGTTACGTGGAGTGAAAGGGTTAAATGATCTGTTCCATCTTGTGATGTCATTTAGTGGTAGTTGTAAAGTTCAAAGCTATATTTAACCCCAATTGAACCACTTTACTCTAAGTAGTTTTAATGTTTGTTTGTTTTTCTTGGCACATTTACATATTTTTTATTACCTTCTGTTCAGTTGAGATTGCCACCGAAAGTCTCTACTATCTTCTGGGGCACCGAGAAGTGACGTTTCATCTGAAACAGCTGTAGCTTTAAAGTGAGTCAATTCTAGGGCAGAAATGAATGATTCTTGTGATGATGTATTCTCTTCATTTAAGAACAGGCTTAAAACGTTCCTCTTTGAAATCCCTTATGGTCAGGCCAGTTAGGAACAGAAATAAAAAACGATAGTTCCCAGCTATGCTGCCCTAGCAGCAACTATAGTGGGGGAAGTATGGCAGCTTGAGCACTATCCTCTGTTTCTTACCACTTTTCCATCAAACAATATTTAATATTTAATTTCACTTGCAATCTGTTCATCGCGTTTCCTTCTTTTTCTCCCACTTCCCCGACGGGAGTGGAGCAGGCACATCGATGACCTGTGGATCCAGATGCTCCTCAGCTGCCTGGAGAAACGGTCTCTACTTCAAATGAACGGATCTCTCCTTCACTGTGAAACTTCTCCAGGTTTCTACTTTTTCCCAAAAGCGGTTTGGTAGTTTTTCCTGGCCGAGAAGGAAGGTCTAAGGACAGGGGAGCTTGGGACATCTGTCTAAGGACACAGGACGCTGGGACATTTCCCTGTCCCTATGAAGACTGTTTAATCTGTTTTTATTCTGTTTTCCACTGTCGCCCCTCGAGGCAACTACTGTTGTGATTTTGGGCGTTACAAAAATAAATTGAATTGAATTGAATCTCCTACTTGTGTCCATGATGATAAATAAGTGAATGCCGTACAGTGGAATATTACATAACATCGTCATGGAGACAAGTAGGTTTGTGCACCTTACATTCTGCATTATTGTGTTGTTCTTGTCCTTTAAACATGCTCTTGATTAGCTTTGCTTTTATAATCATGTGTCTCCTGAGAGCACACGTTACTTTATATCTGTGTGCTGTTCCCTCAACGGGATTTGTGTTGGAGCTCCATCTACTAGCAACAGAGGGAATTAACGTGGAGAAATAAACAAAAGCTAGCTTGCCCCGACATGCTAACCTAAGTTGTAATGTATGTATGCATCATTGGCTCTACCAATGATGTCACAAAACTGGGAAATTTGAAACCAAGTGTTTTTGTGAGACTCAGAGGGGAGAAAACTTACTAAACAAGCGTGTATAAAGTTAAATAAACTCCAGTTCTAAAAAGAATCAATTGAAAAGCATGTGCATAAATAACGGGATAGAAAACTTACTTTACACATTGAGGTGAAATAGCTTTTTCCTTTTATAAACAAGTGGAATCAAATACTAGATTTACAACATTGTCATCTAAGGCGAGGCCGACTGCTAGATAAATGCTCCTTAAATCATTTTATCATGAGTATAAATGACGACATGCCCAAGATAACCAGTGTCATAAACGTAGCACCATATCTCACCCATACTGTATGTGATTATAAGATGACATCATTTAACTATCAACACACAAGAACCAAATCCTTCATATTTAGATATCCAATATGAGAACATGATATCACAATGTGCGTGTGTGCGTCTGTGCGTGTGTGCGTGTGTGTGTGTGTGTGTGTATACATGTGCTTCCTCAATGTGTTTTTAATATTTGAATAATATTGTTTTATTACTTAACTGTGACTGTGACTTAATGGTGATGAATGGATTTGGTTGATGATGAAGAGGTGGAAGTATGAGGATTAGTTACTGAACAGGGCGAAGTGGTTTGATGATATCCATATCTAACAATTCAACTCAGTTACAGTTTTGAATGATAATTAAAACTGTTTTGACATGCGTATCAGAGTCTTTTGAACTCCAGCCAGGCTAACCTACTCTATACAAGGGAACGCCCTCCTTCAGAAAGTGTATGCAGTGCACCTTTAATACACAATCATTTTACAATAGCATACTGTCAAAATCATTGTAAACATGTGGGACCAAATACAAACACATTTTTAAAGTCAGTTAAAGTCAGTTTCCTGTCCTGGTTTTAATCTATGGTGGAAAGTAACAATGTACAAAAGTTAAAGTACTTCATTTTTAGGTATCTGTACTTGACTAAAGTCATTTTTACAGTGGATTGTTTTTACTTTAATCTAATTTGAGAGCAGGTACCTGTACTTTCCACTCTTAACCGTTTGAACTGGACTGAAAAGTAGAATGTACTTTTCACACACTTTGAGAGTTGATCTTTTACACGTTCATGGTGACATTCTGCCTAAAGGTTTGAGTTCAAGCCCCGCCTTTGAGCAAGCAAAAATATATACATACAATTCACTAGAAAAGAATAAACTGATTTGAATTGAATCTAAGTACCGAAATGTAGTACTTCTTTTGATCCAAATATCATGTTTACATTCCAAAACTATAACGAAACTTATTTCAATAAAATTTAAAAACACATATAATATATATAGAGAAAGAGGGGAGAGACATTCGGCAAATGGTCGAGGTGTAAATATGGTATCACATACAGTATCACATGCTCACATGGTGCATCCCAGTCACCGTCTCACCTCACCGCACAGAAGCCTGGATATTGGGTAATCCTCCAGCTTGGTACTCTTGACCAAGACGCTGGCTCAAGATCTGGAGAAGGGTCCTCGGGGGGTTGCTGCACTGCGGTGATAGCACAGCGGAAATGATGGTCAAATGCAGCTATAAAAATGCATATACAGCAGACACTTGGAGCTGAACTGTGCAGGCCGACGTGTGCTTGGACCTGTCAGAAACACTGCAGTTTGTTCAGGAGAATGAGCTGCCGCCTGTGCACAACTGGACATACAGCTGAGCAAGGAGTTTGTTTTGGACTTTTAATATTGTGCTAATTCAAGGAACTGAATTGGTGGTGACAGGCATTCACCAGTAGATGATCGTAACTGGATTGTGTTTTATCAAGCACACAGTTTAGTATCTTTTAGCTGCTCACTTTGGTCTTTCACCAGACAGGTTTTTTGGTAGACAAAGATTAGAAAAATATACTATATGTACATCCCAATGGAGGACCACAAAATGTGTGGAGGGAATTTTTTTTTTCACAAGGAAATGCTAACCGTGTGTTTTGGGACTCTCCTGTCGCTCAGAAATATTGGACGGAAATCATTAAAGAGCTACAGACTGTTTTTGACACTGCCATCTCACTCAATTTTAGAACTATGTATTTGGGCTTGAAAACTCCTGCCATGGACACTCTGAATGGATATCTTTGGAGGACTGTTTACATTTGGCTGCAGGGAAAAGGGCCATCACACAGACTGAACGATCAAGGACTGGACTGATTATAACTGACATACGACAAATGGGAAAAAGATTACGCTCGGACATCATCTGAAAATGGACTTATTTGACAGACTTTGGATCAGATGGGACTGTTTTGTGTTTTTGTTTGAATGTGTCGTGATTTACTTACTTAACTTTTCATTAGATGTTCTGTACTACCTGTTCTTTATTTTTTTACTGAAAAAGAAAGATTTGATTCCATTTGAGTATTTGATCATTGTGTGTGGCTCAAGGGTAGAGTTTTAGCACATATGCAGTCTGTTTGCTTTAGGAGTCATGGGTAAGAATATCTATCTATTCTCTACTCAGTTTTCATTGATTAATTGACCAAAGCTTGTAGATGGACCAATGGACCCCAAAATGTACAACATACAATCGAATCAGCTGGCACTATTTAGAAGACAAATAGCATGTAGCGAGTGTTCGCCCTCTAACCAGGGGGTTGCCGGTACGATGCACTGGGGCATACTGTTATTAGCCATGTTTCGACTGGCACTGATCCTCAAGACTGGTTGGCTAAGAGCTTTGGCCCGCTTCTTCAATGGCGGCCTGTGTTTCCATGCTCAGTCTGCTACGATGTCACCTAAACATAACAAATGTGTTTTTAATAAATAAAATCGAAATTGTACCTGAATTATACTTTTTAATCATCGATCTCAGGAATTCATAAAAAGACAGTTAGTACTTCTAACTTTGTGTCGCTGCTAGACGTGGCTAAAGCTAGAGTAAACAAGACACAACTTCCAGTTTATTACCAGCTTCTTCTACATTTATTTCATTTCTCTGCGTCTCCACGTTGCACTTCAACGGCTCTACAAACCCTATGCATTACATAATGTTAGATGCATTATGCACTGGAAATAGGCTATAATATTATAATATGAAGTCTTGACATGAGTGTAGTGCATCGATAAACAGGGTCTCAGGGTCCGCTTAAAAGGACCGGTACAGTTCTTAAGACAGTGGAGACACTTTCGAACCGTCCCAATCAGCTCCAAAGTGAACCATTGGAAACATGCCTCGATGCTGCTATCATTTCCCCTGAACATTGGATCCAGCAGAAATGAGAACAGGACATGCAGACACTTTTTCTTTTTCAATACCCCAAATGAAAGGAATAGGAAAGCTCAGCAAATGTATGATGCAACATCTTCGGTGTGCCCCCGCCTGCTCATCTCAAAACAGGAAGTGGTCTGGTGTGTACACAATCAAACCCAACACATTCAGAAAAAACAAGAACGGAAACACCAACTTATCACATTACAACCAGTGTTTAATTGTATCTCACAAGGCAATAAATGTACAGCAAACTAGCACTATCGTCGTCATACATGGTGATGGCCAAACCTGCCCAACACATATAGTACCGGCAGCCTCAGTGTACCAGCGAGCCTCCGGACGCCATGCACTAATATTGACCAGGAGCTGAGAAACACTGAAGTACTCACTAAAAGCTCTGGCTCGATTCGTCTCCACATGATACCATCACGTAAAACAGGAAAACACGCACACTTTAGATAAGGAGGGTGGCAACAATGTTATCAACAATGCAATACCATATGGGGCTGTGGCTGCAGCAGAACTAAAAGTGAATTTGTACCGAGAGTTGCGCTAAGGCTTGTGTGTGATGTGTGCAAATTGCAGCGACAGTCGTGCCATGCCGTGAGCTGTGCGTACATATTTAGATGGAGTGGAACTGAGCGTTGTTACCAGCAAAAACAAACGTAACAGGAAATAATGGCAGCAAGAGATGGATAAAAGAGGTTCTGAGGCTGCTGAATGATATTTTCATAAAGCGTAGCACGTGTTTAAGCGTGGAAACAGCCTGGCCTTGTGACGGACAGCTTTGTGAACCACTAAGGCAAGTCTATAAAATAAGCCAATCATGACTGAATGTGAGGATACTGAAATCAATCCACAATTCCTGGTTTAAACTTTAAGTAAAAAAAAATCCCCAGATTCTGAATTTGTTATGAATAGGGAAAAAACTTACATTTAGAGATGGCAATTTGAAAGGACAAAATGTTGTACACACTTTAAACCATGTCATGTTTTCATATATGAATAAGGCCTTTTGTGTAAAAATAGTCAAAAATGCACATATTTGGGATGTATAAATCAGAAACATTTATAGTTTATATTTCTTGCTTCGTTTTGTTCACAAATTAGATACAAAATAAGAGGGATTTGGGATTTCTTATTTAGCATTTGAGTAAACCAGAGCCTACTGAAAATTGGCGTAAACATTGTGGTGTTAAAATGACAATAAATCAGGCTAAAAATTAAGATATGAACTAATCTTTCGGTAATGATCTGTCAAAATCTTGTTAAGTCCAAGATAAAGTTTTATGTGTGAAGGTGCGACTTTTTTCTTTGTCTCTATGGGAAGTTACAATTCCCATATAAATCTATGGATTAAATTAAATGTTAAAACATTGTTGGATGCAGATTGGACAATGTTGTTTTTATGTCAAAGGAGCAGAAAAAAAGTGTGCCTGTAGGATCTCACCTTACTGCTGTGACTGTTAAAGAGCCAGTATTTTTTGCATGTAATAAAGTAAAATCCGTGATGCCACAGTACAATATATATTGTGAAAGCATCTATTCAGGGGAAAATGTACTTTCTCTGCATCTAATTACTGAGAGTTTTATTCTCATGTTAATGTTTGTTAGCTTTACTGTGACAGCAAAACTCGCTCTGGGCTCATCACAGAGAATGTTTGCTGGGAATGCATTGGGTTAGCGAGCGATACATGTGGACTGCTGAAAGTTTAAAGTTTAAAGTTTAAAACGAACGAGTCTGTTTTTCTCGTTTTAAGGCAGTAAACATATCCGGTCATTTTGACAAGATCTTACTGTATTTTGAAGACAAGTTTAGCAAGACAAGATTCTTCCTTCTTTTTATGTAACAGCTGAACTGTAGCTTCCAACAAACCAAAATTCACACAAGGCAATATACAAGGCAGGGTGATGTAATACATGTCACTTGTATACAATTGTTTTACAAATGTTTACATGCATGCACACATCCTAACACATGCATACTAATAAAAACATACAGTTTAAGAGCCACACATCAATCTAAATACAGATGCAGATAGTTCTCCTACAACCCCAGCCCCATATTAACAATAAGAACATCAACATCAACAAGAACAGTAACAGTATTAAAGCTTTTCATGACCATATCAACATTCAGTGTATTGGAAAATACAATCCCAATAGACTCTGTATAAAAAAGAAGCTTTCAAGTCAGCATGGAACAGATAACAGTTCGTCTTTTGGGGTCTGGTGGATGAGAAGAGTGGGTGTGCTTCCATAGATCTCAGATGGGGGGGGTCAAAGGGGGGTCAGGGGGGCTGCAGGGCTCAGGGTTTACAGCAGTGACACATCAGTCTATGTGGCGTAGCGCTTGGTCCACTGTTTGGCTATCCTGTCATGTTCCGCTCTGTTGGTCAGGTACTGTGTGGCGATGCTCCCAACCAGAGGGTCAGCTGTGGACACAAAGACAACATGGATAAGAACATGTCTTTGTAAAGTCAAGAAAAAGAGTATTATATCATGAATACAGCTCAACAACAAACGCAACAATGATATACAATACTTTGATATATGGTCTGAAATCATGCATGTTGGAATAGATTGTTCACCAGATCAGCGGCTCAGTGGACAGCAGGCATCAGCTGTTGGCCCACAGCAGTGCACCTGCTGTTCCCACACGCAAATTAACATAAGAGGTTCCACTAACTCAAAAATGATCTAAACCTGGCTATTAACAATGTTTGGTGCAATCATTCTAATGTTACATCACTTCAAACTTTTGTCGTCATATTGCTGTTTTTTCCATCTGAAAAACCAATGTCATGCTAGAGGAACACAGTGCTCCCAGTTGGAGTTTGCAGCAGAAGGTGGACGCAGATGCCAAACATTGGTGAATTGGATTTTGACTGCTTTGGCATGAACTAGATTTATTGGTTAGTCAGAAGAATACGTTTTAGTTGTTTTGTGCCATTGTGCAATTGAGCTTCTGATACTTAACTCTGACCACAAAAGGTCAGTGAACAAACCATTGGCACATATAAGAATGTTTTTTATTGTATTATTATTTATATTTTGATATAGTGGGATCCTAAACTGGTTTGAGTCACATGTAAATTAGCAATTTAGCTAGTCCGGTAAGATTATGAGGACTCCGGAGTCAGTCCCCTGTATTTTTTCTTGTAGCCATTAGCAATAGTCCGGAAAAAAACATAAATTATGAATAATCCAGAGGGTTTGGGCTGGCACCAACCATCGACCACATTTAGGTCAAAGCTTATTAAATGTAACTGTTGAGTGTGTTATATTTTCAATCATAATTAGTGTGTAAAGCTGGCATTTGAGCTAAAGGTTAACCAACTTTACTTTACGTGGAGATTTTGTGTGCTGCTGGTACTGACTCAGATGACACGACATAAATATCATGAAATAAACATGTCATATACTGGATCAGTCCATGGCTTGGTGTAGATCTCCATTAGAAAGTCTTGCCTCAAAATTAGCCTTTTCTCACCACTTCTAACATCCTTTTGATCATTACGTCTCATCAGAATCCAGCGTGGCTAGCGTTTCCTTTCACCACTGAGATGAAATGAGCTCATTCCTTTTAACACCAAAACACACTTGATCGACAACCTCCTCCTTCCTTTGCTACCCACACACTATTGCTTCCTCTTTCCGCTTCTTGCCTCATCAAAAAATCTTAAGTTTCTTTTTTTAAAGCCAGCCCTCTAGCCCTTTGGAAAACCCTAAAAATATCCATCCATCTCCACCTCCTCCGTCTGACTCTCAGGCGGAGACCATTGGCACGTATCTCATTAAAGCGTGGGGGAATGACAGTTAATCAGCCCTCCTAGGATAGCCGTCTCCTTCTCTCCAAATGCTGATCTACCGGAGGCATCCTGAGTTTTTTTCCTCTTTCGGGACAAGTTAAAAAACTCTGGTGTCGAAGCCTATCTGAGCCCAGCGACGGTGCCCAGGGCTTGTATGTCGCATGTCATCACTTCTTCCCTTTGTGTCTCTCCCTCGGTGGACATCCGAAAAGTCATCTTAAATTTTTTATTAGCTGCCGGGGGGATTCCTGCTGTCAGGGGGATATGGAGTTCTGTACACTATCATGAAGATGGCGAACTAAGGATTTTCTATTCCCTCTCCTTTTTACGTTCAGTTTTTTTTTTTTTTTTTTTTTTTTTTTTAAAGAGACGGGAAAGCAGCGGTATCAGTTTGTCAAGCATGTAATCACCACTCTCTCAATCTGCCTCAAAGCGCTGCTGAGAAGTGGGATGGGATTGATGGCAGAAGATGGAGGAAAGCAGTTTATGGTGTTTGGAGGTTGATAGTGTGCCTGTAAGACATATATCAGGGGCAAATTTGTATAAACTTTTCTGAAATAATAATGTAGGTAAACAAGATCATGAACCTTGCTAAACCTACATTTATTTAAAAAATAGCAACAACAAAATGGCCACTTACAGTATTCATGGGTTTCAGGCTCCTTCTTGATTTGAAGGAAGACTTTCCCCATTCAAAAGATATAATATTTTGATTTGAACTGCGCTATTAGTACAACGTCGGACCGTTGCCACGTCCGTCAAATCAGGAAGGAATCTTATGCCTGAAGCCCATGAATAGCCACTCAACCCCGTGAACTTGCAAGCTGAGCAACTGATGAAAAGATTGTGGTAGTAATAAAATATCACTTCAAGAAAGCAAAGTCTTGAAAAAAAGGAGTGGTCAAAGATGGGAGCCCAGTGGCACACCAGAACTCAGTCTTTTTAGTCTACGTGACAATGTTACAATACTAACTATAAGAGACAAACACATGTCATAATTTCAGACATAGGGCAGTGGCCTATGTCTCTCTGGAGGAGATTTACTGTTTTTGAAAGATATACGGTGGGGCCAATAAGTACTGGGCAACTTAATTGGGCAAATCAGCAAGTTCACCCATTAAAAAAGATAACAGAGGTTTGTAATTTTCATCATAGGTACACATCAAGTGTGAGAGACAGAATGTAAAAACAAATGCAGGAAATCACATTGCATGATTTTTAAATAATTTATTTGTGAAAATGGGTGCCCAATAAGTATTGGGCAGCTAGAAAACAATCAACTCTTTCTGTCCCTCACAGACCAGTCACTTGCTCTTTAAGAAGTTATTCCGGCCTCACACCATCGTTAACAGTATGAATGGCACCTGTTTGAACTGATAGATGAATAAGAGACCCCTGCACACACCTTCAAACTGTCAGACTCCAGTCTTCACCAAGACCAAGACCAAGACCAGAGAGCTTCCCAAAGACACCACAGATAAAACTGCACAAAGCTGGGATGAGTCAAACTGCAACTGGTAAACAACTTTGTGAGAAAAGATCAACAGCTGGAAACATTATTAGAATATGGAAAGAAGTATGACATCACTGACAATCTCCCTCGGAGTGGGGCTCCATGCAAGATCTCACCTCGTGAGGTTCAAAATGATCCTGAGAACAGTGAGGAATCAGCCCAGAACTACACGGCGGTAACTGGTCAATGATTTGAAGACAGCTGGGACCACCCTGGGAACCACCGTCACAAAGATGACAATAAGTAACACACTACGTCGTCATGAGGTGAAATCCTGCATTGCCTGAAAGGTTCCCCAACTACACAAAAATCATGTAAAGGCCCGTCTGAAATTTGCTAAAGACCATCTGGACGATCCAGAGGAGGATTGGGAGAATGTGACGTGGTCAGAGGAGACCAAAATGGAACTGTTTGGTTTAAACACCTCTCGCCGTGTTTTGGAGGAAGAAGAATGCCATGGGGGTGGAAACATCATGCTTTGGGGATGCTTTTCTGCAAAAGGGACAGGAAGACTGGTCCGTGTCAATGGTAAGATGAACGGGGCCATGTATTGTGACATTTTGGGTAAAAACCTCCTTCCCTCGCTCAGAGAATTGAAGATGAAACAGGGTTGGGTCTTCCAGCATGATAACGACCCAAAGCACACAGCCAGGAAAACCAGGGAGTGGCTCTGTAAAAAGCATATCAAGGTTCTGGAGTGGCCTAGCGAGTCTCCAGACCTCAACCCAATCGAAAACCTGTGGAGGGAGTCGAAACTCTGTATTGCCAAGCGACAGCCCTCAAACATTACAGCTCTAGAGAAGATCTGTGCAGACGAGTGGGCCAAAATACCAACTAAAGTGTGTGTAGACCTGGTCAAGAACTACAGAACGTTTGACATTACAAAGTATTAAAAGCTGGCTGCCCAATACTTATTGGCCACCCATTTTCACAAATTGTTAAATTGTTTAAAAATCATACAATGTGATTTCCTGTATTTTTTATTTTTTTTGTCTCTCACGCTTGATGTGTAGCTATGATGGAAATTACAAACCTCTTATCTTTTTAAATGGGTGAACTTGCACATTTTTAAGTTGCCCAATACTTATTGGCCCCACTGTATTCAAATGTATGACCCACAAATGTTGAATCTAAGGGATTTGGTCATCATTTGGTCATATTAATCTCATATCTTGTCCAATACGGCGAGCGCATCACTGCGGACGCTGCACCGCCTGTCATCCGCCTGTCAGTCTCACGCTCCATCCTTCCCTCACTCGTGAACAAGACCCTAATACACTTGGGGCGGGACTCCCCACCCTCCAATCAAGAACCATGGCCTCAGATTTGGAGGAGCAGATTTTAATCCCAGCTGCGTCACACTCGGCTCAAACCATCCCAGGGCATGTTGCAGGTCAAAGTTTGATGAAGCCATCAGGATCACATCAGCTACAAAAAGCAGAAATGAGATCCTGGTGGTCCCCAAACCGGACACCCTCCTTTTAAACTGACATCAATCATGTGCTTGGGGTTGAATAATGGCACAACCTTCTGACACTACTGTATTTCACTAGTGTTTTATTTATCCTGACAGAGAAGACATTGAACTTTGTTACAGTTGTTGTTTCATGTGGATAGGTCTAGTAATTGCAGAGATATGAAGCATAAACCAGGTCGACAAATCTGCAATCTGACAGTTAAACAGCAAATTCTACCATAGAATTCTGACCTTTCCTCCAGCTCAATGCATACAGTCAGTATCTGAGGGAACACCTACCAATGTACATCTGTAGGGAAAAGCAATCCAATCATTTAAATGTAGAGAAGCTGCTCTGACACCCACTGTTCAACAACTACAAGAGCAAATGTTTCACCCACACTAGACCACGGCCCCCACTATGACGCAATGCAAACTGGATCTATTTTATACTATAGGGATCTTGAATGTTGTGATGTGACCCCATCCTTTAGATCTACAAACACTGCAATGGACAGGTTCTAAAACAGGTTAAACAGGAGGATTTCAAACAAGCCGGGCCTGTCTCCTCACAACAAAAGACTTTATAACAAGAACCAAATTTCCCTGTCTGGTTTTTTTCAGCTGATCAGTCACTTTGGTCTTTGGATAGAGGACAAGAAAAACAGGCTCGCTGGCATTTGTTGACATTGAAGTCAGCTCTTGCAGCCTAAAGCTACGAAGTCTTGATATGCAGGGCCCATTCATGCAGAAATCTGCCTTAAGCCTGTAAAAACCTCCATCATTGAAACCCTGGAAGGATTAGTGCCGTTTGCTCAGCTCACCGCTTGGAAAGGAAGGAGAAAAAAAACCTCTCCCAGGCTTCTCAGACAGTGTGTGACGAGAAATTGACCCAAAGCGAGGTGAGCGTCAGACAGATCAATATACGAGCCAACGGGGAGCCATGATGACCGGCATTGACTGTCTATAGCCCAGTGATTCTCAATCTGTGAGGACATTCTCTTTGTTGTACAGGGACAATGCAGAAGTTTGTTGCATGTAGTTCCATTTTTTTTTGCTGCTTTAGTAGTAGTAAGTTGTAAGTTAGTCCTGGTTTAGTACCGTTAAGTTCTTGATGTGGTAAAGTGATGTATTTATTTGTAGACCTTATTAAGACCTGGTTTCAGTTCTGGTTAATTTAAGACATGAAAATGGTTTAGACCAGGTATTGTCCAAACTACGGCCCGGGGGCCAAATGTGGCCCGCAGACCAATTTTGGTCGGCCCTCCAGCTTCCTGCTAAGTTGGTCCAAACAAAAAAAGTAGTACTTTTTACTGAAAAATTTGACAAATTCAAGCATTTTGATGTTATACCAATCTAATATTAATGTTCCAAGTCTTATTAAAGGCGTGGAGGCTCATCAAAACAATGTCAAATGCTAAATTTCAAATTATTCACTTCGTTGTTGGGTTTGTCTGTGGCCCTCAGATCCGTATAAGTTTCAAAATGCGGCCCTCAGTGAAAAAGGTTTGGACACTCCTGGTTTAGACCTTTGAACATTTCTTCAAGTTAAATGGACGATTTCAATTCTGTAATTTAGTCCTGTTTTGTAGTTCAGTATGGTTCATTTATTTACCTCTGTTTTAGTTATTGGTTTATTCCTATTTTGTTTCGATTGTTCCATTGGTTTACTCCTGATTTAAGATCTGTTAAGTGTTATGATTAGTGATGTCAAGATTAATATTTTTTTAAATTACCGCAAATATTTAAGGCTACCGTATGTAACGGTATGGCACATACATGTGTCTGCGGAGCCCATGCGTGTCACACAAATGTGAAAGGCTGAAGAAGGTTGAATCCACCAAAAAAACAAATAAGGTCAGTAATGTGGGACTATTTTGGGTTTCCCGGGTGTTGTAAAAGCCCATGGATATCCAATATGCAAAACCTGTCATCATAAAGTTACAGCCAAAGCCAGGCGCTAACACAAATGTGCTCCAACCTCTTCCAGATAAACATCCATCGCAGTTTGTCCAAGCGAAGGTAAAGAAAGCGTCCAATCTTTCAAATAAATGTCACATGGCAGGAAGGAGGAGGAAGAGAAAGTACAAGGGAAGCGAACGGACGTGTGAGCATGAGCTGGAAAAAACATGTATGACATGCACACAGGAGAAATATTTTAAAAATAAATATTACAATATGAGGACTCATTGTGATGTCAAGAAGGAATGCACATTTTAACTGATTTGATTTATAATGTACATCAGTTATTTTAAATCACCTGACTTCAAAGAGAAATCTTTTAGTTCCTTGTGTCATTTTTCAAATTTTCAGTAAACAGTACATTTATATTTACAGTACAGTATTTTTACATTCAATATTACTAAACCTATAACTTTAAATTCTAAAATACAGTGAATATTTGCAAGTTGAAGTATTAAAACAATAGTATGAATGGTGAATACTCTTCCCTTGTAATAATCGTAACTATAAATTTGATATTTTGACCTTATTCTTTTTGATAGTACTTGGGAAACAGAATCTTCTTGAATTTGAACATTTCAGAGCCACTTCTGTCTGCCAACTTTGGTAAAGCCGTTCACAAAGCTCACCATGATCACCATGATCACCTCTGATTTACAACGCCAAACCAATTTGATTCTACTGTCAATAAAAATGTTCACCATATCGTTTGTCATCCCATACACAGCCAGAGTGCGCCGTTTGGTTGAGTTATGGCGTTTCCTTGGTAATAAAGTCTCCGTGCATGCTGATGAGCGGTGGTTGGGGCGGAGGTTTGTCGAGCGTTTTAGACCGGGGGCAGGTAATTGGATGTCGGAGGCAATGCACTACTGCCTGTGTAAACACGATGTGCTAATAAATAAAATATAAGAGCAAATGTTGGTTTTAAAGGCAGGGCGGTGGAAGAGGGGCTTTCAGAGGAAGACTGAGCAGTGAATGTCAATATCAGAAGAGTAGATTCTAAATGTGGCAATGATTTTGGTTGTAAACCTGCCAAAAAGTAAAATTCACATTTGAAATGTAAGTCAAACTGATATTGCAAGTTAAAATGAGATTTCAGGATTAATGTTGTCACCAAACTAAACTTTGATATCGATACTAAGAAATATACTCGATTCTTGATTTCGATACCACACTAATAATAATTTAAAAAATCTATTTATTTATTTATTTATACAGGGGAAAAAACTCAATGAGAGCAACTCTCTTTTTCATGAGTACCCTGTTGAATACAAAACACATAAAACAGTAACAGAATAGCAAACAAAAATGTCAATAAAACAATCATTAAAACAAAACAAAACACATGTATAAAACCATCACGAACGCATTCAATGAGATTATCTAATTTAACTGCCTTTTGTTTGTGTATAAGGCTCTAGTTGGCACAAGTTTATTGCACATCAGATCAGGTATTCACAGTTTGAGGTCTCAGGACATTTTCATTTTACAATCCCGTTGTATCAGCAACTTTGTTCTTCCCTGTGGAACAAAACACAGAGACTTTTTAAATGAAATCATTTTATGCCTTTTAATGATTTTAAAGCACTGGTCAAGGACTACCCGCAGTGCCGATGCACTTGTTTTATTTAATTTGATCTTGTAGTGTATGTGTAAGTGTGTTTTTATGAATAGGTTCATTTGAATATATTGAATGTTTTATTTGTGTTTTAGTATCATGTGTTTGTTTGTTTATTTTGGGTTGTGTTTTAACAGGGACCCATGAAAAAGAGATCTTTTCTCATTGGGTTTTCCCTATATAAATAAATAAAATGAAAATGAACTAGTCGCTGTGTTTTGTTCCACAAACAGAAGGCAAAGTTCCTGAAATCTCTTTTTCCTGATTCGGTGTTGGCACGGTGCAGCTGTAATATAAATCTGTCCTGAGATCTCAATTGGTGAATACTTGATCTGATAATCAGGCAAACCCCAATGCGAGCTTTATACACAAACAAAAGACAGTGCTGTTCTCTTCTTACATCCAATGATTGCCATTCTACTTTAGAGTATCATTCACAGTGGTGAACTAAACTCTTTTCTTAGTTCAAGGTTTTACGTAATAGAGTCATTCTCAACACAACATAATAGTTTCATTATTAATCATTGTGGTCTTATTCTAGTTTTTGTCAAACGAAAAATCATTGATGTGAAATGAGTCTAGTTTTGAGACTAGTTTTAGAATCGATTAGAATCTGATTTTTGATACTTTTGACAACCCTAGTTGAGAAAAGATTGTGCTGAGTATTTATTACAGAGAACATGCAAAATAAGGTATAAACAATGAGTGATACAACATTGTTTTTGTTAAAGAACAAGATAAGTTAGAGTGGCTGTACCCATTTTGTTTTTCATGGAACAAAGTAAAATCAGGTTTGCCCCAGCACAGATATATTTTAAAAGCCACTAGTCAGATGAAAATGAGCGTTTTATTATTGGAAAAGCAGGAAGTGCACAGTTAGAATGCTAGTTGTTGTCTGCTTTACTATTAGGATGCTCAGAATACATTAGGTAAAATAACAATGAATTTAGACAGCTCCAAACTGTTTACAGTGAACGTGTTCAGTTTTTCATATTCTTAAAACAATTAAAAATCCGGTACAGTACCTTTAACTACAAAACAAATTGTACTAACAAGAGAATTTACTTGGTTTTATCCAACTTATATTAAACTTCCAACATGACGTATGCCAAATGGTGACGTAATTAGTTTCTCTTGAAAAAATATGTGGTTATAACTTCTTATAACGGTCTACATTTCAAATATACTCTGAATACTAATATTGGGCAACAACACTATTTATATAAAAGGCTTATTTTTGCACAAAGGACTTGCCGCAGATAAGTAAACAAGGATGACATTAAATCCCTTTTAAAGACCCTTTTCAAAACAAAATTGATATTACCCATGTCACCTTTACTGACTTAATCCTTTGTGCAAACAGTTCAATATCAGGAAAAAGATGTTATTTTGCTGAGTCAGATTAGCGAACCAGAATACGCGTGTAGAGGTCTTCAGATGAGGCAAAGAAAGGGGAACCAGACAGTTCGGCCCACATCAAAGAACGTGCTTGTCGATCACAGCTCTTTTGTATCTGAGGCATCAGTTCATTTCATCTCGGCGACGTGTGAAAATGTTATACCGCTGGGGGGACGTTCGGAGTGAAGGAGCCGAGGGGAAGGTAGGAGGAAGGGGAGGGAGGAGGACGCCCGGGCCATCTCATTTCGGAGTGAAAGAGGAGGTGAATCTTTATCAAAGGAGCCATCCCCGCCGAGAGCGCGCAGGAGGCTATCAGCGCGGGTCTGCCACAATCAACCTTCCACACCGTTCACCAATCAAATCGCCTGTCCTTTCTCCACATGTGGGGAAACGGTCGAGCAAATGTGAGATTTTTATTTTGAAGACTTTTTTTTTTTTTTTTTACAGCCGTCGCTAACTAAGACTTTTTTTTTTTTTTTTTACAGCCGTCGCTAACTTTGACGGATGGACTTGGTGTCACAATTAATACAATACCAAAATATAATGCAAGTTTCCTCCAGTTTTCCCTTTGATGTTTTGAGGCTGTATTAGACTTAAAGGACACATATTATGCATTATTTGTAAAGTTATTGTACTATACATTATTTCATATCAGACAGGCATTTCCCACTTCAGGAATTGAGTAAGAGATCCATCTACTGGCTGAAGGGGGATAAACAAACCTAGCTTGCACCCTACATGCTAATGCAGGCGCGCAGTTGTAATGAAAGTGAAATGAAAGTGATTTTCATGATGGACTTAAAAAGCTCTCAGTGCTCTACCTATGAGTAACAAAACTGGAAAAGTGTTTTCTGAGGCTCAGAGGGAGAGGACTTACTAAACAGGGTTCATCAAACAAGTGTGAATGAAGCTAAAAACAACTCCATGTTTCTGATGAGGGAACAATGTGAGACCATGGTTACAAGCTCAAAAAAGTCAATTTTTCATAATGTGTGTCCTTTACCGACCATTTCTCACTGCTGCCGTCTGCTCCCACATGTAACAGGCGCAGGTGTTAGAATGCAGCGACAACCGAAATAACAATAACATAACAAGGATTCACAGTTTCTCCAAGGATGTTTTAAGGCTATCTTCGATTTAATTAGTTTTGAAACGTGCCAGTTTTTCATTGTATCAAATGGAGGTCACATAAACAAGATTGATAAAGGACAGGATGTTTACAACACAGTCAAATGATAAAATTGTACCGTTCCTGCATTTTTTACTGCAGTGGTATAAGTAATTGCTAAAAGACTTTATAATGAGATACAGCGCTGCAAACTCAAACTGTGAGTCATTAACCACAAAATGATGACTATTATTCACATCACAATCGAGTGTGACCTTGGCTGTCAGTTGAATTATGAATAAATGAAAAGATATTAAATATCTTAATCAAACTATTTTCTTGCTTTAGTCCTCTGCACCAACCACCAAATATTATATGGGCCAACAGTAGTTCCACGACAAATTAAAAAGAAAGGATTAAAATATGTACATAAAAAGTAAGTGGCAAACAAATGCACAAATGTACCTTTACAGAAACAGATGATGTACCCTATTTTTATGTTTGTATGTTTGTTTTTATGTTGTATGTTTGTTTGAGTGTCTGTTCATTTCTATGGACCAAGTAAGTGTTTGAAATAAAGTTCATGATGATGATTAACATGTACATAGAATTAGACTAAAATATTTTATTTTATTTCTTTGTTCCATGTAACTTGTCATTTTGACTTTGTTTTTGCTCTCTGGTCTGTTATATGTTCAGTGTTTTGTATGCATTGGTAAAAAAGAAAAGAAAAAAGAAATATACGTAGTAAAAACATAAATGAATGAATTGTCTACAAGAGAAATAATTTTAGTTATACTCAAGAACTTTGCTCTGTTATTATGTTATATTATGTAGTTTTTGATGATGAAGATGTAGAACTGAATCAAAATCCGATCTAGAATAGAAATGTAACAAAAAACAAATCTCTTAGTACGATATTATCGCGATACACTTCTCACAGTAGGATATCCATAGTGATATTTTGATGAGACAGAGATGTTTCAAAATGCCTTGACAAGCACGAATAAATACAGTAATTTTCCAAATAATTCAGATATGAAGTGCTTAAAAATGTATATCTATGTTTTTAGTCATTACTGCAACTAATTCAATATTATTGTAAGACTTTTAACAACACAATATCACAACATTTCAATTATTGTTACATCTAGAATACTAATGTTTGTACTGATGTAACGTTTATCATCTCCATGGAGATTTTGCTTTGTCTTGAATGTTCCACATCATGGCATTAAACTTCTGTAACTCCATGTAGACAAGAAGATGGTGCTATCAGGCCAAGTTACAGGTCAGATCCATGGAGAGGCAGTTATCATTCTGGAGGAAGTATCCACGACACATCAGTCCAACAAAACTACACCTTCAACTGCAGTAAGTGTCATTTGCTACAATGACTTTTCACGACATAATTGTGAAGATAAAAATACTTACACGTTTCAACTAAGTCTTATTATGGTCGTAACACAAAAGCGTACAAGATCATTTGAGCTGGAGTTATTAATTCCACATATCGTTTTGAGTTTCTTTTCATTTTGAGCACAGTAGAAATATAATCAGGATGATGAACGACTGGCGACTTGTGTGAATAATCTCAACCGCACTCAGATCCTTATCCAGTCACTGCTGCTGTGAATTCAAACTGTTTCATCAGCGCCCCCTTTAAAACGACTGCCTTTCTCACTACCCCAAATGTTCACCTTTGACAGAATTTTTACCTAAGACCAACTAATCTTGTGTTACAGACAGATATCCAGGTATGTCCAAACTACGGCCCGGGGGCCAAATGCGACCTCAGACCAGTTTTTATTGGCCCGCCGGCTTACTGCTAAGTTAGTCCAAACAAGTTGTACTTTTTACTGTAAAATTGGAAACATTCAAGCATTTTGATGTTATACCAACCTAATATTAATGTTCCAAGTCAAATCCCAAATTTTGAAAGATTCACTTCATTGTCGGGGTGTCTGTGGCCTTCTGCGCCGTATACGTTTCAAAATGTGGCCCTCTGTGAAAAAAGTTCCGACACCCCTGATGTAACCTTTCTGATGGAGGGTCCACCACCTGCTTGTCTCCATGAAGAGGTTCTTACTTTGTCTGGAATGTGCCAGGTCAGATCTGTGGAGAGGAGAGCCTACTCACAATAAGAATGCAACTTCTTCTTCTTTTTTTTTGCAATAAACACTCTTGTAATTTAATAGAGGGTAATTTAAAGAACATCAGATACTGATCAACACTATACTGACGAGCTAGCATCGATACTTAAAACCCCCCACATAAACAGGACAAATTAAACTTGAGCTTGATCAGAACTTGTATACAACCACATGGTAACATAAAGCAGTACAATTATTTGTACTTGAATACACTTTGATATTGTCTTTTATTATAGTAAAAGTATTGTATCTTATTGAGCAGGTGCAATGTATTCTTATCACTTCATCTGTACAAGCTCTTTTTGGGGGTTGTGCAATAATATTACAGCATGGCCATTGCTCTGTATTGAATGTGAGCCCAATTTACCTTTGAATAAAATCAAGTTGAACCTAATCTATTTTGTGTTTAAAATATCAGTCTGTTGTCTAAAACCTTGACATGAAAAATTGCATTTTTATTGTAATTGTGGTATCTAGAATCAAGTATATTCCTTTGTATTGAAATTGAGTTTGAAATGTTAATATTGTATTGACAAGTTACACTAGTATAATGACATTAAGTGGCAAAGCAGGAGACAAGCAGGTACCAGACCTTCTACCAGAAATGTTACAAAGCGTTCCTTTAAATTTAATTCAAGGCTCTCAATATAGCTGGAAAAAACATGCTTTTATGACAACGCTGATCTGTTTGAAATATCTCAGGCCAGGATCGAAGATGACACACAGGTTCTTCACTATGGCAGCGAAACAAGGTGTAGAGAGGCCAAAACTGGGTGTGTCATCATGGGCCGAGTCAGAGCTGAACAAGATCTGGCCTGTTTTGTTTTTGTTAAGATGAAGGACGTTCTGGGAGAGCCACTGCTTAATGTCCTTAAGGCAGCTGTGGAAGGGGTCCAGGACAGATCTGTCACTCAGAATCACAGGAAGGTAGACCTGAATGTCTTCTGCGTAGAAATGGAAACAGATGTTGTGTTTGGCGGTGAGTTGACCAAGGTGCAGCATACAATAAAAATAGAATAGGTCCAAGAATAGAACCCTGGGGGACACCATAGGAGAGAGGAGCCACTGAGGAGGAGACATCATGTAGTGTTACAGAGAAAGTCTTGTTAGTGAGATACTGTGTGATGAAAACCATTTGAGCACCACTGGAGACTGGAAATGAGAGACACTCATCACAGCCTGCTACCATTGCCTCTCAACCAATCAGCTCTCAAGACATCCAATAACTGTAAATACACAATTTCTTTTCTCGTTTTCTTTCGTTGTTTGAGCTAAAAAAAATAAATCACACAACTCTCCTTTATCCCATCTCCACCAAAGCTGCAGAACTATCAGCCTCCTCAGCCTCTCCATCTTTAAAAATCCATTACACTCTTCCTGCCAGGATAAAAGCAACTCATTTCAACCATACAAACACATTAAATAATAATTCCACTCAGCGCCTCATTTGTCAGTGTCTGTCTAAGTCTCTCCAGACTGAAGTAACATTTGTTCTTTTGAAAACCGTAACATTATCTTTGTGCTGTCTTTGTGTGTGTTTGTGTGACTGCTGTCCTCCCCGGCGATGTGTTCCTCATGTGCGCAGACACACAGAGCCACACTGACACACTCCGCTGGGTAATGTACAGGCAGAAAGGACACGTCACTCACCTGTCGGGGCTAAAGTAGGCTCAGGGTATGACAGGGCAAAGGCTTTTCCACCACTTATTTATGACAGAAGCTTAAAACGCTCATGAGTCGGGTTTATTTATAGGGCGTTATTGTTTATCTTTCTTCATGTCTGTTTAACATTGAAAGAGCAACCTGGACAATAGTCAGTTAGACGCTTGTTGATCGACACGGACATTCTTCTAATTGCATGCTAACTGTTTTTATAACTGTTGAGTTGAATGAAATTAACTGTTTAATTGGAACTTGGATATTTCACCCACTTTCTATTTTTTAAATCGTTTTGCAATTATATTTGACATGTCAGCTACTCCGAACCACAAATCAATTTTGCAAAACGGAGACTATATATATGCTAGGCCCAGAGAGTAAAAACACAGAGATGCAGCGATATGGAAATGTTAGGCTTATATGATGTCACCATTGGGTTAGTAAAAAAAAACCAAAAACAGAGATATTCATTTGTGTCATTATTGTCCGGCCCTAATGAGAGGGCAGACCAAAGTCCAACAGTGCTATGAGTGCAATGGTGCTACTGTGTGTGTGTGTGTGTGTGTGTGTGTGCGCGTGCGTCTCACCAGGGTTACAGTCGGTGAGCAGGGAGCAGATGGACAGCAGGACCTTGGAGATGGTCAGGGCTGGACTCCAGTTGTCCTTCAGGATGTCCAGACAGATCACACCCTGACTGTTGATGTTGCAGTGGTAGATCCTGGTGCGGAACGTCACCTGGAAACAGAAGCACACACCATTAGGGCAAGGTTTGTCACAACCGGTGTATTTTGAAGTAATGAGATGATGGGACAAGACACACAGCAGCTGAGTCGACACGAGCAATCCTTCATAAGACAAGTTGTGTTCGTTTTGGTTCACAGCTGTTATACGTCTGTCACCAAAAGATAATGTTGTGAGCTATCTTTTCAACGGTTTAAGACACAGTTACACACAAATAACTAGGCGAGTAACTATAATCTATATAATCGCGTTGCATTATTGCGTTACTTAAAAAGTGATTACAGAAATCCCTGAGTTTGTAACTAGTTACAGCCCAGCACTGGTTATGAGGCCAAAATTGTGAACTCAAGCACACCATTTATTTATCTAATTATTATAAATAAAAATCTCAAAATCTTGTCTCGCCCAAAACACCAGACTGGGTCCAGTCTGGTGTTTTGTCTATAGTAATCCCATCTATAGTAATGACTGTGCCCTTTATAATGCTTCATTAGGTCTGAACACATTTTTGGATTTAATTGGACGGCAAGAATATACTGTTGTAAATTGCCATGTACTTAAGAGCACAATTCCTGATTCGTCAACGCCTCCTGAGGTGGGAGGGGCTAGGAACAGTAAGTGGAAGTGGAGAGAAATACACAATAACTAAACTTCAGTCTAAAAATATATATATATCCCACCCTTTAAAAAGTGACAAATATATAGTTTTTTGCTTAGTTTTTTGTAAACAGCAATTGAAGTCAACAAAACAGGCCAAGTCATATTTTGAATTTTAAATACTGGCACAAACAAAATTCAAAGTGAAAATTTAATGTGAAACATTTCACAGCAATTACTTCATAATTTGGGATTGAGCGCTAATGGCTTAGTGTGCATTAAATATATAAAAGGAGCATTTTTTTATTAGAATTTAAAAAAAGCAAATTTCTGCAATTGTAATTCAAACCGAATCAAAGAATCAGTTAGAATTTTGCCAGTATTTCAAATTACAAATATGAAACATTTTCTCTTCAAGACAACGTGGGTAAAACAATATTATGTTGAGAAGTTTTCAGTTGGCAGTAGAAGTGAACTAAGCCTGTCTGCTGCCGTTAGAAAGCAGCCAAGCCTGACCTAGTGCATCATTACGACATGACCTCTGACCCTTGTGATTTCTCAGACCCATAGTGCTGAGCGGGGCCTCTCTGCTCGCCTTCTCCTTTGTCCTGCTGTTATTCATTAACACCGCTCGCTCGCTCGCTGCCTCCTCCAAACAAACACCAGACTTGACATTTCTGTCATGTTTTGTATTTTGTGCAGTGTTGAGTACGCATTAGTGTTAGAAGATACATGCAGTGTACACTGACAGGCCAAGTTGTGTGGGCTTCTGTTTTTGTTTTTATTTATATATTTTACTTATTTATTGCTATTGTTATGGTGTTGCTTTGTTTTGAAATGTACTGGTTTAAATGTTTTAGGATTGTTTTGTGTCTGTGCAGCACTTTAGAAACGGTTTTGTTTATAAAATGTGCTATCATCGATAAAGATTCAGCTGTAGTCATCTGGAGACTGTTTTTTTAGAAAACAAGAAGTTTCAACTTTCATACAAAAGTCATCCTCAATCTGTGGATCTAATCTGAGAACTCAGATGTTTATCCTACTCTGGGCTGAGTAAACCCCTCCCACTGGGTGGAACCTCCTGATAATAGCCTGTCCTGTTTATCTATTCCTTTACACTGTTTTAAGTCTCACTTTAAACTAGTCTACTTTGTTACCCCAGCAGTCCTATAAAATGTGCAATATAAATAAAATGAAAGTAAATTTATAACATTTAAAAGGGACTGTACCCCTTTTTTGTCCCAGCGCAGATATATTACAAAAGCAGCTTTTAGGGTGAAATTGAGACAGCTGTGTTTTATTCTCCAAAAAACAGGAAATGCAATGTTAGCATACTAATGTTTGTTAGATTTACTGTGATAGTAAAAAGTTAAGAAAGTGATTATAAACTCATTGTGGTGAATAGTTAGGATGCATTAGATAAGTGAACAATAACTTTGGATTTCTGCCAACTGTTTAAAATGAACTTGTTCTGTTTTTAGGACAGAAAAAAGAAAGTACAGCACCTTAAAATTCAGACAAGCATAATTTTAAACCAACAATCCCCATCATTTAACATAACTATTGGCAGTGGCTTAGTGGTTAGAGCATTCGCCCTCAAACCAAAATTTGGTGTTTCAATCCCAGCTACTATTGTTATGCCCTAGTCAAAGAGGTGTGGTACTGGTGAAATCTCTCAAACCTGAGTATCGCAATGATGTGGCAATATTTCTGCACCCACAGTGTACTGACAATACCACGAGATTACAGGGGCTCACGCAAATACAAATACAGAAAACAACTGGTAAACAGGGTTTTTTATCAGTAAAAAGCCAAATTAAACTCACAATTCACTCAATAATATTATTCTTATTATTGCCCAATGACAATTTCATTGTTTGATTTCAACAATTTTGTCCAGCCCTGCGAGGCAACTGCTGTTACAAAAATAAACTGAATAGAAAACTCCAAAATCTCAAGATAACTCACTCCATGCTTTATCCTTTCTGCTGTTGTGAATATAAATCCTTAAAAATCCCTCCAAAACAATCAGTCAGCAAGTAAAAATTTTGGTCGTCCATGACCCTAGTATTTTTAGTGTGTCAAAACCCAAATTAGCAAGATTTACTTAAGGTCAAAACTTGTAGAATTTATATATAAAGCTTGTTGTGCTTCAAACAAACAGATTACGTTGGCCGACTCACCTTGGAACAAAACATTGAATTTGCATTTGAATTCCCAGAACACTGCGCATCGCTTCCAGGTAATTTCAAGCCATTTGCAAAACATATCTTTGTAATCGTCACTTTTCAGAGACACAGGGACCCTATCATTGAGCACATCATGAATAAAGAGAGGACACACACACGCGCGCACACACACCCGTTCCAGTGTTGAGGAGGATTTCTTTGGATGTCAGAGTACACAGCGTGGCCCAGTGCTGCCTCATTACCAGACAGTAATCCCATCATGCTGGTGCTAATACATAATGATGCAGGCCTTATGTCACACATGGGTTAGAGACGCTTCTATCAATGGTGTCATCAAACGCACAATGAACAATGAATGAATACACAGGGCTCTGCATTAATCCTGGCTTCCCTGATCAGATCTGTGGTGATGTAAGCGACTTGAGCCCCTTTTCCACTTGTACCTCATTAGCACTACTCAAATGTACTCAGCATTTTCCTTGCCACAGATGGTTTTCCACCAGAAATAGGAAAAAGCAACAACAATGTGTGGTACAAGCAGTTATTTTGTTAAACAATATAACCAGTCCTCTTTGTTTGGGTTTAAAAGAAGATTGAATACATTACTTTACAAAATTCTTTCATTAAAAGTGTTTTTAAAAGACAATTTACTACTGCTACTACTGACTTGGTAAATGCTTTTATTAAAGCAACTTTTAAAACATGATCCTCCATACAAAACAGCAGCCCGACAGTTTACCATGTGTCCTGATCTTTGATACAGGTTGTAACATCAATTCAGAGTCTTTAGTATCCGACCAATATAATATGCCTATTCAGGTATTTCCATATAGTTAAAACAGAATACGTTCATTTTAAACTGTTTGCAGCGAGCCAACATTATTGCTCCCTCACCTACTGTTTTGTGAACGTTTTAATTATTCACCGTGATGAGTTTAAAAGTATGTTTCACAGCTTTCAGAACCCAGAGCAGAGTTTTCTGCTTTGTGGAGAATTAAATGTGCTTTTACTATAAATCTGTAATGGGGCAAAACACATTTTATTTGATCATGTTAAAAAAACTGGTATAGTGCCGCTTGGTGGTGCAGTGGTTAGCACACATGCCAGTCAGGCCACAGCATCGTGAGTTTGAATGTGGCTCCGACAATTTGCTACATGTCCTTCCCCAGTCTCATCTGTCAAATAAAACCTATGGGTCAAACAAATCTTTAAAAGTAATTCAGTAACTGTGACAGTATTTTATAAACTCAAGTGCAAATATACTAGTGGACGATGGGCATAAGTGCAGCTCTTCTCTACAGACTTTTCACATAATTGTCTAGCATTAGCATTTGGTATCTCCGAGCAAACAGTCTCACACATTCAGCTCGAGGTAGCATTCGGCCTTTATCGAGCTAACATTCGGACATGATCAGCTGGAGTTAGCATCTGGCTTCACTGAGCTAACGTTCTGGCATGATCAGTTAGAGTTAGCATCTGCAGCTGTCAGATCTGTGCTCCTCATGCTCTCTGCCTGACTAAAATAACACACCAGCAGGAGGCCAAAGACTCTTACTCTCAGAGCTGACAAACTGCACTGAGCGAGAGGTTAGGGCCGGTCTGGAGAGCAAGTTCAAATCATTGTACATCATAACTTATATTTTCATAATTTGGGATAAGAATGATTTGTTGTATAGGTATATCCGACAGATCAGACATTTGTCTTACAATTACTGATACTTATCATTATCATATCACAATATTCAAATCTATTACAAGTGGGGCCCGGCAATCAATCAAATTATAATCGAAATTGAGATGCAGTCATGTCTAGTAGTGATAGGCTTCGGTGTTTTGAATCTGGAGGTGTACAGCCAAGCCACTGTCAATGTGGTTTAGAGCAGTTTGGATTTTAAAGGAAGAAATGGAGCGATTTTCTTGTGTTAAACAATAATTTGTTTATGAAATGAATAATGATAGCCATTTTTATTTTGTTATATTTTAGGTATTTAAAAAAAAAAACATTTTTAGGTTTTTTTTGCCATATTGCACAACCCTAATAACAAGTCAACTCTAATTTCGGGAGAGCATAAAATATGTTAAGCATTTCACTAATCCTGGTCTGTTAATTAAACATGAAATGCCTTCTTGTAAAGATGTTTAAGTTTCAGTTTTATTTCAATCAATCAATATATCAATCAATCAAGATTTATTTATTATTTAAAATGTAACTCAAAGTGCCTTAAAGCCATAAAAACATAAATACAAAGAGTAAAATCATAAATAATCACATTAAAATGTATTTAGAATGTAAAACGCAGATACATTTCCCTCAGCCCAATGAACAGGTAAAATGGGCAGTTTTCAGCCTGGATTTAGGGTGCAAATACACTTTTGATCTGAATCAGGATTTGTCTGTTTGGCTGCTTTAGTTTGTTTCTGATCCGGTTGGAAAGGTCGGTCTCAGTCCGATTGAATCAAACTCAGGCGTGATTTGTCTGAATTGTGAACGCAAATGGACCAGAGAGTGGAACAAAACCAGGAAGTGACCATGAAGTGAGCCACGCTGAGACAAACGTGAGGGTCAAGATCAAAACAAACAAAGAGCTTGACAACAGGACAAATGACACACAGATAGTAACAGGAGGAGGTCAAAGTCTGGTTTAATTATAATTACTGATGATCACGCAAATTATATCATAGTTTCCAGTGAATATACTTACAAAAATAACAAAAGCTTTAAAGCTAAATGGAACCAAAAACCATAAAAGATAACGCTTAACCTGGCTTTAACATGGGAAAAGGGGCCTTTATTCATCCAGTATTAACCTGTATGGGTAAATGTGATCATGCCTTTCAGAGAGATGTTCATCACATTTTCTTCACCCTGGGCATTCAGCCCGGCTCATACTCACCTGTTCTCCTGACGTAAAAGTTTAGGTTCTTGGTTAGATCCATAAAAGCAAAAGAATGAATCCAAACAGCACTAAAGTTTCACTTCGAGTTTGTTTGTGTGACGCAGATCAGGCGCCGGCTTCTCCCTCACTTTTCCCTGTCATTCTTTGGTTGATATTGTACACAGCGCCTCTACAGGCGAGGGGGAGAGCCTTTCTGCATATTTGTTTCAATTGATAAAAGTGTGTTGTGAACGTAATCCGGACAAGCTCAGAGAAGGATACAATGTTGCAACTTTGGTCCCCAATTGAACCGAGTCCGCTTCAATTTGTATTGTGAATGTGACCTTAAACATTGCCAGAGTAGCGGCCTGTCTCACAACCTCAAGAAAACTCTTCCAGATTTTAGCTGCATAAAACTGAAACGCAGATTCCCCATGTTTAGTCCTGACTCTGGGCACCAGCAGGAGCCGGTCCCTGAGGTCCTCAGGGTCCGAGATGGTTCATATGGCACTAACATGTCAAAGATGTACTTTAGCGCTAGGCCATGGAGAGACTTGTATACAAGCAGAGCTGCTTTAAAGTTCTCTGAGCCACAGGAAGCCTGAGCGGAGACCTGAGCACAGGACTAATGTGATCGTACTTCCTGGTTCTAGTCAGGAGGCAGGCTGCAAAATCGGGATATTATCATATCGTAAGCCGTGTATCGTGTATCGCATCGAATCGTGAGGGACCCTGTGATGCCCAGCCCTAACCAACAGTGTCAAAAGCCTCACTGAGATCCAACAGGACTAAGACTGAGACCTTGCCCAAGTCACTGTTCAGGCGGATGTCATTTGTCACTTTAATGAGAGCATTCTCTGTACTGTGATGTGATTGAAACCTGACTGGGAAACATCAAAAGAGTTGTTCTGTATCAGGAAGTGGTTTAGCTGTTGGTAGACAACTTTTGCAAGGACTTTTTCAATGTATTTGCCATTTGCAAAAAGCTCAGAATGCACAGTAAAAAATTCAAACCAACCAAACAACCAACCAAACAATGGAGACAGGTTACAAAACACAGAAAGTACCAAAAACATGTTTGACACAAGTGCTTGATCAAAGTTCAAACAATGTTCTAGCTTTTGACGTCTTTTGGGAAGAAGCTTTTAGCCTGACGAGATGTCCTACTTTTAATGGCGCGATAACAGCTGGAACATGGCTCTGCCAGTGACCAGAGGGGTCCTTTATGATTTGAAGAGCTCAGTTCTAAAGTCTACTTTCGTAAAGAGCCTCAGGCAGGTTCAGTTTTTTTAGCTGAGCTGACCACATGATTAAAACTTTTCTCTCTTTGGCTGTAATGTCACGAGCCTTCTTTACAACACGTCTTGTGTTTTAGATGTGTTCATGAGGAGCTCCACTCCTTCTGAGCCTCTGCTCCGTAATCTGCACTGGTGAGATGAATGATAGTAGGATTGTTGGCATAGTCATAAATACAAACTGTTTGTTTCATTAATCAGAGCTGAATAAAAAAAAATGCTTCAGAATATAATTGTTAAATTTATTGAAGCTAAAGTTGTGTAATTGTAAATGAAAATCCTACACCACATTAGTATGTTTTTATGTTTGGCAAAGTACAGAACAAACCCTTAACAAATTAATAAATGATAACTTTTCCTATCTCTTTTTTGCCTCCCTAATTTATCTCAGAATATTCATGACTATTTGATGCCATTAAAATTCAGCTGAAGCGTTCAGCGTTGCATTCAGCGCATCACAAACCAGATTAATTATCAAGATCTCCAAAGCAACTGTGTTATTTACTGTTACAAATGTCTCCTCTGCCCTCGCTCTGATTTCCATTCATCCAAAAGCAAACAAATGGCCTCTTGCGCGCTCCACAGTTGACGTTTCATTCTCAATGGCTGACAGACGTTAACAAACACACATACTCCCCAACCTGAGACCAAAGGCGGGGGCTGAGTGGATGTAATGTGGTGAGCGTAGACTTAGCATGTGCGCTACACGGCACACACCTAGCCCACAAAGCCGCAGGCATGGGGCTGCTCGCTGGAGGCGCGCCAAATGCTGCACAGTGCTAGCAGACTGCGCGACAGGAGGAGAGCAAAGAATTAAGATGCAAAAGCTGCTGTTTGGGATGTTCTCACCAGTGTTCATGAATAATACAGGCTGTTGGTTTGAACAATACTGTGTGTGAGGCTCAAAGATAAAATTTTATATCTGTGTAGAACTGTTAAATGTAATATTGGCCACAGACACAAATCACCATAAAGCAGGTTTGACTTTGGCTTGGCACTATGTATCTTTTCTGGTGGTTCTCAAAACTTTGTAGTAGGGATGCACAATATATGTATCAGAATTTGCCGATATTCACACGATTTGAGTAATATTGGTATTGGCCAAAAGCACCGATATCAGTCTGCCGATATTGTGCTACAGCAATGAAAGAGTTATCCTGCCGTCCCTTCACAGAAACAAGTAGAAACAGGTCCACGGATGGAGACTTGCTACTGTTCTAACAGAACAGGCTGAACTCTTTATACTAGTTTTAGACATTATGTCTCATTAAATAAATGTGCAACTTATTCAAACATAATGTTTTTCAGACATTATTTGACTAGTTTTTCTCCTAAATCATCAGTTTAGACATGTTTACTGCCTCTTACAAAGTCTGAGTGGTTTCTAAGAAGGAGGAGGAGCTAGTGTTGCTGCTGCTGATACAGAGGAGGCACAGCGATGCGATGAGGAGTGGAGACATAGACTTTTAGTAGGGATGCACCGATATATCGGCCCAGAATCAGTATTGGTAGATATTCACGTCATTGAATACTATCGGTATCAGCCAAATGCACCGATATCAGTCTGCTGATATTATACTCCAGTAATGAAAGAGTTAACAGAACAGACAGTAAAAATCGAACCCAGTCTTTATTCTGTGTAAAAAGACCCAGAAATGACAGGTACAAACTTGTAAATCTCTAGAAAATCATAAATATAATCGCGACAAATTTGCTCACGACCCGCGATACATGCAATTTTTAGACATTATTTGACTAGTTTTTCTCCTAAACAATCAGATAAGGCATGTTTCCTCCAGATAACTCCTTTAGTTTACACGAGGAGAGCTCTGAGTGTGTGATGAGACAGAGTCTGAGGAGGAGAGACTGTCGCTGCTGCTGTTACACGATGATGACACACGACTAGAGAGGTTCAGAGACACACTTTAGTCTGAAAAATAATCTAAATAAAACAAGACATTCACAGAATGGAAAAGTGTGAAGGCTGATTTGACTCTAGTAAGGATTAATCATATTATAGCCTATAGCTGTCCTACATCTTAGCTTTAGTTTAGATTCAGACATTCTAAAAATACAGCAATATTTCTTTGTTCACAAAATACAAAACTCCTGGACAAATGAGGGATTACACCAACAAAAGTGTTGTTAAAAATGACAAAACAATATCATTTCGGGCTAATATCGGTTATTGACCCAGAGTTCTCATAACATTGGTCTTAGCCTAAAATGTCTGTATCGGTGCATCCCAAGATAGACAGATGTAATGCCATACTGTGGAACATTCCAGGTAAAGCAAAAACATCTCCATGGAGACCATCCACCAGAAAGGTTACTTAACTTTAACACAGATGATGACGTTTTTAACCTAGTCCTCAAAACTCTAGCGTTCATGTGCACAAGAATGAACACTTCTGACACACAATCATTCACACAACGATACACATGTTTTAGCAGTACTAGTAATAGTAAGTACACAAGTAGACCCAATTCTAACATTTCTCTATGCAGGTTGGTCTTGTTTGTTTTTGTTTCTCCATAACTGTATTTGACATTTGCCCAAGAGAAACGCTGCAGACATAAAACTGCATTTGTTTAACTATGGCACATTTACAGTAATGTGGATTTTAATATTCATTTTCCCATCAAAACATGATTAAATACATACATTTCTGAATAAATGCAACCGTTATCTAGATTATGCAAGAACTCTGACTGAGATCAAAATTAATAACACATTACGCTTTCAAAAGTCTACTTGTTATTTTGTCCGTTCTGTGGTTAAACGAGCCCAAAACAAGCCATTGTTGTCGGACGGCTAGGGTGAAAAGCTGACAGCCTGCTGGGACAATGCCGCTATTGTTCCGCGTCCCGAGCTGTGTGGAGGAGGGGGGAATGAGGGGGGATTGAAGGGGGGCCCTGGACTGGTTCACTGCCGCGGGGCTCCACCACTCACCTTGGGAGGTTTGAAGGGGTAGTCTGGAGTGAAGGCGATGTCCAGGAAGAACACTCCGCCCTCGTACACAGAGCCGGGGGGGCCCAGGATGGTAGACCTCCACTCGTAGATGTTGTCTCCTTTGGGGCCCGCGCTGCATTAAAAAAAAACACAGAAAGAGAAACAGGAGCGGTTTAATCTCGAGCAGCAGGAGGCGCAGAGGTAAAAGAGGGTTTAATAATGCGACTGGATCCTCCCCACAGCGACAAGCCAGAGCAAATAATGAGTCAGGTAATCAGCCGATAAAAATCAAGCACATAGGTCTAATGGTTTGTACCTCTCATGTGAGGAAACTAGAAGGACCTGTGGCACAAAGGAATAGGCATATGACTTAGGACTAAAACTAGCCTGAAATGTGACTAAATCATCTCTAAAGTAGTAGAAAAGATCATCTGGGGTCTCATTTATAAAGCCGGCGTACGTGACTTTCTACTTTATGTTTGTGATCCATCCATCCAACCAGCCATCAGATCTACTTACTTTCATAGTACAATTTGCATGTATCATTTATGTAACTATAAAAAGAAACCTTCACATATAAATGTGTCCAATCCAAAAACTCAGACCATTGCACATTAGGGAGACGAGGAAGAAGACTGCTCCGAGAGATGAGAAATGTTTGAGGGGGTTGGTGAAAATGTATGTTTTGTTGGTATTTACAAATTAAGTATGAATTCTGCGTAAAGTTTTATAAATGTGACAGTGTTAGAGAAACCAAGATGTTTCGACTTCCATCTGAAAGTCATTTTTGAATCTGATGGAAATGGTTTGAGCAGCAGCCGTTATATAACTTTGTCAGCAAGAGGAATTCTGGTGAATTTAGTGTGTTCACCAACTCTCGAGAATCCATCTTGTTAGGCTCCCCCTGATTCGTTTGCAGTCACATGGCATTTAGGGCCCGCAGGCGGGGCTGGAACCAATCACAGAGCAGCATTGTGGTTTGGGTGGAAGTCAAAACAACCGAGCCAAAACAAACATGTTTACTTCGGGCTATTTCAGGAGAAATACGGACTATTTGATTTTTCAAAAACGTGCACACAATGGCACTTTGTACATTTGCGGATGAGACAGAGGACTGTGCTTTTCTCAACTCTGGATTTAACACAATTTCAATTTTTCAGCTTCTTCCGCTGTTTTGTGACACTTCGACCAATCAGCGTGAAGTATGTTTCTCATGTCCCGACAGCTTTCGACGAGAGCCTTTCCAGACTGATTCATGTGAAGAATTCAGTTCAGGCACAGATCAGTCTGGAGTGGGCCACGTTAGCAGGGTTACTCTCTTTAGCTTACATTGGTCCCATTCTTACAGTTTGGGCCGTTAAGGCCTATTGAGGTCTGGGCACCCCCCCTACCAGAACTGTTAAGTACCTCATTAGCATGTGATTGTTTTTTTTTTTTCTGCCAAGATGTCAAAAGGCTGATGTACATTAAAAGAAGGTATCTTAGACCAATTTCCTATTTATTTTCCTATTTCCTTTTAAAGTATATAAGTAATAGTTTTCTTCAGCTCTGAGGCAGAGATGACCTAAATAAACCTTTACGACCCAAGCTGTCAGAGTCAACAGATTTGTTAACACGGGCAGGCCAGGTTTCAGTAATAACTCTTCCATTTGGGCAGGACCCATTTGAGCTCCGGAGAGTATAACTGCAAACCATTTCCATCAGATTGGAAATGACTTTCAGATGGAAGTTGAAACATATTGATTTCTAAAAACCTCTGGAACCTTTTCTACTATGAGCCACTCCTGGACAAATGAGGGACTACATCAACATGGATAATGTAGTCAGTGTAATCCCTCACTCGTCAACTGGACAGTGTTTTATTGTCCAGATGACCAGCTAAAGCGTTTTCTAATATCGATAATGTAGATGTAAATGAGGAGAACTAACAAAAATATAAAGTACATTTGTCTCTGAATTAAACAAGAACTGCAGAGGACCCAAAGTACCACCAAGTAGAGAAATACTGAACGAAGAGACAAGCGTTGTCACAATACGAACATTTTAAACTAGATTTTGATCCTAAGGAATTTCAATACCACAATGACACTCACAACAAAATACTTTACTATACTTCTCTTCTCATACTCTTGCTCATTCTAAAACTATTCAGAAAAGTACAATGTTTTTTTGTAGTAGTTTAGATGAGTATCTAGTTTTGGTCAATACTTTGGACAAACCTATAAGACACTGTATAACAAGTACTGTATTCTGGGCACTTTGCAACCTTCTGCACTTTTTAACGCTTACATCTGCCCTGTCCAACGGTCAATCAATTATTTCCTAAATTGAAACTTCAATTGGCAAAATAATATTCATTGCTGACAAAAAATAAATAAAATGTAAATGTTTTCACTTCAAATCAACCAATGTCAACAGAGCCATAAAGGCACAGTAAAGAAATAAACAATTTTCAATCTAAAGGACTACAAAAGTAACCGAAACAAACCTAGCACTTACTTTTTATCACTGCACTATAAAGCAATACATCATGTTTATTTTGCCTGCCACATTTGACTGTAAATTGGACATTAGTGGTTTTTTTACGGTTTGGGAAGTGCAGAGGAGCGTAAAGCATACACAGCTGTGCGAAGAAGAGCTCTAATCCAATCCCATTTTGTGTTGGAATTAGGCCAGATGCCCCTGTTGGGTTCACTCCTTCACTCTTGTCAATTACGCACACAAAGCCCAACAGAGGAACATCAGCGAGCAGCACACAAATGTAAAAATGAGCGAATGAGAGGACTATTGAGGCATTATGGGAACCAGCTCATGCTAGACTGCAGACGGGCTCCGTAGGTAGATAAAAATAGCCAGAAAGCAATGCTGGTTTGATTGGGACGACTTGGCAGGATATTCACAAAGCGGAGTAATGGGTTGACCTTTTGTGATGAATGCATAAATACAGTCTATTGATGTTGATGTCTCAGAAGTCATCATAGCTCCGGCTCTCATCTGAACAAGTGACTGAAAGCAGTGCAGTATATGTGATTAAAAAATGAAATCAATTATTTTTACATACAGAACAGGAACAGAAACTGTTTTAATTTTTCTTGATCAAATTGTGATCAAATCATTTGGTCTATCAGCCAATCCTGTAACAGTAAAAGTTCAGATGTTAGAATAATACATTCAATTTTGTGTTAAATATCACTGACAAAGTCTGTATTGACCTTAATAAGAGACACAACAGAAAAATTTTGTGAAATTGCCAAAATTGCTTTTTTTTTTTTGCAGATCCACTCCACTGCACCCTCACCAGTGAGCACCCAGAGAAGGGACACTGAAGAGTAGACTCATACAAGTACCTGGTGCAAACTGGTCCAGACTGACAACACAGATGCACTGTACAGGAAGGGCCAGAGGCTTTGAGGAGACAGGGCCAATCCTGAGGACCTTCTACGACTCTGTGGTGGCATCAGCCCTCCTGTACGGTGTGGTCTGCTGGAGCAGCAGCATCACGGAGAGGGAGGGAAAGAAGCTGGACAAGGTCATCAAGAAGTCCAGCTCCGTCCTGGGCTGTGCTCTGGACTGGGTGCAGGAAGTGGGGGACAAAAGGGTCCATGCCAAACTCACATCTATGCTGGACCATGAGTCTCACCCCCTGCAGGACGCTCTGTCTGCTCTGGGCCGCGAGTCTCACCCCTGCAGGTCGCTCTGTCTGCTATGGACCGCGAGTCTCACCCCTGCAGGTCGCTCTGTCTGCTATGGACCGCGAGTCTCACCCCTGCAGGACGCTCTGTCTGCTCTGGGCCGCGAGTCTCACCCCTGCAGGACGCTCTGTCTGCTATGGACCGCAAGTCTCACCCCTGCAGGACACTTGTCTGCTCTGGACCGCAAGTCTCACCTCTGCAGGACTCGTTGTAACTATTTGTATTCATGTTACACTGTTAATGTGTCTATGCATTATTATTTGTGAGTAATGAACGGTACAGTGAAATGTACATTTATGCACCTGTAATGTTTTATTTTGAAATACCGGATATGTTATTGTGAAAGGTATTCAACAGGATGACAACATGTTTTTGTCCGCCATCTTGACTAATAATAAAAAAAGGAAAAAGAAGTTCACGGTGCTGCTTTGCTGCAGAGTTCAATAAAAGTGAACCCGTAGGTTCCAGAAAAGACATCCGCCTCTGTCATCATTGGGAACTCCGTTACATTTTGGTGTCGAAACCCGGGAAGTAAGGACTTTATGAACTTTTTGGAACGAAGTGAACAGCTAACGGCTATCGCTAACAGCCAAGATGACAGAGGGACTAGAGCGGATGAAAAGGAAAGCGCGCCACTATACGTGCCGCTACAACAAGGCTGTTAACCCGTCTTGAGGAAGAAGTGGGAAAGGAAAGACCAGATACTAGTAAAATACGTGAGTTTCTGGCAGTTTTATCATCCCAGGAAGAAAGTTTAACAGACATAGACAAAGGGATTGAAGATGAGATGCCGACAGACGATCTGGAAGTCGAGATCGGGAGCACTATGGAGTACATGGACCGCATTCTCACATGGAAGGTTCGCTCCTCTGGCATCGTTGAAAGATCACTGGAGGCCACGACAGAAACCATGAGGGCGAGTCAGCAACGTAAGATCCAGCTGAAATGTATCACAATCCAGACAAACTGTAAAACTTCCAAAGCTGATGATAGCCAAATATGCCAGTGGCAGGAATTCTGGTCTCAGTATGAAACAGCTATTCACGAAAATGATGCGTTATGCAAGACCGACAAATTCACTTACCTCAGATCCTATCTGACTGGAGCAGCAGCTAGAACTGTTGCAGGGCTAACAACGACAGACGACAACTATGATGCTGCAATAGAGTTACTCCGGACCCACTTTGGGAGAAAGGACATTGTGATTAGTGCCCACATGTCAAAGCTATTGAACTTGACTCCTGTTAAAAGATCTTCTGATGTGGCTGCACTGAGGCACTTGTATGATGAATGTGAGATTCAGATACGCAGCTTGGAGTCATTGGGAATTTACAATGACACATATGGCTGCCTGCTATGTCCAGTGCTTATGCAGCTCATCTCTGAAGACATAGCATTAGACTACACCCGCAGACAAGACTCGACCAACGAATGGAAGGTGCCAGAGCTTATCCAGTTTCTACAGAACGAGGTGCAGAGCAGAGAATGGGCACTCCAGCTTATCAGACCTGGCCACACTATGAAGGACCCTACTCCAAACAACAAGCCAATGGGGAAGACGTCCTATGCCGGTGATGTTAAACACAGTAAGTGGAACGTCCCATCAGTAAGAGCTTTGCACACAGCTAACAGCACGCCCCAGACCTGTGTGTACTGTGACAGTAGTAACCATAAACCAGAGAACTGTCCAGACCATACCGTAAGTGCACGCAGAGAAAAGCTGAAAAAACTGGGTAGATGTTATGTGTGTTTAGGACCAAAACACATAGCAAAGTACTGCAGCGCTAAGGTTTCATGTAGCTTATGCAACCGCAGACACCACCAGTCAGTTTGTGAACAACCAGAAGCTAAGACAAATGTTGACACTACCAACAGTGGGACTACAGATGCTGTGTTGTCTTCTGTGACCAGTCCTATTAAGGTTAAGGCTGATACTCAGAACACAGTACTGCTTCAGACAGTTATGGCATGGACTGTAGGCCCTAAGGAGAGAAAGATAACTCGCTGCCTGTTAGATGGAGGCAGTCAGTGTAGTTTCATTCACAAAAATGTTGTCAGAGCGCTTGGACTACCAATTGTTAGGCAAGAGACATTGAACCTCCATGTTTTTGGTTCCACCAGTCCAGTAAAACGCAATATTGTAAGAGTTCAGCTTGAGAACATGTGGAACACTGAAAAGAGACTTGAGATAGAAGCAGTTGAGACTCCTCAGATGTGTACAGCTGTGATTAAGGTCCCAAGTGAGACAATTCAAACAGAAAAAAAGAAAAGAGGGCTTCAGCTTGCAGATTTTCCATTAGAGGGTGCTAATGAACAAGAGTTGCAAGAGTTAATAGGAGCAGACTACTACTGGCAAGTAGTTACTGGTAAAGTCCAAAGGGTTACAAACTCACTAGTTGCAGTTGAATGCATTTTTGGGTGGGCTTTACAGGGGCCAGTGACTACCTCCAGTATTACAGACACCACTTGCATGCACATTAGTTTGACTGAAGACACCCAGATCTCTAAAGAGCTTCATGCATTCTGGGAAGTGGAGTCTTTGGGCACAGTAAACAGGCAGACGGCGAGCCCAGAGGATTCAGATGTCCTACGTGACTTTGAAAGGACAATCTAATTTGAAAATGGCCGCTACCAAGTTGAGTTGCCAGACAATTTTAAGGTAGCAAAGAGACGTTTTGAGAGTCTTTGAAAAAACTCAAAACTGATGTAACCTTGTATACCAAGTACAACAATGTTATACAGGACTATCTGCAGCAAGGCATTTGTGAGGATGTTATAGAGGACACAACAGTGGCAGAGAAACAAGAAACAGTGAAATATTACATGCCACGTCACGCTGTTGTACGAGAAGACAAGACCACAACAAAACTTAGAGTGGTATTTGATGCATCATCACATCAGTAAGGTTGCCCATCTCTCAATGACTGTTTATACACTGGACCTAACCTAAACCCAAATCTGCTGGACGTGCTTATTCAGTTCAGACAGCACAAAACAGCCTTCACTGCAGATATAACCAAAGCCTTTCTTCAGATCTCTCTTGCAGAAAGGGACAAGGATGCTGTTAGGTTCCTGTGGCTGCAGGAACCTCCAACCAAAGATTGTAAAAATGAGGTACTTGTCCTGAGAATGAACAGAATCGTTTTTGGAGTGTCTCCCAGCCCTTTTTTGCTCGCTGCAACAAAAAGAAAACATCTCAAACAATACAAAACAGAACAACCAAAGGCCGTACAGACACGCAGTGACTCTTAGTATGTGGATGACTTTATTTCAAGCTCTCCAGATGTGCAGGAGGCTCTACATGTAACAACAGCAGCAAAGGACATTCTCTCTGAGGCAGGCATGAACCTGTGCAAATGGGTAACCAACTCACCTGATCTGAGAGCATTGTGGAAAGAAAAAGGAGTAGAGCGCAGTGGAGATGCAGAGTCCTGTGGAAATGTGCTCAAGGTGCTAGGACTTGTTTGGAGACCAGAGAATGGCGATTTTGTGTTTGATCAAAGGCGACTAATAAACATTTTAAAAGACAAAGAAAACACAAAGAGAGTGTACTACAGACATCAGCCCGCATATTTGACCCCATTAGGTTTCTCACTCTCTTTACTGTGAGAGTGAAGTGCCTCTTTCAAGAGATGTGGGAGAGAGAACTTGGTTGGGATGAACCATTACCCACTGCTTTAACTGAAAAATGGGAACAGTGGTGTGCAGAGTTACCACTGCTCCACCTGGTGGCCATTCCCAGGTGGTACTACATTGAGATCCAGACAGACTCACACACTGTAAAGTTGCATGTCTACTGTGATGCAAGTGAAAAGGCTTACAGTGCTGTGGCATATCTACAAGGATAAAACAAAATGTGAAGAAAGACTCAAAAATCAAAGATTTGAAACCTTTCTTAGATGAAAACGGTCTACTATGTGTTGGGGGAAGACTACAGAACTCTGATTTCAGTTTCAGAGAGCGAAACCTCTGGGTATTACCTACAAATCACAAATATTCTGAGTTACTGGTTCAGTCATGTCATGAAAAAGTACTGCAATTCTGGTGTAAGAGACACTTTGATTCAAGTCAGAGAACATTACTGGATTTTGAGAGGGAGACAGCTTGTAAAACGCAGTGTTGCCGGTTGTTATATTTGCAGGAAACTAAAAGTAAAGGCAGCACAGCAGATTACTGCTCCTTTACCATGAGACAGAGTAACCGAATCCCCTTCATTCGAAGTTACAGGGGTAGATTTTGCAGGACCCTTGCATGTAAAAACTAAGGGGCAGTCCACAAAGGCATACATCGCTCTTTTTACATGTGCAGTAACCAGAGCTGTGCATTTGGAGTTGGTATCAAATCAGACAACTGAAAACTTCCTCTTAGCATTAAAACGGTTTGTTGCCAGACGAGGGCTATGTAGGATAATTTACTCTGATAATGCAAGAACATTCAAAAGAGCAGACAAGGACTTGAAAGAACTATGGCATAATATCAAAGAGTCAGAGCTCATAGAGTTCTTTACTGACAAAGGAATCACTTGGAAGTTCATTGCTGAGCGAGCAGCTTGGTGGGGGGGCTTCTGGGAGAGGCTTGTGAGTTCTGTAAAAACAAGTTTAAAGAAAGTACTGGGGAAATCATCAATGAACTTTGAAGCGCTAACAACTCTTCTCACTGAAGTTGAGGCAGTGTTGAACTCCAGACCTCTGTCGTATTTACACAGTGAGGCTTTTGAAACACAGCCATTTACCCCTTCACACTTCCTGGTTGGTAAACGCCTAACTACACTACCACCAAAGACAGTGCCTTCACCAGTTCCGGTAACTGCAAACCGTGAGGAACTGAGTCGAAGGTGGAAACACCGGTAGAGACTTTTGGCCAGCTTTTGGAACAGCTCGCGCAGAGATTATTTGATGGACCTGAAATCAGCTCACAAATGTGAGACTCCTACACCTACTGCAATCAAAGTAGGAGATATTGTACTGATTGGGGAGGCGAACGTACCCAGACAGACCTGGAAAATGGGTAGAATTACAGAAGTTTTTCCAGGCTGGGATGGTCTAATTCGCTCATGTATCATTTTCTCTTCTACCGGTAGTTTGTTGAGGCCTGTTCAGTTATTATATCCTCTTGAAATATGTTGATGTAACATGGTCCAATGGTGATAAACAGTTGTTCATCGGGTGGGAGGATCAGAACCAGAATCAGAATCAGAATCATTGCCATTGTCAATGAACAAAATTCACAAACATAGGAACTTGTCTCGGCATGAAGGTGCAACATAAAACACTGAGCAATAATAAAACAACATATATTCAATCAAAAAGGGCATGCATTAAGAAATCATATTTTTTTGTTTTTTTTGTTTTTCTGAAGATGTTGTAACTATTTGTATTCATGTTACACTGTTAATGTGTCTATGCATTATTATTGTGTGAGTAATGAACGGTACAGTGAAATGTACATTTATGCACCTATAATGTTTTATTTTGAAAAACCGGATATGTTATTGTGAAAGGTATTCAATCATGATCCGCCATCTTGACTAATAATAAAAAAAGGAAAAAGAAGTTCACAGTGCTGCGTTGCTGCAGAGTTCAATAAAAGTGAACCCGTAGGTTCCAGAAAAGACATTCCGCGCTCTGTCATCATTGGGAAGCTTTCACTCCGTTACAGGACGCTCTGTCTGCTCTGGACCGCGAGTCTCACCCTGCACGACGCTCTGTCTGCTCTGGACCGCGAGTCTTACCCCTGCAGGACGCTCTGTCTGCTCTGGACCGCGAGTCTTACCCCTGCAGGACGCTTGTCTGCTCTGGACCGCGAGTCTCACCCCTGCATGACGCTCTGTCTGCTCTGGACCGCGAGTCTCACCCTGCATGACGCTCTGTCTGCTCTGGACCGCGAGTCTACCCCTGCATGAGCTCTGTCCTGCTCTGGACCGGCGAGTCTCACCCCTGCACGATGCTCTGTCTGCTCTGGACCGCGAGTCTTATCCCTGCAGGACGCTTGTTTGCTCTGGACCCCGAGTCTCACCCCTGCAGGACGCTTGTCTGCTCTGGACCGCGAGTCTCACCCCTGCAGGACGCTCTGTCTGCTCTGGAGCCGCGAGTCTCACCCCTGCAGGACGCTTGTCTGCTCTGGACCCCGAGTCTCACCCCTGCAGGACGCTTGTCTGCTCTGGACCCCAAGTCTCACCCCTGCAGGACGCTCTGTCTGCTCTGGACCGCGAGTCTTACCCCTGCAGGACGCTTGTTTGCTCTGGACCCCGAGTCTCACCCCTGCAGGACGCTTGTCTGCTCAACCGCGAGTCTCACCCCTGCAGGACGCTCTGTCTGCTCTGGACCGCGAGTCTCACCCCTGCAGGACGCTTGTCTGCTCTGGACCCCGAGTCTCACCCCTGCAGGACGCTTCGCAGGTTTCGCAGTTCTTTCCGTCCTGCTGCTGTCAGACTGTAAAATGAACATTTTTAGCCCCTGAACACGTGCCATCCACTCTTTATATGCAATACTGTAATATTCTTTTCTCTGGTGCAGTCTTTACTGAAGCCACCTTACCTGTCATTTATTCTATCCATATGCTGCACCATAATCATAATCATAATCATAATCATAGCCAGAGTATATATAACTATAATACACATATAACTGCTGATTTTAGGATATTTATTCTGTCCATAAGCTGCACTGTTGCACAACCACGGCCATAGCCACTCATTGTATATAAGAGTTTCAGATTTTTTGCTATAGCTGCCCAGCTGTATTTAAGACTGTTTTAAAGTTATTTATCTTGTGTTGTTGCATGCATCTATTCCCCTGCTGCTCTTGAACTGTGCATTGCAACACTGGAGTTTCACCATTTATGAGACAAATACATTTTCTCTTATCTTAGATTTAAATGTATTGCTGGAACTATTTGATAACTATCATGTGAGGAAATTAGATTTGACAATGTGTGTAAAATTTCAAAATTTGCCTAATTCTTTTTAGAGTTAAAACTGTAATAATAGCGACTTAGTTTTAGATATCCACAAATTGTGTGCAGTCTGTCAAAATCTTGTTACGTCCAAGATTGTAAAGTTTGGTGTGTGTAGTGCTACTTTAAGGACTGATCTTGTATTTTAAAAATACATTTGGATATTTGAAGTTACAATGTCCAATATAAATCTATGGATGCAAGTGGATTAAATGAAATGATTAAACATCTTTCGGTGCAGATTGGACAATGTGGTTGTTTCCAGCAAAGTGACCAAATTTTTTTTTTTTGCGTATAGTGTCTCTCCAAAGCAAAAAAAAAAAAAAAAAAAAAAAAAAAAAAATCAAACCAGAAATTGGTATTGTGATCATCAATAAAAGGGAAAACCAATTTTCACTGACCAAAAAATTACAGCTTAGACTTGATATGGAAAACATGATAGATTACATTACTACGCCAAAGTAAACTTTACACAATTACTAAACATGCAATATTTATACACACCATCTTCTCCCTACCAAGAGTAATTTGTCTGTTTACTCAAAACAACCCGCAGCGTCACATTTATTTCAGTCCTGTTGAAAATTTCATCACATTAACTAACAACTCGTGCTGGTTCAGTCCACAAACGACCGCTAATGGCCTTAAGAAAACCCTTTTAGTCAAATCCTATTGCGAGGTAGACGTTTCAATCAGCGCCTGGACCCTTAAGGCTGGCTAACCACTCATTTTTCTCCCTTCCACAGCGTCTTACCACATCTGCTAATGTTTAAAGTCCCTCCTCATCGCCTTACGTTTCCCCCCTTGGAGAAGCCTGGTACAGTGGCTGACAGAACAACAGATTCAGGCCTAACAGAAGACAAGCGTCTATATTTTTACCTTGCTGGCTGTGGAAAGCTGTCAGAATGATAAAGAGCGCAGGGCTCTGAGATTCACCCCGGGGTGTGCAAACTCTTATTTATCCTCGACAACTTGACTTTTTCTTAGATTCACTTCAATGGCTTATGGTTATCGGAAACTCTTCCCGACTGCTATGAGAATGCTAAACTGAGTGTGAATGTGTGTGATAAAGAAAGAGATTTGTTGTTTTTTTCACGCTGTAAGTAGTTCTTACTGAAAATGTCTCCATGTCTGCTCTTCCACTTCATGTTCGCTCTGCTTTAAATAAAGGTCATGTGCTGTTTTTATCGATTTACGTTAAGCTTTTGATACGGTGAACCATTCTGTTTTATTTGGCCAAACTTTCGTCTTTTCATTTGTTTTTTTCTTGAAAAGAAATATTTAATTCTTCCCTGAAAAACAAGTCGCAAGTAGTTAAAATTTGTCAAATAAAATCCAAAACCCAAAACTGGCCCTTCTTAAAAAGTACTTTATCCATATCCAACTGTCCTCTTACTTCAGCAATTGTTTAAAATGACTTGTTTATGTGAAAACTACAGTAAATGTATTTTCACTCACCCAGGAAGCAACCCAGTCACCTTTGCTGGTCAGAAACTAAAACTGACTGACTACTACTACTTATAAGTATTTATGCTTTTTGCTTTTGGATTCAGATCTAAGATACAGCTGACAGTTAAACTAGGGCAAACTCTTTTAGTCTATAACAAAATCCGGTTGTACTTGTACCTGTCTGTGTCACACACCCACCTGCCAGTCCAGTCATCCACCACCAATGATGTGCTGGAGTTTATGGCCAGACTTGACAAGGCTGGCTTCCTCTGCCACTGTACAGCGTTGTCGAGATGAAATGCTCTGACACATTTCATTTCATTTTATTTATACAGGGAAAACTCAATGAGAACATTTCTCTTTTCCATGGGTCCCTAAAACACAACCCAAAATAAACAAACACAGGATACTAAAACACAAATAAAACATTCAAAACTTAACCAATACATAAAAACACACTTACACATACAATATGAGATCAAATTATACAAAACAAGTGCATCGGCACTGCGGGTAGTCCTTGACCAGTGCTTTAAAATCATTAAAAGGCATAAAATTATTTCATTTAAAAAGTCTCTGGGTTTTGTTCCACAGGGAGGAAAGTTGTTGAAAGCCTTTTTTCCTGTCTCTGTGTTAAAACGACGGGATTATAAGATAAAAATGTCCTGAGACTTCAAACTGTGATTCCCTGATCTGATGTGCAATAAACTTGATAAATAATCAGGCAAAATGCCAACTAGAGCTTTATACACAAACAAAAGGCAGTGCTGTTCTCTTCGTGCATCCAATGATTGCCATTCTACTTTAGAGTATAATTCACAGTGGTGAGTTCTGTATCCTTCTCCTGAAAAGAACCTTAGAGCTGCCACCTTAGAACTCAGCGCACTTAGAGCTGAAACCTTAGAGCTGAACCTTAGAGCTGCACCTTAGAGCTGAACCTTAGAGCTGAACCTTAGAGCTGAACCTTAGAAGCTGAACCTTAGAGCTGAACCTTAGAGCTGAACCTTAGAGCTGCACCTTAGAGCTGACCTTAGAGCTGAACCTTAGAGCTGAACCTTAGAGCTGAATGATAAACCGAGTTCAGAGGTTCTAACACTGTTGCTGTAGAATGCATATATAATGTCACCTAGAATCTAGAACTGAAAGAAATGTAGCCTGGATGAACTGTTCTACAATTAAGAGGAAAACATTCTATATTTCTAAAGAAGAATGACAATCTGGCTTTAAGGTTATTTGTCAGCTCTTGTATGTGTTTGTTGAAGGAAAGTTTATCATCGATCCAGATGCCCAAGTATTTGTAATGGGGTACTACTTCAATCATATTACCACATTAAGCGTGAGAATAGATATATTTTTTGGATCAACAGAGTGTCTTTTGGAGAAGAGCATACATTTTGTTTTACTTGAATTCATTAATCATTTTAAATTAACACAGTTGTGTTGGATGGAGTGAAAATCCTCTTGAATATTTTGAATCACTTGGGCACAAGAAGGTGCATTAGCATATAGAATTGCATCATCTGCATATAAGTAGATGGACACAAGAAGAGCATGTCCATCAGGCTTTATTTCCAGACAAAAAATAAGCATGTGTCCCTTGTACAGGCAGCTTTACTGTAATACCATCAGTGAACATGTCTGAACACTAGATCTAGATTAGCAACACCAGAGATCATTGTTCCACATCTCCACCAGGCTGTGGCATGGTGTCCTCCTCTGTTTGAGGGCAGCAGTTTTGAGGCCTTATCTAAAAAGACACAGACTTTTTTTTTATCTGGAAGCGCAGCAGTTAACGCTCTGGCCTCACAGCAAAAAGGTCCAGGGCTTCATTCCCAGAGTTTGCATCTTCTTCCCGTGTCTGCGTTTTTTCCCCCAACACTAAAAACATGTACTATAGGCTCCTCCCCTCTGGGGCCAGGACTCCCCAGAAAAAGATCCTACATTTCAGTGGGACTTTCCTGGTTGAATAAGGGTCAGAGGTCACTGAATGTGAACTGTAGAGTATGTGGGGATTGCTCTCGACGTGGATGTTTTCTTTTTCACTGAGTCATGCCTGATTCACATTTAACATTTTTCATAAATCGTTTCTTGTATAAAAATAAAATGAAATGTTACTAAAACTAACCAAGACTAGATAGTCATTTGACCAGGTATTGATACTGGTTAATATTAGAATGATCTGCTGTGGTATCAAACAAGACATCAAAACGGATGACTTTTGCAATTCCATTCCTTCTCAAATGAACAGATACATACATAACCAGAGTCTCCCATTTATATTCGTTGTGAAGAACCTTAAGGAACTACTTTGGTACCAATGAATTTTAACATTCATTAAAACATGTATTTTTCCTAAAGCCTGAAACAATCAATTCTTTCATAAACACCTTTATTCAATTACATTTTGAAATCACATATAGCACAGAGTCCAACAGAACATGACACAAACTGTTCATCCGAAGGGTTAGCTTTGGCCTATTTTAACTTCTCCTCAGCCAAGAGAGAATGCTATTCTTTTACCAGCACATTGGTTTAATGTCTAAATCTGCATATCAAACACACAATTAAACCCTTTCAAAATAAAGACATGCATTTGAAAAAGCAAATACATCCAGGTGACATTGACACAGACTTGAATGCAATCTCCCCTTTCCTGCCTGGTCTGATCTCACTAAATGTCACTCTAATTGATGTAATAAACAGAGACTGATGTCGATGGAAATGAATGCATCATCCAAGCGTTCTTTGTCATGTTTAAAGCATAAAAAAAAAAAAAGATGTCATCACTCCAGCGGGCAGACAGTAACAGATTCTGATATTAGGAGTGGAACGCTCAATAAACACTGCATCAGATTAGTATCAGTAAACATTAGGCTGTGTGGCAGTTGCTTAGTGGTACATTTTTCTTCCAGGAACAGCGGTGTATTTTTACAGCTTGTGAAATCTAATATTTGTTTGACTCTGCTGTGCAATCGGACACCTTTGTAACACGGGTATATTAGAGTTTCACCTGTTCCACCTTTGCCGTTGTCAACTCGTTCTGACAACCATTTCTGCAGCATCAAAACAACAAAATAGAAAATAACAGCCTTTTATAAAAATTGCTCATCCTAAGCCTGTGTTCAGTAAAGGTGTAATTTTCTGTCTCCATTCGTATTTGTGTTTCCACTTAAAGTTAAGAGTGGGCGGCATGGAGTCGCAGTGTTGAAGACTTTCTCCTTGTAGCAGGAAGCTCAAGGGTTTGATTCGCATAGAGTTTGCATGTTCTCCTTGTGTCCTATGCTTCGGTTTCTCCTACTTCCAAAAACAAGCAGATCTAATTGGCCCAGCAGTAAAGAATTCAATCTCTGTCTGATCTAAGAAATGTATTTGACAATTACAGCGCCATTACGGTTTTTTCTTCTTAATAAGGACTTGTTTTTTCTTAGGCTATAAGCTTCCGGTACTGCACACAGTTATTACTATGAATTCTACCACAGTGTACCACACAATCACCACTTTATGCTCATCTTGGCTGGGGTGAGTTGTGCCATCTCTTGTGGCAGCTGTGCTTTCCACCAAAAGTGCACTGAATTATTCACAGAACCAGTTGTTAGAGAGTATAAGGGACTACAGTTTGTCAGGAGAAAAGAGACAAAATAAAGTTTGACACCAATAATCCACCATCTTCAAGTGTTAAATAGCAGCACAAACATGGATTTAAATTATAGTCTTCACCATCTCTTGTGCCTGACAAAATCCAAGACGTTTTATTTAACTGTGTGCAACAGAAGCTTGACCAAAGAAAAAAGTGATGTCAATGTTCTTTCACAGAGGGTTTGGAGGTGTAGGACATATAGGAAATATAAAAATATAGAAGATAGAAATATAGAAATGAGAACTTGCAAGATTCATTGCACCGCTATTATCTTAACACAATTAGAGGGTAAAGTGGCTGAGTTCTATTCCTGAGGCCAGGTGGGGACTTTCAGAGTGGAGTTTGCACGTTCTCACCGTGTCTGGGTTTCATACAGATACGGGCCATAGCTGACAGGTTGCTCCGAGGGCGTGGAAGGATGAGTCACAGAGGTCTAATTTCCGGTGGGATAATAAAGTAAAAATAACAGAATATCAGCAAATCGTGAGACATTTCAGCCATTTGTTGCTGAATTCTAGATACAATTGATACGATGAAGTTCGATCGTTGCGCTGAAAACGATGTTAGCATTGCTAGCATCTTAAGCAAAAGCTAATGGAGGCTGCCTGGGTCAAAGTGCACAACAGTAGAATTAAATGTGTGGGACATTATATCATATAAGGTCCCAATTGGTTTAATGTCAATTGATTTGCTTAATTACTAAAGTTATAAATGATATAAAAAAATGCATTCTTTTTAACTAGGGTAGAGAGCATTAAATGTGTACCGTGTACCTTTTCTGATGGGAGGTCTGCCACCTGCTTGTCTCCATGGAGATCAGAGTTGGGGGTAACGCATTAGCTGGTAACGCGTCAGAGTTTTAAGAGTAACGAACGTAACGTGTAAGATTTGTGCACCCATGTAATTTAGACTCTCTGCCGGTCTCCTCTCCTCACCACAATCCCAGAGCCAGGTTTGTTTCCCAGCCGCAGAGTAGAGAGAGCTGCAGCACCAAACACATGTGTCGGCGTGTTGTGAGCATGTGCAGTGTTGCAACTAGTCACGCCAGAGAGAGAGAAACTTTCAGAGGCACGTTTTGAAAAACTCCTTTTGCAGCTCTTTTGTATCTGAGGAGTAAATGTAGGGAACAGCGATGTGGCGAGTTTATTTAAATAAACGCCAGGCCTAAAACAAGCACGTTCTGTTGTTGTGCGTAGGTGCTCTTGTTGTTCCTTGCTTGAGGACAGGCCGACACGTGCTTATTGTATGGCATTGTATTGTGGTCATCTGTCAACATGAAAGCTATATAAAGCTCAGACAATTTACTTTGCCTGTTTATTTGATATTTTAATGATTATGTTACTGTGCTCAGCCACGCAAATGGATTGTCGGCAAATGATATAGGTACGCTATATGACGCTAAATTATGCAAGAGTACGCTAACGAGTTCCTTTTATGACACAGTATTAAAGTAACTTAACGCGTTAGTTTTCCAGGGCAGTAACAAGGTAACTTAACGAGTTACTTTTAAAGGTAACGCTACCCAACACTGATGTAGATGTTATTGTTTTGCCAGGAACATTCCACAGTATGGCATTAAACTAGTATATCTTCACGGAAACATCAGTTGTCTCGACCAGGCTAAGACAAAGGTGAGCTCAGTGGAGCAGGTTTTCCCAGTTTTTTAGTTTGCAATAAAAATGCCTCTAAATGAATTCATGTAAGATTGTTGAATTTATTGTTGACCATTACAGATAAAGCAATAACATATTTATGGAGAAACCCCCCTCCATCAGAAAAGTGTTGCACCTTTAACTTGACTATTATTTCACTGAAAATAAAACAGATGTTTATGTAGGTGTTCATGCTAAATAACACAATTAAAACTAAGCAAACATTGAGTATCGATATCAGTCGGGCCTTAATATTACGTGATTTCAAAATAAACACAACAGTGATATTGTGTTGTCTTCAGAAAGCCACCAATGTCAACAGCCTATTTGTGCTATAAATGTTCACTGCTTGTTTCAGACATTTAAACACAGAAATAGTTGCTTGGTACATATAGAGCAAAGAGCAACTCCATGCCTCTCTCCAGCTGCGCCTGGGAGCTTTGAATGCTGAATCCACACTGGAGCAAGAGGGTGTCATGGCCGCCATTGTGCCTATAATCTCCAGCGACAGCTTGTTAGGCCCGATGCAAAGTCACCTGGGGTTGCCTCTGAATCCTCCTATTTATCAAAGCAGTGGTTCGCTGTTAGCTCCTTTCAAGCGCGACTCCCCGGTTGCACTTTCCAACACATTTAGACAAGCGGCGGTGCTGCACAAGCGCGGCCTTGTCGAGCTATCGCGGCAGCTGTCCCACTCAAGGGCACCTCCGCTAGACACATTCACAGAGTAGTTAGGAAGCAGAGAGCGTCTGATGTGCTTAGGCATTCAGTGGCCCATCCAGGAGAAGGTTTACGGGTTTTCAATATTGACCTTGTGGAATCTCACTCCTCCAGCATTTCAGCTAAGAGAGCAGAGCCCGAGAGGATAAAGGGCCTGAGGTTCAAAAAGTACTTACACACTAGGCTAGTTAAATAGAGCTGTTTGTGTGTTTTTTCATTCCTTTATTTTTGGGCCAAGTGTTCTTTTTAAAGTACAATGCAAACTGCTGTGAACAATTGTGAAAGACCTTTGTCAAACTATTGACGATAGGAGTAGCACTTATAACCCTGTATTAAAATGATTATGTTCAGTGACCTAACCCTTGGCCATCCTGCAGTGCAACCCTAACCCTAACCTTAACCTGAACTTGTTCTCGGACAAAATGTGGCTAATTCTTGGTACTGTGGAAATCGCATTCTATGATTTTGCAAGACATGAGCTGGATATTTATTTTCTAATTATAACTTCATCCACTCTTACCACGAGCGCAGACTGCATGCGGTGCAATGGGGAGGTGCTCTGGCTCCTTACGTTGGAGCCCTTCACAAGCTACTTTCCTATTCCATGATTAGTTACCGCGAGAGCACGGGGTTTCACGAGTGCCGCTCTGGTCTTCATGTAAGCTATCCACCGCAAAAATACCTTTCAACACAGAAGTCGCAACTGCGCCAGGAGTTTGAGGTCAAATGTTTATGAAATTAAACTTACACCAAGCCTTTGTGATCACTCTTCAATTATTATTGAAGCAAAATGTTGAGCACAAATTGATATCTTCCAGTTTGTTATGTATTGGTGTTTTATGTTGTATTTAATGTTCAAAAGCCCAAACAGAAAACAGCAGTGCAGACACTTTGCTGTTATTGTGAGCCAAGACAGAGCTCTGGGACTCTCTCCAACTCTATGAATTCACAATGATAAACACTCACACACACACACACACACACACACACACACTGTCATGTTTATGGAGTGCAGAGGGGACGCACAAACAATACCCTTTCCACAGATTGCACCAACCCCTCAAATGGACAGGACAGAATAATGCAGAGTACTCAAACTGATGGCGACACTTTTACGGTTCTGAACAGTGTTTTCTGAATATTCAACTGTCTGTGCAAAGAACACAAGTTAGTTGCAATAAATATTTTTGTAAACGGCTTTGCTGTTTTGTTGGCTCCCAGATAAATGATGACAGAGCTTTGGCATGAGACGTTAGGCAGACAACAATGCATTTTTAATGGATGAAAGCTACATACAAAAGAGAATAGGAATTGTCAAGAAGTCAGAGTCAACTCAATAAACAACAAGGTTCTGCATGTTAAATTAAAGGTTCTGCATGTTAAACTAAATGAGGTTAATCTTTCCACTGTTGTCTGTTAAAAGTAAATTAGTGATTTGTAATGGCTTCAATTTGTATGGTGCTTTATAAGTTTAACAAGCTTCTCAAAGTGCCACAGTAGGCCATGAACATGTGTATTTTAAGTTAAATATGAGCACAACATTTAATAAGAAACAGTAAATAATAAACCTGAGTAAACAGATTAGAGCAGAGAAACATAAAGGCAAACTGACCTGAATGTTTAATGTGATTGATGATTATGGCAGTTGCAAAATGTTACGTGTCTTTATTCATAAGTTAGCTTGATTTATGAAAATATAGTCAAGCCTAGGACTAGCCTGATTGACACAAACTCAGTAAAGGGACTCATATTGGAGAATGAGAAGGTTGATCAACCCCTAAGAACTTATTTTCTCTCGAGGTCGGCAGCCCTGTGTTAACTCCATACCAGCACCTTTAAGCTTGCTGCAATAGAAATACAATGTGTCAATTGCTTATTTATGACTTCAGAGAAAAATGTCCTTTAAAAGATTTCCACACTGAACACAGAGCGCGATAATCCTACTTAACAGAAGATCTTCAGTAAACACACATTAAGCACTGAAAAATCACTGGAGACAGCATATTTTTTGTTCCACAGCGAGGCAAAATGACAAAGTGCCTGCTGTAAACGGCACAATAACACGACGCACTCACAGAACAAGCTGGAGGGGGATCCGGTGAGTCAGAGGAGTGAGTGGACTAAAGAGCCGTGCTTTACTCCGGCCCTAGAGGTTAGCCCTGACCTCTGCAGAGCTCGCTGTGGCATCATTTATCACTGCCCCCGTGGGCGTATCAATAGCAGCGTTAGCTAATCAATTTAGCTAATGAGTCTGAGTGGCAGAGAGCACACACACTGTCTATCTCCATTAGGCCACCAACACCAGCGCTAAGGAACTGTGGAGTTACGACAAAAAGTTATTAAAGGAGACATATTGTGCTTTTTTTCCACTATAACACAACTACGGCATCATTTTACATTTTGTTCATTGTAAGCCTCAATATTGATCTACAACGGCTTGGTAATATTAACAGGTCCATTGACTTCCTGTTTAAAACTGCAGAATTGATAAGCCCCGCCTTTTCATAGTGACATTGCATTGTAGCCATCACCGGATTGTCATTTACATTATTTTACAACCATGTGTCAGTCTTGCTTTTTCAAGTAATCACAGCCAAGTACAGGGATATGGGCGGGGATAGGGGGTAGGAGAAAACAGGAACACTTTAGCCTCAGTTGCAAGACAATACGGTTATTCAAACATGCAGGGATATCATCCATTCATTGTAATGTAGAGGAGCTGTTCCGTCACCCACTGTTCAACAACTACAAGAGCAACAATAGCTGCAATACCAAATACAGACATAAAGACTTGGAGAAGAGTAAAGTGGTTCAACGGCCCAAATCTGCATACATATTTAAGAATGCTAACGACACCTGCGAGCTAAATGCTACCGTATTGCTAGTGCCGTCTGTTGTATTTTAAAATCTACAAAACAATCTGTTTACTTGCTAACACCACTTCAACCTCCAGTAAGACTCAGTTGTAACTCAACTTGGATTACCGTAGTTATGCTTAAAATACACATAAGTCACCAGAAAATGTCTTAAAAGAGGGAAGAAGTAGGATTTCCTATTGAATCAACAGCGGTTTCACCCACAACACTGCTGATGCGTTGCTGTATATAAATCAAATTAAAAGCAGATTTTCAGAAGCATTTTTGCCCATCTTGGTTTATGATGGTGACCTTATTTACATATGAATACCCCAACCCAAGTATTCAAATTGCTTTACCATGCCTCACAAACTGTAAGCCTCGGACTCACCACTGTGAACCGTACACACGTGTTGGCCGGGCTGCACTGGACACTCGCAGGCTGAGCCACTGCTACATGTTTATTTACAAGCATATCATGTGTCTGCTCCCTCCATATCTATGTGCATTGATTCAACAAAAAACAGATGGTGCAGACAGCAAAACACAGAGAATACTGTCAAAGTGTTCGCTCAGAGACTGGTAAAACTGCATTTCAATATTCTGCTCCCTCAACATGGAATAATTTACAAAAGGTCTGGAAACGAAAAGAACTTATTTCAATAGGTCAGTTTAAATCTATGTTGAAAGGTCTGGAAATGGGATTTGTGGTTTGTAACTGCTTTTAGGAAACATATTGAGACTGTCTAAATGTGTGGATTATCTGTGCTGCTGTTTTGGTCAGGACTCCCTTGCAAAAGAGATTGGTAATCTCAATGGAATTTAAACACATAAAAAAATGAATCAATTACGACTGAAAACATTGGTTTCAGTCAAAATTCCAATCTTCGTCAACCTCAAAACTCTAAACTCTAAAAGTTGACAACGCACTAAACAGAAGACAATCTTAAAAAATTGTAAAACCCTGAAACAAGGATTTATGATATTTTCGGTCTTCCTGGACTTCGACGTCGAAGGCTTATTTTGGCTTGTCTCCTGATCCTGCTCGGACGAGACAGCTCTCCGTAAAGGTCATTTGCATGTCTCGACTGAACATGTTGACACTGCGGGCATGGATTAACCTACACTGGTTTCCAAGGGCGACAGGGGAACAGTGGGCCCCTTATGTGCCTCACTATTCGACAACACAGCGCGGTTTCCCAGACACAGTCGTAAACATGTGCGGTTAGCATGCTCATGGCTAGCGCTCGTTTAGGATGATGTATTGGGTGCTAAGTGAACCTTCTCGAGCAGGTTGTTTTTCATTAGGAGTCGCACCTGTAATGCGTTTATATTTAGAATTGGGATGGGACATAATAACCATTGCAGTGCCTTGTGAAATCAGACACTTAAAGGTGCAGTGGGCGTAATCGTGTCTCTAAACAAGTGGGATTGTCTCTCATAATGGTTGCAATAAAGTTAGTAATTTACATGCCTTACACTCAGACAATTATTTATTTGACAAACACTATTCAATAAACTGCAATGTGAATTTATCTGAGATTAACGGCTGTTTTAAGAATCCAATTACACACTAGGGCTGTCACAAACAATTATTGAAGTGGCAGTCATTATTTTTTCGATTAGACAACAAGTTGAATTATAGATATTTTCTTTACTATCGGCCAAATAAAGAACCCAATATGGTGACGGAAGGCTTCAAGATATATTTATGACTAATTATGGATCAGAAATAGTTCCTTTAATAATGCCACTGTCTTTGTATAAAAGGTCTTCTCGTATGTGTTTTAGAGTTGGCATAGTCCAGATAATGATTACCATAATAAAAATACAATTACAAATACAATTACAATTGTTTTCTACAGTCGACTAGTCACAATTAGTCAATGAATCGTTGCAGCACTAATACAAATCATTACTTTGAGCCTTGTTATATTGTTTTTTAACAATATAATGTGTTTTAAGAAGAATTAAACAAATGCTTTGGTGTTACCATTGGTTTTACAGTGCATGTTAGTGATGCCCCCCACGAGTCCCACAATTTTGGCGTTCTCTGAACCGCCCCAGCCCAGCCCGCACCACGGAATCTATTTTTCAACCCGCCCCATATTAAAAAGCTTGCATATTGAAAAGCAAAGGAGCTTAATTTGGACTAGGTCTCTCTCCCCTCTCTCTCTCTCTCTCTCTCTCTCTCTCTCTCTCTCCCCCCCTCTCTCCCCCCTCTCTCTCGCTCCCCCCTCTCTCTCGCTCGCTCTCCAGATGTTGAGGTAAATCAGCTCACACAGAGAGATTATGGAGACTGGGGACAGTCATGATTGCACAGACGTGTTCTCTAAGTGTTAAGATGTGAAATGCTACGTTTTTTTAATTACAATCCGACTCAAATTCATAGAGAAACGAGTCTAATCAGGAGCTGAATTTAGACGCGACTAAATGCAGAGATAAAGGTGCGACGCAGATGCACGATACCGCGGGTAGCATTTTATAATCCGCCCCAACCCGCACCACAATATAATGATAATTTCTGGGACCGCCCCAACCCGACCCGCGGGTAATCCACGGGACATCACTAGTGCATGTCCCTTTTAATAATACACGCAGGGATTCTTACATTTTACATTTAAAGTATATAATTCATCTTTGCACTATCCTCAAACGTTTTTACTTGAGGCTTGTACCAGTCAACACTTTGTGCCACCATTGTCCCGCTCCAAAAAATGTTTCACTATTCTTGTCATTGGATAAGTTTCATTTAACACAACAAATGTGTACTCTAAGTGATTACAGAACCTTTTGCCACACTAAGCTTTATTTTTCTGACAGTTAGTTTTTTGTAATAGTTTTGACCTGGTTGTTGGTTAATATTGTACTTCTGTAATGAACGGTTCTATTCACTTGAGCCTGGCAGAAGGACCAACATCTACTTTGCCAATCACAAAGATCTGTAAGTTGAAAGGACTTTAAACCACAAGATCTGGCAAAAACCCATAGAGTTACATAGGGTCAGCCTTGAGTGCCGTTAACACAACCTTTACTCAACAAAACTGAACTCTACCTTACTACAACATATTCAGCCAAGCTATTTGGGTTACATTTCTAGCGCAGCCTCCCTATGCAGCAGATATTGGACCCCCTGCATCTTTGCCACAGACAGCGGCAGAGCAGGCCTAAGACTACACACTCAAGGGCACTGCGCAAATGTCACCGTCCCACCAGGGAGCGCGCACACGGGCCCAGCGCTAAATCTATTAGCCACATGTTAGCAAAGAACCACAGCCCCGAGGCGCAGACAGGCTGTAGGTGACAAGGATGAGAGAGGAAAGACATTGAATAATATAGGTCCAAAATGTAACATCAATATATACAAGGCTCTCACGCATCATGTAGTTAAGCCTTTGACCATTTAGACTGTGCTTTACTTTGATAATAATACTTTCTGTATGGCCAATCATCACAGAGACTGAATGAAAAGTTCAATTATTAAATTCACATCTGCAGAAAAGAGATGATATCGCCATATTAAACGGTTGGATTATTCGTTCACTATTTTTGTTTGTATGTAGGCCTAATACAGCCTGTGACAAATTATGCTTAAAGACCATTATTAGTTCTTGGCCCACTCTACCAACACCTTTTTTTGTTGTCCATGCGTATACTAGAACCTTTTTTTTTTGTTGTCAAGGGATATGTGTTTAGTTGAATATTTTCCACACTGTGAACAAACTAGACCTATTAAGGAACGGTTTAAAATTCAGTTGTCTTAATTGTTTATGATATGAGTTTGTAGTCTGTTGCAAACTAAGTGCCCTGATGAAGACTCGCTTCAGAGTCAAAACATGGTGTTTTGACTTTTTGCATACTAATTGGTGTGCCTCGGATCTATTTTTGATCTTGTTATGTGAGTATTGTTTTATTCAGTGTTTTTTGACAGGCCTGGTTGGAGTAAAGCAATCATTCGTTGAAATAATTGAAAATATAATATGAAATTTGATAGTCCAATTGCCACTCCACCCATTTAAAATTGCTGCTGTGTCTTTAGGCAAGACCAATTTATTTGAAATCAGCTACAAACATTCACAACAATGATTTCTCATGCACTGAGAGGCAATTCACTACATCTTGAACCCATTTACAAAAAGAGATTATCACCACCATATACTCGACAAACCCCATTGCCTGTAGCATTCTTGAAGCATTACTATACCATTGCGGGCTAATCCAATTCTACCGGCATTCCAGATTACAAGATTACCGGATTAACAATAGATGATACAGTTTATCAACAAAGCTCCCAGCAAGGTGTTTTCCCCTTCTTTTGTCAGTTTGGCTTTTGAGAAAGTGCCCTCAAAGGACGTCAAAGCTAAAAAATGTACAGTATATAAATTAACTTCTTCCAGCTTCAAAGAGCCAAGGCCTCAATAACACTCAGATGTTGGTTTGAAGGACAAGAACGTGTTCGCTTGAGCATTATCGCCCATCAGCAATTTGGACCATTCATAGACCTCGCCCTGGAAAGGTTTGACCAATCTTGAATCTTAACCCTTGACCTTTGTTGCCATTTCAATGGAGGAAACGGTGTGCGTGGTCGATGCTGGAACTTCAATTGTGTTTGTAAAATGGAGCGATGGCTGACAGAGATATTCTGGACGAGGTATGGCTATTGATTCTATTCTTTCTGATAACAGAAGCAACAAAGCAGCTAAATGGCATTGAGATTCTGTTCAATATGTCGTTAAAATGATTTGCCACTAACCTACTATAAAATCAAAGCATATACCAAACAAATTGCCTGTCCTTTAGCAAACATTTCTAGGTCACATAATAAACACCACTAGCAAAAAGGATAATTATATTTGAAAATGGTTCAATTATTTTGCAATAATACTTCTGAATACCATCTTAACTTGTTATGCCTATCTTTAACAAACTTGAAGCTGCATTACCAAACCTTTTTGCTACTAAATTAGTAATTAAAAAAGTTGGCTAATGCTTGAGAAAAACATTCCTTGCGCTTGTTGCAGAACTGATTTATTTGTATTTTCATCATTTTTGTGTTTGCTCCAAAGGCAACTGTAAAAGCAGAACATTGTGGCAAAAATCAGACCAAGCTACACACTAATCTAATTAGAAAACATTTTATTTATTGAAAATTGATTGATTGAATTGGCTGTGTAAGAGTGGTCCACCCTGCTGCACCTTTCTGTCTAAAAAAGCTGTTCTAAAACTGTGCTAAAGGCCAAAGAAAATGCATGTGAATATGAACAATGTGCCAAAGGGTTTGTGAGACCAAGGAACTAGTTTGATGGACTTAAATACCTACTTTCTCTTCTTACGGTTTGAAAATCATGTACCCGACAGCTACTACCGACAAAATTAGCAGAAGTAACCCAACATTTTTAAAAGACTAGTAAAAAATCTTTGAGCCGGCAGACCTTGTTAGCACATATCACGTTTTCAAAGGCTCATCAGCGCGTGCACATGAAGCGGTGATTCAATGTCAGCGCTGTGAATGGGGCGATCCTCAAGGACATGCCCCGAGCGCTGGCACATGAAAAGGCTCGCAGAGGAGGTGACGGCCCACAGCCTCCGAGATAAAGCCTCCCATTGACTCCTTTGTTACGTCCAGTTAAAAAGGGCCAAGTGTCGGCTTGCGCTTGGTTTTGTCCGTGGGCCACATGCTCCGGAGAGCGCTCCGCTGCTGGAAGGTGCAACGCCCTTTGACCTTTGAATCAGCTCAAAAACCAATTCACTTCTCTTTTGTCTTCCGGGGGTAGCCTAGCAACGCTCCGTCCCCGCTGCGAAGTGTGTGTCAGTTTGTGCCGCCGGAGCGATTTCCATGGTAACGTTGCGTGTGTCCAACAAAGAGCCGATAAACGCTCAAGAACACTTACCTGAGAATAGTTTGGAGGGAAGCTAAACAACAATACTAAATATCCTAACTGGAATCTTTAAAAGCGGGCAAAAAAAGCGGGAAAGAAGATGTCCAATTAGTCAGGAGCAGAATGTGAAGTAAACGTACAGGATGCATGTACACTGCAGACAGGGAAGCCAACTATTCGCCGACAAACAACAAAGGCGCTCACAAAAATCAGCTACTGTGTCATTTAGTCCCTTATGGAGAAGGATGTAACAACACACAAACAAAAAAATCATTATGCAAAATTATATATGTTGGAATTTAACTTGTAACTTGTTGTCTTGTTGTCTGTTTTTGGGTACTGGACATGGCATTCATTTTTTTGCATTATCACTTTAAATTACTTTCTAAAGAATGGTTTTCTTACTCCAAAAATCAACTAACCACTGCACAAACATGTTTTCTATAAATTACACATAGTTTTAGAATGAAGTTGCATTTAATTTCTATCTATTTATAACAAAAAACACTAAAATGTAGTGTGGTGTGACATAACAAAAAAAATCTAGACTCAGTCACTTGAATCAGAGGCAGTTAATAAAAAAATTGGCATATATACATTCTTTAATAAAATCTCACTTTTATCTCTATATTCAAGCTAAAAAAGATATAGGAAGTTTAATGCTGTAATCCAAAGTGTGTCCTGAGGTGTGACATGAAAAATCACATATTTAAAAACACACAAAAGCCAAAAGGAGCTCCTCTATCATTTATATTCCAGGACAAGCTCTGGGCTTCAGGGTTTAAGCTGCAGGTCAAAGGAAATCATTATTATTTTCTTTGTAAAATCCTGCTTTTCTGAAAAACTTGGAACATGCACTAGTTTATGTCCTGTGAATGTGACAGCTTTATTTCCCAAGAAAAATACAATTCGAATTGTTAAATCCTAAAATGAAGATTGGTCAGTTACATCATTATTAAACTTGCACTAAAGACATTTTAATGTATTAAATGTTTAAAGAAATTAAGTACCTTATGACAGCTGTTGTCACACCACAGCAACATGTTGAAATGTCTAAAAAGAGTTACACCAAAAATGAGGTAATGCTTGTGAAAAAGGCTTCCTTCCAACCATTGAACTGATTTTTTATTTTTTTTAATGTTTGTATTTTGCTTCACCACTAGACAGAAAGAAGGCGTTACACCCTGAAATGTCATCATATACAGTTCATTTCAAATTTCTTTATGTGCAAAACTTTGGGGCTGGCAGTATAACCAGTGTGAGTGAAAGACGAATGGAATAACTCTCAGATGAAGATAGGTGTAGCTACGTCTCAAAGATAGCATGAAGCAAATTTGTTTTATGAATCGTAATGAAATCCAAATTCATTTCTTAGTATATCACCTACCTCTTATTGAGTGCCACTCGAAAATACCATTAAGCTAAGATGCTTTTTTCAAAAGCACATAACAAAGTTGAAATGAGGGATATGAGTGCAGAAGTATGAGGAGAACGTCGTAATGGAAACAAAAACTGCGAGTTTGAAAGGGTGAACAACACATTTGAACAGTCCCGGCCAATAACAAGAAGCTCAGTAAATACTGCTGTTGTGTCCTTGGGCAAGACACTTAACCCGCCCTCCCCCAGTGTGTGAGTACAACTGGTGTGTGAATGTGTGTGTGATAGTGTGTGTGATAGTCAGGGGTCTCGCTACGTACATTTAGGGCGGGGGCCGCCATCCTTAACATGACAAATCAAATGGTCCGCCATCCGTTTTGACATGGGGTGGAAATAAACCATCCCTAAAACTCAACATCATCCCATATTTTAGGTAGCGCCTTCAAATAAACAAGTCTTAGTCTTAAGCATGTTTTATTACAATCAGACTCATATTCACAGAGAAATTAGTTTAATGAGGAAGTGGATGTAGACGCAGCAGAATATAAAGACAGACAGAGCGCGCACGTGCGATACGGCGATCTGCCGCACTGAAATGAAACTTTCTTGGCCAGACCTGACTCACGGGTCAACATGTGTATCACTACACAGATACACAGAGCCTACAGTTGTCATTTTGTTCGCTTTCTCAGTGAGTTTTGGAAGGAGAACACCGCGGTGAGAGCCGACAGCGGTGCCGTAGAACGCTCACATGAGGGAGGCGAAAGAGGAGAGGGAGTCAGGTCGAGGAGCAGGAGGAGGAAACAGGTAGGATTAGAGCTAATTCTACCTGTTCACGCTGTTTCTGTCCTTCACAGAGGAGTTTGTTATTGATGCGACCCAAAGGAAAGCTGACTTTTTCTATGTCTCAAGCCCCTCCTCCCAGCGTTACCATGGAGCTTGTCTTATTATAATAACTAATATTATAGTTAATGTTAGTGCCATATGAACCATCTCGGACTCTGAGGACCTCAGGGACCAGCCTCCTGCTGGTGCCCAGAGTCAGGACTAAACAAGTGGAATGTGCGTTTCAGTTTAATGCAGCTAAAATCTGGAACAGTCTTCCTGAGGATGTGAGACAGGCCGCTACTCTGGCATTGTTCAAATCTAAACTAAAAACTGTTTTGTTTGGCTGTGCATATTTGCACTCTTTCTCTTTTAATGTCTTGAACTAAGATTGTGATTTCTGTCATGTCTTTGTGATTTTAATGCATTTTTCCTGTTGTGTGAAGCACTTTGAATTGCCTTTTGTGTCGAATTGTGCTCTACAATAAAACGTGCCTTGCCTTAAAAAGAGCTTCAAGTGAGGTGATTATGAGCTCATCTTCTAATATTTTAGTCTAGTTATTATTTTATTTTAAAATAGTCATCTGTATGAATGGGTTTAGTCAAGTCACTGAACAGAGTTTCTCTTCCTGCTTTATATTGCATGTCTATGCATAATAAAATATGATTAGGCATTATATAGACCTATTATATAGGCCTATATAGTGTTAATAGTCTGTTTTGGGTGCATGTACTTTAGAAATAATGACATTAAACCATGCGTGGAGGAAATGCAACACATATGAGGCATATTTACATCCTTTGAATTATTCTGAGGAGAGATTGATAGTGTGTGTGTGAATGTGTGAGTGAATGTGTGAGTGAATGGGTGTGTGTAGTGTGTGTGAATGTGTGAATGTGTGAGTGAATGGGTGTGTGATAGTGTGTGTGAATTTTGCGCGTGAATGGGTGTGTGATAGGTGTGTGATAGTGTGTGTGTGTATGTGTGTGTGAGTGAATGTGTGAGTGTTAATGTGTGTGATAGTGTGAATGTGTGTGTGTGTGTGTGTGTGAATGTGTGTGTGATAGTGTGATAGTGTGTGTGAATGTGGTGAGTGAATGTGTGCTGATAATGTGTGTGATAGTGTGAATGTGTGTGTGTGTGTGTGTGTTTGTGTGTGTGAATGTGTGAGTGAATGTGTGAGTGATAATGTGTGTGATAGTGTGAATGTGTGTGTGATAGTGTGTGTGTGTGTGTGTGTGGGTGTGATTGTGGTGTGAATGTGTGTGTGTGTGTGAATGTGTGAGTGATAATGTGTGTGATAGTGTGAATGTGGTGTGTGAATGTGTGTGTGATAGTGTGTGTGTGTGTGTGTGTGTGAATGTGTGAGTGAATGTGTGAGTGAATGTGGGAGTGATAATGTGTGTGAATTGGTGTGAATGTGTGTGTGAATGGGTGTGTGAATGTGTGAGTGATAGTGTAAATGTGTCTATGTGAATGTGTGAGTGAATGTGTGTGGTTGTGTGTGATAGTGTGTGTGATGTTGTGAATGTGTGAGTGAATGTGTGTGTGATAGTGTGAATGTGTGTGTTTGTGTGAATGTGTGAATGTGTGTGTGATTGTGTGTGATAGTGTGTGTGATGTTGTGAATGTGTGTGTGAATGTGAGTGAATGTGTGTGTGAATGTGTGTGTGATAGTGTGAATGTGTGCGCGTGAATGTGTGAGTGAATGTGTGTGTGATAGTGTGTGTGATGTTGTGAATGTGTGTCGGAATGGGTGTGTGAATGTGTGAGTGAATGGTTCCTTGATGTAAAGCGCCTTGAAGGTAGAAAAACGCTATATAAATGTGACCATTTACCATTTATTTGATTAAAAAACCTGAAATTGCAGACGTGACCTTATGAAGCCTTACGTGTGTTTATTCAATGAAATGCTTGAACTATTGCTAGCAAATGAAAACTCTATTTGCTTTTCATCACAATTCAATGGCGTGGCAGTTTTTATTACACCTAAGGCTATCATATAGAACTCATAGATGACAACCTACAATGATCTTCGGCTATTTGCACGTCACGCCCCCAAAATATACCTTCAATGAAAATAAACACATCCTAACTACTAGGAATATGCTCTATTTGCAGTTAGCAGACATTTAAACCAGCAGTTTCATCGTTATGATTTGAGCTAATAATAGGCATGGCAGCAGTAACATTTTGAACGGTCGACGCGAGGCAAAATGTCTTTATGATAACCTTTAGCGGCGCGGTCGACATTAGCGGTCCCATTACGAGGCAGACGTGCTAATTCATTAACACACTGCTTGGGCACGAAGGAATATGGGCCATAAAACAGCAGCGATGGGCAAAATGAGAAAATAAACAAGAGAGAAGGCTGTTTCATTCACAAGACTCATGGGGCCAATGCTTAGTAAATCTGATGTAAACAGACAGGCAGCTATGCTTGTCTTACGTCTGTTATGGGAATTTACCATAAAGGTGAACCGTCACAAAATGTTCATTCGGGGACTGTCATGGGCCTCTAGTGTTGTAACAATACTACGATTTCAAACTCGACTCAATTTTATTTTCATTTTACTTTTATTAATCCAGATTCAGGACAAATGAGAACTAAATCTGATTTCCAACGACACTGTCAATGTGTCGATGTTTATACCATGATGAAAATAACAGTTATTTATTTATATTACATGTGATCTTATACTAGTTCTGATAAAAATCATTCTAAAACTTTTCAGGAAAGATCAAAGTGTAATTTTAAAAAAATGTCTTTGTATGTTACTAAAACTAGTTATGATACTAGTTGTAAAGTGTTGATTATTATCAGATTTTCTATACTTTTGACAACTCTATGTGCAACTATATCTTGATCAACAAGTCAGCATTTTTTAATCAGTTAATGATTGCTTATTATGCCTTTGAATTATTATTCATGTTATTAAAAGTGCTGTACCTGTTTTAATTTTTACCATTACATTTTTACGTAATGCTTGCCAAGAATTCTAAATACTCATCGAAATGACTTTATAAGCGCTTACAAAACTTTCAGAGCTCAGAGCTTACAGCGAAGAAAAATATTAGGTACAGCTTCTTTAATAACAATTGAATAAATTAGACTTGGATTTCAATGATAAATTGGTCACGATTAGGCTATTATACAATACAGTAACAAAGATTACACTATAATGGCAAGAATTTAAATCTGTATAATTATGAACATACAGTGATACATGCAAAGCAAACCCTTGCTTGTGCTGAACTCATGCAGGTTATTGCCGACACGACAGCTGATGAGTTGCCATGGTTCTTAACTTTCCAAACCAAAATGATGCAAATATGAAGCTAATGTTATATTTCAATTGAATTACACTTGTCCTTTCCATTAGAGCCACCAAAGCATCTTCACAATGAAGCAATGGCATGAGTAACTTTTGACACGTAACAAAAGAAAATGGCTTAGCTGCTGCCCTGATTTCCACGGCACAATATGTGGCTGCATAAGACGCAAGACAAATGCAGTGAGCCCAGATGGTTTGGAATAATTTGACTTTGACTAATTCAGTGGCACAATTCATTAGTTATTACAGTCTGTACAGTGTCTGGTGCTGATGCTTTTGCTAATAAATCTTTCTTTTAAATTACAAACAGCGTAAAAGATCACATTTAAGCCAAATTGTATGTTGCATTATTACTTTAAGTTATTTTGTACCTGTCACGATGGGTAAATGGGGCAGAGGTGAAAAAAGGTGAACGTGGCTCGTAAAATGTTGTCAGGAGGTTATTTTTGAAGTTTTGGAGTGAGGCGTTTGTCATGTGGTGATGTAAGTGTCTGTCATACGTGACATCTGTGCAGCGGAAGCTCGCGGAGACTGACAGCTCAAGCGCCGCAGACAGACATAGCATCAATCACACGCTCTCCTCAGACGTGCTGTTTAAACATACACACACAAGGCTGGCTCCAAAAAGGTTATGAACGAATGCTTCATGCTTAAGTGACCGATTAGTAAAGGGAGGTCCGATTTAAAATGAAGCATCTGGAGGAAAAAACAACCCAAATGATGCGAACGCCATGAACAAAGAGGCCGCACCATTCAGGGAAAGGCTTTCTTGTGATGCAGAAGTGATGCACATTTTAAACCAAACTGACAAGGAATGCGTCACAAGGGCTTCACATTTTAGACCTGAGATGGGCATTGTTCAATATACTGTCAACAAGATAATATATGGGCTGTAATAAATGTTGTTTTGAGGGTGTACAGTAGGCTCCCATGAAAAGAAACTGCCCAAAACTGACAATGGCAATAAACCTTTTCTGATTCTGATTCTGATTGAAAAAGCTGCATAAAATAATAGAAATGGTGAATATGGAGTTTTTTGAGTTGTTACCAATATCTAATAAACGGCTTGGTGCTGTGGCTGATAAACAATATTTACCCATACTGATACCACAAACTTAAAATCACTAGCAAGGTTCATAGCTAACATTTCAAAGGGACAAATTCACTTTTCAATTAAGTAAATAATAGCAAAATGTATTTATCTGGGATATTAAAATCATTTGTTGCATGATTGTGTAAAAATACAGATATATTTTTAGCCTCTTCTATTTTTATTTTGATGTCTGTTCAAAAAGACAGATCTGATGCGCTGAGGTCAAACTGGGAACGATCACATGATCACACACAGACTGGAGCAGTGCAGAAAAAAATATGGGTGCCAAATTTTGTCCGTTTTATCTCTCTCTACGTGAAAGCCTGCCGATATTGTCTGATACCAATACTGAAACCTGGATATATCACTGATCCCTAATAAAATAATATATATATAAACATCATTTTGCAGTGTAATCCAAACAATGCGATAATACGGTATAAGCACATGGGTTGCAATAACAATAAATTATTCATATATCCCACCACAATTGAGTCAGTCTGGCAGACCTGTCAGCTCCATCAGACTGGCCACATCCGGCAAGATCAGCTGATAAAAGTGACACGTCACAGCAGGATGACTCTTCTGAGGAAGGTGACAGCTGCTCATCCAAACATGTCAAGGTAAAAAAAGAGTTCAAATGTTAACTGAGGTTCGTGAGAAGCACCATGCCTCCACCTCCCTCTTCAGACCACACCTCTATTACACAGGGGCCTTCTTATACCAGTCTAACGCTTCAGTCACCGCTTGACTCTGTTCTCTTGACCCGCCCTCCCTCCACTTGTAATATGCTTTCTTTCAGCATCCAGTCTTCTAAGAGAGGGGGTCCTGAATCGGTCTGCAGCTCGAGCCTCCATGGATCACCAGCGTCCATCTCACATCATTAAATAATTCTTATTCGCACATCTCTGTGGTTGCGTGGTCCTTGCTAATGAACCTACCTACTAACAAATAAAAGAAGGCTTCTTTTATTTTTTTAGCTCACCCATTGGAACAGTCTAAAATAGCCAATCACTTACGTTTATTCTTCAAGGCAATTTCTACCTCATACAACCTCTTCTTCCACAAAATCCTTAAGTATGTCTTTGAAAGTAAGTTTTAAGTATCATTGAGCCGACACCCACATCTAAAAATAATACAATGACCTCAAAGTGATTGCATAAGTACGTCGCAGCAGTTTTTATCCCTCTCTATAACTCGCTGAATATGCCCCCGACGCTTTGTACGCGCCTCTCCGAGCAGCCACTTATACTCGCACCAACCTGTCGAAAATAATGTGCCAATCGCTTAATATCATAATGCATACAGTGACTCCTAGCCTGCCTACAAGCCCTGGCTATTCCATTACACACACAAGGTCGTGCAGACATGCCGACTCAGCTTTGCCATTTTCAAAAAAAGCCACTGTCTTTTCTTCTTTGTTAGCGCTTTTTCCTCCTCATAGCTGTCGGGCCTTGGACACTTTCTCGGAAATGAACACTATATTAAATTACGCTATTGAAACAGTCAAAATTGCGGCTTGGGTTACACAAAAGGGGTTTCCGAGACGGGGAAGAGGTGACATGTTAACGCTAAGTGAATCCAAACCCTTTGCTATCTGTATGTGGTGTTCATCATGGCAACATTGATTAGGTTGCGCTCACCATATTGATTTTGCGTCGCACGTTTCTTTGAGATAGACCGCAATCACTCAAAAAGGCAGAAGCGTTCGGCCTATCTAGAATTCACTCGATGATAGGGGCACACATCTGTTTTGTGCTCTAATGTATATGTGTTTCCAGGCCTCTCCTCCACAAGTCAACAGAAAAATCTCCTTTCAAACAGTGTGTAGCCTTTTACTTTCGATAAACTCTGTGGATTTTGTGAAGGATGTCTTATTTTGCCTCTCTTTTTCTTGTCAAGAAAACTCAAAAGACGACAGTGATGAGTTTTACTTTCACGTGCATAAAAACGGCTACACATTTCAGCCTTCAAATTCCACATAATCGGAGTGCGACTAAAAGCTTTTGACAAAACAAAATATAGCGTGACATAACAAAGAACTGTGCTGTGTTTGAAGCTGAGACCTTGATGGATAGGAATGTTTGTGATGCTACGAGTTAGAGAAAGATGGAAATTGAGAGGAATTGGATGATTCTGTTGCTGTGGTTTAGATGGGTTAAAGCACAAGGAAGAAAGAAGGCGAGACAAAGAAAGTGCGTTTATCTGAATCTGAAGAGGAATTGGGCTAATATTAGTGGCAAACTGGTGAGGGCAGGTACGAACAAGGCGTAATAAATATTGCTTCTAGTTTTTGTTTATTGCTTGGTGGTTGTTAAGAGGTGGAAATGTAGAGGCTTAGGCGGCTGATGGTTTTGCTACTGCGGTGACAGAGTGATTTAAGATGCATGTCTTTAAGGGAAGGGTTTGATCTGGAACCTTATCGTGTCTCTCTGATTTCAGATGGGCGTGATTGACAAGCGAATTAACCAATCAGAGAAACACATGTGCCGTGTCTCAATTCCGGGTCTGCATGCTCCGATGGAGGCTGGTCTTCAGAGTGGCCTCCGTGGACTGCAAAGGCGTGCCGAAATGGAACAGGCCTAGCCCATGGAGCCGCTCCGTCACATAGCAACCAAGACTCGCCACGCAAATTACGCACATGGAAGTATTAAAAAGAGCACGCAGCAAGGATAAAATATTCTGACTTTGAGCCCAAGAAGTTATAGTTCATCTCAATCTTTTGTCTAAAACAAAATATTATGTTCACCTCTTGTAAAATATAATAATTACCAATGTTCCAGTGATAACTACAAAAGTAATGAAATATGCCATCTTAATTTCAGATTGGTATTTTATAATGACAAGGGAAATATGTGCGTTTAAGTCACTTTATAAAGCGAGAGATCTGTGTTTTTGGAGAAAATATATTTAATGATCAGAACCTACTTATGGTAGTCAACATAAACCATAATTAAGACAAAAACGTTTTTCTCCCACCCTGATTCATTAGCTTAAGTCATTGCTTTTATATGAATGTGTTACAGAAAACACCTTAAAATTAGCTGCAATTTACAGTTATAACCAAACTTTTACAGTTTTAGGAATGTTATACCCTTATTTTAGGACAACCCTCGTGCGTGTACTTACATGTTTCCTCCGCTGTCAGGAGGCGCTATTTCGCTCCGCCTGTTTTAAAAACATCTGACTAGTGCTGCGCAATGCATATCGGATATACAAGGCCGTGAAGTGTGCTTTTTCACGGCCTTCGTTCACAGCCAATCTCCATGGAAACGCAGGCCACATTTGTTGGCCGCATTCGTGGGCTGCATGAAATGGGACAGCCTTGTCGCGCAGGAAGTGACGCAACCGGGTTTCAAATGTAGCCTTCGGAGTACGCAGACTCGGAATTGAGAGACAGCCTGTGCCCATTTACTATGTCTAAACAATCATGGCACGGCATCAAGAAATTGTACATTTTGCTCAGAATTATGTTTTTATTCAGAGAAGACGTCTTCTACATTTGAGAGACACTTAATGCAGATAATCAGCTGTGGTTGAACCGTCCCAAGGGTTTCTTATGCCCTTTACGGTCCGATTCCAGACCCTTCTGCGTTTTGACAGAGCGTAGGAGGGACTGGCTGGTCAGGCAAGCAACAGGCAGCAACAAGGAAGGAATGTCTTTCTGGTTGAATTTAAATGAATACATCATCTGAGACAGGTTGTCCAGATATTGAGCCTGATCCTGATCCCTGAGCCAACATACCGTAGATGTGGCATATTATCAAACTATTAATATTGTAAATGTTTTTTCAAAAATATGGCAAATTTTAATATCAGGTCTATTGCTTAAAGTGAAAAAATAGGTCAAAAAGAGCTGATTAATCTTAAACTTCAGTCGCAAAATAAGTGATATTTCTGCACTTTTGTGGGTAATCTTCCACATTTGCCTGATACTTAAACCTCAATGTTTAACCCTAACTTTTATGGGGATGCAAAAAAGTGCACCATAAAGTGCAATTAGCGTGCGTCATGTGGTATTCTGGTCCTCCGTGTATCCTGGCGTAGTCCTGGTAGTGTGGCAGCTGCCGTGGATTCATCACCTGAGTGAAATCAAAGCCTGCAGGAAGCTTATCCTCACTCTGTGCGCCGCTCTGGCCGTCCAGCGTGCCGCTCTCTGCCAAAGCTGTAATAGAATCTCACCGTGGACCCAGACCATTTGTCCTGGTGCCAATCGGTTCCACTCTACCCACACATGAACCCACATGAAGGGAAAGACGAGCGTTGGTCCCCCAGCCAAGACTGGGGAGCAGAAGTGGGTAGAGGAGCCAGAAATTGCGCTGCAAGTTCATTCAACAATAACATTACTTGGGTAGAACTACACTGATGAACACTCAAATAAGTAGAAAGGAATTTGGTAAAATAAAAATAAACTTAAGTTAATTCTTAGAAACGAGTCGGTGTAATCCTTCATTCTGGACAATGTTTTTTTAATTTTTCGTTTATTTACGTTTCGACTGCCAATTTAGAAAGTGACTTCTGGATGACAGTCCAGACGTCTCAATTTCAAAAACTTTTTCCAGATGACTGTAAACAATATTTCTGTATTCGTGGGGTGGGACAAAAAACATTTGACGCTGAAAAAAGAAGAAGACAGAAAGTGGATATTTGAAGAGTTCATTTGCAAGTGCCATTAGGAAAAAAAAGTCAAAGGCTTGCAATCGACTCTTTGTCTAACAGTGTTGTAACAGCCTAATCTATTTTACTGAAGCAAAAATATTATTCCATCCCTTCTTGAGCTAATCCTCTGTTATAAAAATGTGTAGAAGATGGTATCAAAGAGAAAAACAAACAAACTTTGTACCACTTTTCAAAACGGAGAATGAAAACTTAATTTCTTTGCTTAATACACCAATAATTTATCACAACCCTGTTTCAAACATTTTATGCAACTGGGCCAACGATAACAGTAAATATTGCACTGAACCACCAATATCCAATCCAGTATTATCTGCTGCATCACAGCCAATACCAAATACCAGTATCTACAACAGCGCATCCTTAATATTGATATAAAAACCATAAGGTCCATATTTTGTAAAATGTAAAAAAATATATTTACTATATCATTCAAAATATGAAAATATAAAGAACAATATTATTAAGTTTCAATATTGATGGTGAGTACATGTAGCTACGCCTCCCTAGGATCAACTGTGCTGACAATGTGAGCACACTCCCTGTTTCATTGTCGATCTTCAAACCTTCTGTTGGTAATATCAGCCCTCCGAGGCAAATGCTGTTTTGATTTGTACATTTTCTTTAGATTGGTGGGGAACGTTTAAATTTTACTTTTGTAGTACGATCAAATTTGAGCTATAGAAAGTCATTATCAGTGCTAACTAAATACTACAGTGTTTCATTGTTCTGTTTAGCATACATTTTCTTTACGATATGGTTTTACTGCTTTAACTTCAGTGTCATGAAGTAGTTTCAATACGATCGTTTATGGTGATGTTTTCTGCAGCGATACAGCGCACTTCAAAATGTGTTATTGTGAAAGGCCCATTATTCATAAACTACTCTTAAATCCCAATCATCCCGGGACAGAAAGCTCATAACTACCCATCTCTGCCCAGTAAGCAGCACTAGTCTGATTTACGCTGTGCCATTAGCGGCTCTTAAAACAGCATTAATGTCTTCTTTTCCCCCTGCTGCACGGCCTTGAAAGTAAAAGAGGACACACCCCCTATTAAGAAGAAAGTGATAGCTGTTGAAAGGCGACCACAAAAGGGCGCATTAAGTATTCAGCAGCCACATCAGCCGGAAAAACCAACTGAGCCATGGATGAAGATAATTAACCGGAGATTTACCATCCCGGAGCTATGCGCGTCTCTTCCACGTATGAATTTCCGAGAACCGGGTGATTAATGGTGGCGTGGGGCCCGGCTGGAGCAGGGGCCGGTGGGATGAGAGTCAAGGCCGGCAGTGGGAATGGTTCCCTCAGGCACCATGCTACATCTGGTGGACAGGTGACCTACACGCGGGTACGTTCAGGACAATACAGCACGGTCGAAGCAAGCTAAGCGCTGAATGGATAATTAATCTTATCAAGGGCAGAAGTGAACACGCAGGAAAAGTAAAGTGAATGAGAATACAAGAGTGTTCAGACTATAGGGGGCAAGATTAATTGTCATCTTTGCAAAAATGCGATTTCAAAGGAGTTTTTAGGAGGTTTTATTAAGTTCTTAAGGATGTCCTGGATTATTTGGTTTATTGATAAAAGCAAAAAAACAAAACAAACAAACAACTGTTCATATTTCAAACATCTCGTAAATGTCAATGCTCCTGTGTGTGATTTCAAACATAAATTGCAAATTTAATAACAATGAGATACCTACTTCCAAAATTGTTCAACGCTAACAAAGACTTGAAATAGTAGTTTATAAAAACGTTTTTATGAATATGGGTGGGGTCAAACAAAATCCAAACAAGCCCAAGCGTGATCAACCATGTGGTCAAGACTCAAGAGTAGGCTCTGTGCTTGTGCATGACACGGCATCTGAGGACACCTCCAAGAAGGAAACAAACACTTTACTTTATTGGACAATTAGCTGCTCTATGCTCTGCAGTTCAACAAGTACAAGAGAAAACAGACTTTAGGATGTATATTGTACTACAGGCACAAAGACATGGAGAAGAATAAAGTGGCCTCATGGCCCGAATTTGTATAAATATTTAAAGAATGCTAATGGTAGCTGTGGGCTGGATGCTACAGCTTTGCTAGCGCTGCTTGCTGTTTTTAACTACAGAACAATCTGTTTACTTTTCAGAGGTAACACCATGTCAACTCTGTTAAGACTCAGTTGAGACTCAAATAGAATTAGCTGTGCTTGAAATACTCACATAAACCACCATGAAATGTCTTCTAAAAAAAAGGGGAAATGTTGCATTTCTCATTGAATTGTCTTTTCATCCATCCTGATGCTCTGCCGTCTGGTGTCCATATTGAAACCAAACTCATGACCGATCAGAGCGCTCTTGGTCAAAGAGGCCTGCCGCCGCTTACACATTCAGAACTGTTTTCTACGAAGGCTGATGCCGCGCTCCAGAGCAAACAGATATACAAACATGCAAATGATTCACCTACTTGTACAGCCCGTCCCTGCAGCAGCAAAACCATCAGCTACTTCAGCCTCTCACCACCAGCACCAGCAAGGATGTTAGTACTCTTCAAATCACAATCTCTTGCAATCTTCATATATATTTTGAAGTTTAAGTTTTTCTTCTCTCCTTTTTCTTTCAGCTGATTTTCCATTCAGCACACAACGCTGATGTGTCTCTAAGCTGCTGCCATCGGATCAATAGAGCGAGCTGCTTGCTGTAGACTTCACTTTAGCCTCTTTAAAATCAGCCCCTAACGACCCCACTCACCGGCTGAGTGGGAATGCTCTTTGTCTTATGATTATTTGGAGATCTGTGCCTTTGATGCCGCTCCAAAGATGTATTTAATTTTTTTTCTCCGGAATTGATTCATGTAAATATTTCTCACGTGTCAACTGCCTGGTATCGACATCAAAGGCAGCAATTTTTGGAAATATGTGAAAACAGCGTGGAGTCAGAAAATTGGATGAAACCATTTTCTGAGCACAAAATTTCATCTACGTTTACTGTTCTGGATTTGACACAGTGACTTTTCTGCCTGTTTTGAAATGTCAAATTTGAAAAATAGTCTGATTTTGATTACACTTTCAAAACCACTGCCGCTGAAATTCACCCAACATAGAAAATGTGATTTTCCAGCAAAAACTTTCACTGCATCTATCAAGAATGTTCAATGTTCATGTGCAACAACAAGTCAACACAGCACCGTTTCTCTGGGTGACTTTAAAATGGCTTTTTAGTCTGTGTATTATTTATTTAGTGTGGAGATCGACAGCTCTATGTAAAATGATACAAGCAAAAGGAGAAACACAATTAATGGCGGCGCCCGTGGCAAGAAGGTGAATAGAAGAGCAATGAAGCTCCACATTTACACCAGGGCTGTCAAACTCATTCTGGGCCGTGGGCCGAATTTCAACGCTGAGGCTGGGTCTTGGGCCAAACATAACGTAATAAATAAAATATATACACAATAAATAGCTTTATATAGCCTAGTAATAGTTCTTTGTGGACACTGTTGCACAAATCTGCGTCCATATTCATGTATCAGAGTAAGGGACAGGAACATGGACTTATGATATCATTTCTGATATGAAATATAGATATCACAGACAGGTTGATGTTGCTGCACAAACTCAATATGAGCTCAGTATTTTCATAGTTAAAGCTTAGTGAGAATAAACTCTTCATGCAGTGACTGAAATGAGGTCATTGCGTTTGTATTCACGGTCACATTCGTGTGGACACTGTCAGAGCTCACAGCAGCTTCACTCTGATGTTCAGACTTTATTACATTCTGTCCTGTGTTTTTTACCTGTATCTTCTGATCTGTCCAGATTTGTACTGGTTTGGATGTTTTCCTCACAGAGCTTTCATCACAGATGAAACATTAGCGCCGCTTTTAACGTAGCTCTAACGTCCACAAACCCTCCTTTCTTTCTTCCACGTGTTTCCCAAAACCATACGTCTCTTTCCCCACTCAGACCTCTACTCAAGTCAAATCTGTAAAGTTTTGTGTGAGTCGGTACTACTATTGCACGAGATGCTCCAGCAGCACGGCAGCGCTTAGCAACGTGGGGGAGGGGTGGCTGTTGCAAAGGATTGTGGTACTAGCGATAAAAATGCTCAGAAATGAATAAATATCTTAGAAATGTTTTGCGGGCCGGATTAAAACGTCTGGGGGGCTGGATTTGGCGAAGGGCGAATCTTTGTCATAAAAGTAAATGTTTAAGAAGGAGCAAGTTCATTTGTAGACTTAAACACTGTGAGCCTTGCCATAAATAAATAAAGTCAAGTATATATTGGTGCAGTACTATAATATTAGCTATTGGCCATTGCAACAGGTATCGGACATCAGTGTGTACAAGGGGTGTAACGATTGAGGAATCTCATGATTCAGGACAAACGATTCAATTCATCACGATTCAAAAAAATATGAAAATTTGAATGCCATTCTTCCCACTTTGGGGGAAAAAAACGGCAAAATAATTAATTTAGTCTTTTAATTATTGTTATTGTAAAGAATAATAGGTGAATTGCACAACTGTTGTTTCTCCCTCTCATATTCGAGTTCAATTTAGGCTGCTCTCCTCATATGAGGTGAACTGCCTGATGCATTCAGCCTGTGCGTATCATGTTCCACGTGCTAGTGTTTCTGCATCTTTACACCAGTTTGGTCAAATGTTTTGCCAGAGTTATTGTTGGAAACACTTACACACTGTTGACCACGTCTGCTTTGTCCCAGTACAGTTCACCGTCCCTCTGAGCGCGTGTGTGTGTCTGTGTGTGTGAGTCTGTGTGTGTCTGCGTGTGCCTGTGTGTGCGAGTCTGTGTGTGTCTGCATGTGCCTGTGTGTGCGAGTGTGTGTCTGTGTGTGCCTGCGTGTGCCTATGTGTGCCTTTGTGTGCGAGCGTGTGTCTGTGTGTGCCTGTCTGTCTGTGCCTGTGTGTGTCTGCGTGTGCCTGTGTGTGCCTTTGTGTGCGAGCGTGTGTCTGTGTGGCCTGTCTGTCTGTGCCTGTGTGTGTCTGTGTGCCTGTGTGTGTCTGTGTGGTGCGAGTGTGTGTCTATGTGTGCCTGTCTGTCTGTGTGTGGGTGTCTGTGTGTGTCTGTGTGTGGCCTGTGGTGTGCAGTGTGTGCACGTGTGTGCGAGTGAGTGTCTGCACTGTGCCTGTGTGTGCCTGTGTGTGACTGTGTGTGCCTGTGTGTGACTGTGTGTCTGTGCGTGTGAGTGTGTGTCTGCGTGTGTCTGTGTGTGCCTGTGTGTGCGAGTGTGTGTCTGCGTGTGCCTGTGTGTGCGAGTGTGTGTGCGAGTGTGTGCCTGTGTGTGCATGTGTGTTGCACGTATGTGCGAGTGAGTGTCTGCGTGTGCCTGTGTGTCTGCGTGTGACTGTGTGTGCCTGTGTGTCTGTGTGTGCGAGTGGTGTGTCTGTGTGTGCCTGTGTGTGACTGTGTGTGCATGTGTGTGCACGTATGTGCGAGTGAGTGTCTGTGTGTGTCTGTGTGTGCCTGCGTGTGCGACGTGTGTGCGCCTGCGTTGCGAGTGTGTGTCTGCGTGTGCCTGAGTGTCTGCGTGTGACTTGTGTGTGCCTGTGTGTCTGTGTGTGCGAGTGTGTGTCTGTGGTGCCTGTGTGTCTGCGTGTGACTATGTGTGCCTATGTGTGCCTGTGTGTGCACCGTGTGTGCGAGTGTGTCCTGTGTGTGTGTGTCTGTGTGTGTCTGTGTGTGCCTGTGTTTGTGGCCTGTGTGTGTGTGTGTGTGTGTGTCGGTGTCTGTGTGTGTGTCTCTGCGGTGTGTGTCTGCTGAGTCCCTGTGTGTGCCTGCAGTGTGTTGCTGCTGTGTGTGTTGTGTGTGGTCTGCGATCCCTGTGTGTGTGTGTGTGTGTCTGGTCGTGTGTCTGCGGCTGTGTGTGTCCTGTGTGTGGGTGTGTGTGTGTGTGTGTCTGCGAGTCCCTGTGTGTGTCTGTGTGTGTGTGTGTGTCTGCGAGTCCCTGTGTGTGTCTGTGTGTGTCTGCGAGTCCCTGTGTGTGTCTGCGTGTGCCTGTGTGTGCCTGTGTGTGCCTGAGTGTGTGTGTCTCTGCTCTGCTCTCACAAACACAGAGGAGGGAGTTTGCTGCACAGAGACCAGTTTCTGACTCTGCACGTCGTCAAAGCAGTTTCGAGCACGTTCCGTGGCGTGCACAAAAGCATGCTTGAGAAACGATGAGAGATGCATTTGTGTGGAGAAGTGGTGCAGATACGCTCAGCAGGCCATCAGGACGTGTCTGCTGTGTCGTTTTACTGTTGTTTTTCAGCGAACATCTGTCAATTTCGCATCGAGGCGGATCGAGACGCGTGTACAATGCGTATTGTGACATTTAACGATCGTGGTACGATGCATCGTTACACTATAGGGTCGGCTGAATCGTAATAGCTCATTGTAATAGCTATCTGGACAATACAAAACCTTTGATCAAAATAGTCTAAGTCTTATTTTCTTCAATAATACACTTTATCTGTAAATATTCTCCGTCTAACAGCATTTAGTCACCAAATTTCAAACTTTCTTTGACAAAAATGTATTCAAAAAGTCTCAATGTACAATGTAAATAATAATTTGTTAGTTGCAGCCCTAAATGATACATTTAGCCAATTACATTGAAGTGTGGACTGTCGGAAGAAGCAGATGGCCCTGTTACCTGTAAAAGTCTACAGCAACATAATAAGTGATTGAAATATGAATTTTGTGGCACATCACTCAACACTAATCATTTAGAGACTATTCACTGACCTGACTTTTCGTTTGAAGTAAAATCTCGTACCTTTAGATTAATTATTCACCCACCAGTGCATGCTAGTTTCTCTGGACGCGCCACAGGCTCTGCTCTAGCGTTTGACCCTTGACCTCATTAGGCATTAGCGTGTACAGTTGTGTGTTTTCCTTGGGGAGACCCCGGTACGCACGATTAGCCCTGTCACCTTATCGGGGGCTGTCGCCGCGGCTGCTCTCAGTTAAGCTGCTGCCACAACAAGGGCAGATAGAGCAGGAGACAGGAGGCTGCAGTGTCTCCGGGAGCCGCGCACAAGGCCACTAGAGGCTAACCAGAGCACGCAAATCAGACCAGACGCCACGCTGGAGATTACTCACAACAGAAGAGAAAGACAAGGATGTGACTTTATACGAGCACACAAGAACAAGAGTAAAGCAGACGGACTGTGCTTTTTCCCCAGTACATCGTATTGAACTATAACATTTTGTTCATTGTAAACCACAATATTGAACTAAACTGGCTTAGACAAATAAATACTTTTTTTCAGTATTACTCAACCCAACAGTATACTGGCATCTACATTTTGGTATATTCTTTTGTGTTGCACAAGCAAAAGAAGACACATTTTTGTTGTTTATTAAGCAGCTCTAAGGGTGAAAATGAGACCACTGTGTGTGGGCTGCATCTATTTTATTCACCGCGAAGCAGAAAGTACACTGTTAACATGCCCATTTATGTTAGCATTACTATGACTAGTTGTGAAAATAAATGAATAATTCGGATGCTCCGAATGCATTCGGTAAGTGAGCAATATATTTGGACAACACTGTTATTCAAGGTTTTAAGACCTTTAAAAACAAAAAAAAAGTTACTGTTAGGCATCCTGTCAGACAGCCAAGTATACGCTAAGAAAAGGAAGAAAAAAAACACTATGGAAGTGTGCAAAATCTGACTGTCAGAGGTAGTTACAGTCAACGCTTTATTTGTTTCTTTCGAGAAAATATGGGCAGAAATTAATATTTTGGATTTATGTTGGATGCTCTTCCTGGAACAACCAGGACAATTTAACCTGGCTTGAGAACAGTATTGAGTTGAGCTTACATTTTTCTATCATACTATCATACTATTTTAGATTAAATATTAGCCTCATATAACTGAAGACAAAGCACTGTTTGGACTGCACTGCCAGATAGTTGAAGTACAGAACCGAATAACAGCTATAACTGCCAGCAAAATCTAATTAGTGTCAGGCTTTCACTGCACCAAGGTTTAACAAATACCATTAGGGGAATCGAGCGTTATTTGTATTAATGACAATGGTAGCGACATGGCTCACCCGAGGATAACAGAACTGCTCACAGGTGGAACGGTATGACAGAATGTTCTTAAAGACATTCTTCCACTGGTCTGAGAGCGACACATTTCATCACTTCATTAACCACTGCTGCTGATGCACGGGGCAGTGAGCCTTTGGGTGCTACGGCGACACAAACTAGTATCCATTGAAGTCTGTTTTATGGGAGAACAAAAGCAGAGAGTGTGTGTATGTTTTAATAACGCTAGATCGAGGGGAAATATTGTGGTACATTAGTATATAGTACGACTGTCTGCTTTTTGTTGTTTAGTCAATTAATTGGTTGATTCAATATTGTTTTGTTTTTTTAAATAGAATTTAAAAAGTACAAAGATGATGTTACCCGGCATTCGCTTTCTAACGGTGAACATGTCAACTTCCAAATTGGCCGCAAAGGTAAGCATTTTGAGGATTAAGGGTTTTTTGGCCCGTATGCTTTGTAAAACAGGACAGCTGAGTGTGAAAGGGGGATGAGAGAGAAGGGAGGACATGCAGTAAACTTCTATTAGCTTCAGCAGTTTCTTTCTTCTGCTAAAAGTGCATTCGACAGGTATCCATCAGTTCTCTCCATTGCAGGAGTCTTATGTCCTAGATAAACAGACTGGACTAGCAACAGATTTAACGGATTATTTAGCTCTTTGTCTGAGATGGGAAGCTATTGATCTTTTACTTGTTCAAGCTAAGGTACAGTAAGCAATTTTACAACGTGGCTCTGTTTAGTTTTGAGTTAGTTATAAAGGTGTTTTGCTCAGTTTAAAGACTTGTCGCTGTCCTGTTGCTTTACCCACACATTGCACTACTGTCTATAACGACTTAACTAGTGAAAAAAACAACAACAAAAGCACTGCATTAATGTACCGTAACTGGTTACCCGACTATTGACCGCGAAGGCTCCAACTAAGGTTTAAAAAAGACATTAAAAGCGTGCATCCCTATTGAAAATAATTTGCAGTGCCTCGTTAATCTTGGGCAAAACGTCGGCCAAACCCCAAACATGACAATGATTGTGTTTTGATTGACCAAAATGTGTATTAGTTCACTAATTGTTTTGTAATAATAAGGATTTATGTGGGCCAACAGAAAGCAGAGGGCATGGCGTGAGCTAATGACTCATGAGATTAATCTGCCTTTTTTATATAAAAGCTGTTTCCCTGTATTTTGTTTGTATAAATACTGTTTTTTGCAGTTTGGATCAGATATTTGGTCAGATCATAGAGCGTGAAACTGACAAAATTCAGCAATTTTTACTATCTCGTTTAGTCAACAGAATACATGTCGACCAGTTGGAAGTTTTTATGTTTGTGTGGGAACAAACAAAAACACAACTGATTTAGGAATAACTCCCTTTTTCAGCACAGCAGGTTTAGCCTTGTAATGCCAGCATGTAATTTGTCCATAACATGTACATTTATAATGAATTAATATTGTTTAAGTATTGTGATAAGGCATGTCTGTATTATTAAGTGTATTTTAAAGAAGTCTGTTACCATTAATTGCAGTGGTTTTTTTTTGTGCAGCCCCAATTGTGTCAATCATCAAAGCGGAACAAGTGAATACAACAGTGTCCTTTAAGTCCAAATGAATAACAGTGGTAGTGAGGCATCTGTGGATCTGATAGAGCCGCTGCTTCCTCTTTCGGAGCGCAACAGGAAGTATAGTGTGTGTGTGTGTGTGTGTGTCTGTGTTCTGCTATAGGCGACCAGTGCAGGGCCCACTCTATACAGGACAGCATGTAATGAGGGATAATTGTACACCAGACACGCACTGTAAAAATGTGTCTGGAAAATGAATGGTAGAATTATGTTCAAAACTCTAAAAAAGAATCAATTGGTTTTGCTCTGGTTTTGCACTGTTCTTGGTCACACTGGCTGTGTAACATTTACTGTCACAATCTGATCTCCACTGTATTGTCACAGTAGTTTACAGTAAACATGTATTTATAGCGTTAACAAATACACCACTATTAGAGACATCAGGGCACTTGACGTCCCTCCAAAAGTCAACTCAACAGTACACAAACATATCTTCTACACCAGGCATGTCCAAACTACCAAAAGTTGGTCCAAACAACAAAAAGTAGCACTTTTTACTGAAAAATTGGAAACATTAAAGCATTTTAATGTTATACCAACCTAATATTAATGTCTTATTAAAGGTGTGAGGCTCATCAAAACAATGCCACATCCAAAATTTTGAATGATTCACTTCATTGTTTGGTTGTCTGTGGCCCTCTGCTCCGTATAAGTTTCAAAATGCGGCCCTCGGTGAAAAAAGTTTGGACACCCCTGATCTACACAGTACACGTTCAGAATGAATTTGTGTTGTGTTTTTATTTTTAGCAAAACACTTAAATGTCTTGTAGTGTTATATAGTTTTCTAAAAGTGAATAAAGGTGTCAAGATAAAAATAAGTATGACTTTTTCTCTACTTTAAATCGAAAAAAAGGTATAAGAAGTTTAAAGCTGTAATCCAAAGCGTGTCCTGTGGTGTGACATGAAAATATCACATATTTAGCTCATCTGTCATTTCTGCTCAGAGACAAACACTGGGGTTCATGTTTAAGCTCCAGCTACAAAGAAATCCTTATTATTATATTTTTTTAACATGCACCAGTCTGATGTCCTGCGGTGAAACAGCTTTATTTACAAAAAATAAAGCTGTTTTCAAGTCTAATCAAGTCTTGTTGATTAGACTTGAAATCAAGTCTAATCAACAATTAGACTTGATTTCTTTTAACAAGTCTAATTGTTAAAAGAAATCCTACAGGATGGGACAATGACTTATTTATTTAACTAACACTATAGGAATATTAGCTCATTTACAATATTTTATAACATGGCATTTAACATGTTGTGAATGTGATGCAGTGTGACAGGAGCTGTCGCATAACAACACATGCTAAAATATCTCAAATTAAAAGAGTTACACAACATATTGCCTTCCTTACGCTTGTTGTTGAACTGTTTTTATATTTTGTTACGGGACCATCACACCACAGGACAGAAAAAAGCTTTTACATCCCCCAAAAGTACCCTCCAACAAAGAACAATTTTATTACATTTGTATAATTTTGTCTTGATTTTACACATATTTACTTTAGTTATTATATTATCTTAATGTAAATGTTTACTTAAAATGTTACTTGTAATTCAACCTTGTTATCCAGTATTCTGCTGTAACTGTTTTAATAGTGCAGACAGGGTGTGCAGAGTTACAATAATGAAACACCACAGCGGAGACAGGCTTAGTCATCTGTGACAAACTAATGATAGAGGGGGAAATGAAAAATGAATAACTATACAGTCCGTGCACTCATTAGCTACCATTGCTCTGATTGTCAAAGCTGAAATGATTGTTATTATTATGGGCCACATTAACATTTGACACCTGTGAGCGTAAACATTCCGCACTACATTTATAAAGCCACTTATGATTTGATGGATCATTGAGACAAGTTTGAATGCATCAGAATGACCTTCTCTGCATTTGTTCTGAGTTGACAATTCATCTGTTTATGGCAAGAACGGTAGACTATTTAAAGAATTAATTTTATTTAATTCTATTTAATATATATATATTTTAAATTTGTTTTTAAAGGATTTTATTTATTGATTTTATTGATTTCTTTCTATAGTAAAGTTAGAACATTTGGGTAAATATATGTACCTTATTTAACTTTAAAAACCTTACTACACTAAAACTATTGATGCGATGCAATGCAAATAATTTAGATGCTTGTATTAAATAAGTTAAATATTAAGAATCAAGAATCAAGGTTAAAGATTATTAACGTAATCAACTCTATCTGAGCTTAGAAATGACATGAGACATTTCAAAATGCCTCTTCAAAAGACAAGAATCATTTCAAATTGTCTGCTAAGGCCCTGTCAACTTTGCTTTCAAAAAGGCGTTACAAAGAAACAGACTATCTGAAAGAAGTCTCTGTTATTTTGTGTATTTTTGCTTTTCTGGAGGTGAAAGGGCAGATTCGAAATGGAGGAGAATATAGTATTGACTCGGTGGAGAAAGGTGGCAGAAATCTCTTTAAGTCTTTCTGTGGAATCTCTGTCCTCTTCTCACTTCACCTCAAATGCGCTCCTGCAGAACAGTAATCTGCTCTCACATTTACAGCAAAGTGCAAGTGGCATAAGAAAGAAAGAAAGTAAACGCTATCAGCTACTACGTTTAAAAGGACGTGAATCGGAACGTAAACGCCACGGACTCAAAATATGATTGCATAGTAAAATGTAATGGCCTCTTTGGACTTGTGTGAGCGTGACAAACGTTGACCAAATAAGAAAAAGTGTCTGTGTTTGACCAAACGCCGGATTAAACGTGGATCAGAACCATTTGACTGTACCACAGTTGAATCAAACTGCAAGCCTAACCTTTTTCTGATTCTGATTACTGCTTTTACACAACAAAAAAGGAACAGAATCACTACATTTACATCAGGGCCATGTTCATGATCATGGGTGGGCGGATGGGAAACTAGGTGGGCAATTATAATAGTCAATACACGGTCCCATGTGCCCCCATTTTTTACACAGAAACTAAACGTGTGACCATCTTTAGCTGTGTTACATGTAAGGCTGTCACGGTATAACATTTTAGAGTCACGATTATTGTGAGGACATTTTACCATTAATCTCGATTATCGGGAACGTTTAAACTTGCAAAGATTTCCGCAAGAGGAAAACATCTTTTTTGATAACAATCAACCTTCCGCTTATTTAATATAGCAGATTGTTTTTGAAGATAAAATATAATGGTCATAAATCGATAAAATAATATACATTTAATCTTCTCAGCACCTCATTGTAGCTCTTCTAAGTTATTAGTGAGATGAGCTTGAGAAAGTCAGCTTTCCTGTGGCTTTGTGAAGAATCAAAACAGCGTAAACATGTAGGATTATGCTCTGGCACTACCTCTCTCCTCCAGCCACACTGAGCCACACCGACTCCAGCATCTGCAGCACTTGTTTTGAGTCACAGTTTTGTGACTCGTGGCTTTAGCTGAAACGTAGTGTGGTGCGTTGAATGTTTTACAAATTAGACCCACGGAGAATGCTGACAAGCAAGGGCCAAAACAGTGGAGTAGCCCAGTGTGAGGTGCGGTGAGGAGGACGCGGGGGAGCGGCGAGGAGCGGACACGCTTTTTACCAAAACAAAAGCACACGAGCCAGTCCTCAGTGGAGGGAGCCTAGCTTGTCATGTCTGTGTCACGTTTAACCTGGAGCAGTTGAACGTCTCTCGTGGTCTGCTCCTGGTGTGAGAATGCAGCAGGAACAACACTACACACACACTTCTACACGTGTGTTAGTGGGGACTTTGAGATCCCAAAAAAATCAGTTTAAGTTGGACACTTATCTAGTCTTTTTATTGTGTGGGTAAACATTGTGACTGATGCTGGCAACTTTGGCAAGATTTATGTTTTGTGACATAGTAATAACAGCCTGCGTAAACTACTATTCTGCCAAGCATCGCAACAACAATAGAATTACAATTAAATGTCACACCCTAAACGTAATAACTTTTTACATTTTAACTTCTATGAATGAATTCTTTCAACTGTTCAGCCGTTTGGTTTGTGAAGTACTTTGCCTTAGGCTCAAGGTTACTGAACAGACAGGCCATCTGTGAAGAAGGAAAAAACAAAGGAGGAGGACTGTTCATTTGTGTCATATTTTTATAAACGATAAGTGTCTGTGTAAAGCATGTTATTGTGTAAGGTCATCTGAACCCTGTGCAACATCCTTGTGTCCTTGAGAAGCGCAGTGACTCCGGAGGGCAGAGCGCGCAGACGTGAACATTCATTTCATCGACTCAACATGGATTATGAGTGTGTCTAATGGAACATTTACTGCGGTGCGAGGCTGCGGAGGGCCACTCCAGTGATTCCAGCCTTCTGTACCAGTCCTTATCTGTCAAATCAGAGCCCATCTGTGCAGCCAGGCCTGAAACATTCTCCAAATCCCAAGGGATCCGTCCAACAAAAACGCCTTTAACAAGTCATTTTCCCTTCACTCCACATTGTTTGAAAAATATGGAATGGTTGGTTGATTTGAGGGTTAAACTGTGTATACTGACAGACTGTTCAAAGCCTGATGTATGTAGTTCACCACAGACAAACAATCTTTTATTGATGGGGCCACAATAGCAAGTCTCCAATTTATGGGCTTAGTGGCTTGGGTTGAAAGTCATGGCTGTTTAGCTTTCAACTAGAGATAGATTGATATATCAGTTGTCCAACACTTTTTTGTGAAATCTCCAGAGGCACTGCACAAAATGTGATTGCACTGCTCTCTTAGGTCTGTAGTAAAACAGGGTTGTAAGATGTCTGAAAATCATTTCTATTGATAATATTTTCCATATTATACTTTTATTACATGGAGTAACTGAGTTTGCAGTCATTCTTAGCACCTGCCACTTTAACTGCAACTATTCAATCACTTTCTGTACTGCAACTGTAAATGTAATTCTCGTGTACATAGTAATGCCTATTTTAATTTTATACTATAGTCATTTTAAATTCTTTTTTAATGCATGTCCTTTTGATTGAATATATGTTGTTTTTATTTTTGATCAGTGTTTTATGTTGCACCTTAATGCAGAGACAAGTTCCTATGTTTGTGAATTTTGTTCATTGACAATGGCTATAAACCTTTTCTGATTCTGATTTCAATCATATATTTTGGCAAAAATTATGAAAATTGTACCTATATATTGGTTGAAGAACTTTCCTTTTCACATATGTGCGCTATCCTGCAGACTCTCTTAGCAGGTTTCAAAACACTTCAGCTCAATAGTGTCACGATACAAAAATGTCAAACTCGATTTGAAAACTAGGGAACAGACTCGATTCTCGATTTCGAAAAAAGCCCTCTTTTTAGCCCCCGGTTTTACACAATAAATTGGCATTTTCAACACAAAATAATAGTACGTTCTTGATGTAACTATGTGGTCTTACACTCAAGATCATTCAAAAACTGTTCAGGAAAGGTCGCATTTTGTCCTGTTGTGTTTTTGGATCGATACCTGTTCGGATGAGCCTCTAACTTTCGATACTGATTTTAATATCAATTAGTATTTGATTTTCGAAGCTTTTGACAAGTCTTCTGCGGAATCAAATCTGAGGTGAGAGCAGTGCCGTTTCCCAAGTGTCATTAAAATAAACATAGCTGATTGCACGTCTCTGTCCGAATTTGGCTTGAAATGCAGATGAATATGCAGAGAGAACCAGTCTGGATCCCAGGCAAGAGCGTTTGACCTTTAACTAAAAGAGTTCCAGAGTACTAATCTTCTTTACACTGTGTTTTCTTTCTTTTAAAATGTGGATGCGCGTGTAACTGCATATATGAATGCCATTGTTATTGTCATTGCTTTTGACGTTCATGAAAGAAGACATCAAGCTTGACACCCATCATACTTACATTCATATTCATATTTACACTGTTGTTATAGAAACCGTAGCCTGGAGCTTCATCAGCCACGATCTGTATTATTAGCTCAGTCATCAGCACAAATTAACCACCTGCTATTCCAAAATTGTCGCTTAGCAGAAATTCTATTATTAGTCCCAACCCTGCGTAGCACGTGTTTCGGTAACATTGTGATTTTATTCATCTGACAAATCACAGGTGCTGTAAAGAGTCTCTGTGCTCGGTGGGTGAATGCATTAAGGCGTTTTCTGCGGACATGAGATGAATTTGTAATGAAAGTAATCAGCAGAAAACCTGTAGGTGCAACAGAACAGACTCATTAGATCAAAGCGTGGAATGTAAGCGGGAAAGGACTGCTACAACGTGTGAGTGTGCGCATGAGTTACTGCGTTACCCGAGAAGAGGAAAGACATCAGCGTACTTGTTGAATAAGTCTGGCATTTATCCATTTGCTACTGAAATACTTTAAAAACAGAACTGAACAGAATCCAACTTTTTAAAAGTACACTGCAAATCTAATTGCTATCGTCATAAAAATCACAATTAGATTCTTTTTCGCTCTACTGCTCGTCATCATTCCTGTCAGCGCTGCAGTGGCTTCGGTCTGACAGGTTCTGACAGCCCCTGACAGCAGCAGATCAGATATCACACCGTGAGTTTAATGTGTGTGCTTTAGAGTAAACAGTAATGCTAACTACGGAGCAAAGAGCTGCTAATGTTACACCTGTGAAGGATGGACTGTCTTTAAGCATCACACTGAAGGCACCGCGCAGCCTTTTGCTCACACTGACAAGGATTGAACCGCAATGTTTGTTCTATTCAAATTAGACCGTGTGACTTCTTTATCTTTTTGAGCTTTTTACCATGTTTGTTTTTTACCAACATTGTTCCCTCATCAAAAACATACCTGGAGTTGTAGTTAGCTTCATTCACGATAGTTTGATTAATCCTGATTAGAGTGCCTTCTCCCCTCTGATCGTTAAATACACTCCACTGAATTTTCTACCTATGCCATGGCTTCGAGATCTTCTGTGCTGTTTCTAAGTTAAGTTTTTTGTTCTAAAAACATGAGATGCCAAACTAAAGCTACTCAAAAGCATGTTTGAAGGCCAATAACAAAACAAATTAGGGCTACAACAATTACTCGAGTAAAAGGAATAATTCAATTACAAAAAAGCTTTGATTATTATTTTATTGCCTCAATGATTTGTTTAATTTACATATTTAATCAAAAACACGTGAATCTGTGGCGCGCGGAGCGCACGGAACGACTTGTGGTGCTTTTGTTTCACACGGAGCTTGTTCCGCTCTGACGAAGGCGCAACAAGGTGCTTGTCCGCTCTGACGAAGGCGCAACAAGGAAGAGAGCGGCGCGTTTGAAACTCACGAGTGCGACTGGGAAGAGTTTTGATGAGTGAAAGAGCCATGGATCGATTTATAATCCCGAGCTGCAACTCTAAACACCGCATCTAGCTCCGCCCACCCCAGCCCCCGCGCCTTCGACACACCACCGCGGCCCCCCGCGTCCCCCGCGCTCCCCCACTCAACAACTCTGCTTCCCAGTCACAGTCGTACTTTTTAAACAGCCAATGCACATGGAAACAGCGCGGAGGACCGCGGTTATGTTATAGTAATCTGTTGTGAAACAGAAAGTCCGAGACGCGGAGGCCAAAGTCACACGGAGCCAAAACGGCAAAACGCAAAATGCAGAGCTCAAAACACCAGGACCACTGGTCCCACCCAGCATAACGTTTTACAAATGTCTTATCTTAAGTGATGTTGACAGAGCTACTGTAACTGTTTACAGTCTATGACAAGTTAATTAAGTCCGTTATATAGATTCTTTTATATACAAACAGGACAGTTTGGACTGACGTGAAATGTTGCTGTTTTGAGGACAAATGTATATGAAATTTCTGCTTAAAATAACAATAAAATTTGTTATTTTTAAGCAGAAATTCCTTATTTTGTATTTGTTTATTACTATGAACTATAACGTTTATCTAAAAAATGATTTAATATGCGTTTAAATGGTTTATTGAATGTACAAAAAAATGTACCGATTACTCGATGAATTGAAGAAAATTATTTATAGATTACTGGATTACTAAAATAATCGATAGCTGCAGCCCTAATACAAATGATACAAACTATTTGTCCTTTAAGGTACTTAATATTGCCATAGTGGGCATGATCCTTTAGACACCATTGAATCGTAAACAAATCAAGAAATCCATTTGAGCAAATGGATTCATGTCATTCTGGAGCCTGTAAGACACATTGCTGTAATCGCAGTGTAAAGCGAGGTTGAGATGTATATTGCACTTGCATTGCAGCTGATTTTCCTTTCAGTTGTGAGGGAAGGCCATGACAGAGAGAGTCGCCAGAGATTGCTACTGCCATAAGAAGCAGCTTAAACACTGACTGCAGAGGCTCCACAGATGCTAAAAACACGAACAATGACAGAGAAAGGAACTGGCACCGTTAAGCCACAAACACTTTTTTATTGACTTTAGCTCCGTCAATATGGACCTGCCAAATTCATTTAAAAAGCTCAGAACCTTGTATCTAGTTGCTGAGTTTTTTTTTTTTTTTTTTTTTTTTTTTTGGCAGACAAGTCAGCAGCCAAAAGTTTTATTATCACGTTATCCAGCCAACTTCAGATCTGCCAGAGCTCATTTTAAAGGCCAGAACCTCTCTTTTACAATCTCCATACATTAAGGTTTAATCCCCGTGCTAAATACGGCATATCTTTAGTAAAAGCGAATACAAGTCAAAGTTCAGGAATAATGGGTCACAGAAGGAGAATCACACTTTGTTTTGTTTGAATTGCATTGTTTTAACCAGGGTAAAAAAGATGCAAAGAAACAGCATTGACACATTAACTGACCAGTTAAGTGTTTATCAATGAATGTTAAAAAGTAAGTAAGTCAACCGATTAATCGTAATAGACATTTCAGATTCCCTTAACATCAACATCAACTTTAAAAAAATCCACCTCAGTCGGTCTCTACGTGTAATAGCCTGAAAAAAATTACTCATATGATAAATGCCACTGTTACATATTATAGTCAGTTATGATGTTAATGAAATAATAATCGCAAAATCCATACAGTGAGAAAGATGTCATTTAAGCTCAAGAAGAAGCAATCCACAACCTCAATTCTAAGAGCTTGTGTTAGCCAGCTACTATCAATTATATACAGCCCTAAATAATATATCTTTTGATGAGGAATTATTTAAAACGTATGTGTCTTCAGATGATTTACAATTTGAGTAACCAGACTTGAAAGTGAACAGAAGCCATCGTGCTGAAAGGAGCAAATCTCTTTATTTGTGACCAGCACAAACTATATGCCCAGCTGTAACAGAAGTGCATTTCTGCAGCAGTTGAATGTGGCAGAGATGTGAGGGCACACAGCCAGGCTCCAGCCTCAGTGTCAAGTACAATAATGGAATCTGATTAAATCCTTATCAGCAGAGACTGTTTGCAGAGCATGGCTTGTTTAAACAAATCTTTATTCCACTCTTTTCTTTCCATCGGGTCCATTGAATCCTCATTTAAACGCATGAACACATTTTCACCATGTTTCTTCTCACTTGGAGACTGGTGGAACTAGGAAAACAGAGAATCAATAATACATAAGGATGTAATGATATGCAAATTTCCCGGGGCAATATCATTTTGATATGAACCTCCTGGTACGATATTTATGCGATATTGTGGGAAGGCTCACATTATTAGGCCTAAGGAGTATTACAATAATAAGCATAATAGCCATGTTAGCCAGGCATTTGTATTCAATGTTCAGTGATTCTGTTTAAGCACTGTAAAGTTCAAATTATGTCAAGAACAACTACATCGTGAACAGCAACAAAGGATGTCCAGACAAATCTATTGACCTTAAACTATGTGTTTAATTGTATGGCAATTTAATAGTTCTAATACTTGCTCTGTGAAGCTCTTTGAGGACCTATTTGTGTCACACTTTAAAGCTTTTAGGACTACGTATATTAATCCCTGGTATCATTTTGTCAAGCGAGTCCTCATGGGGCTCATACGTACTTGAGCAGAGCTACTGTCTCTTGCCCGTCTCTTTTTCTCCTTCAGTGCTTGTTTTGGCAAAACCAAAATGCATCTTGGACTTGGAAATGCACAGTCTCTGCTTGGCTTTCCTCTCTTTTCTCCGTGCGTACAGCTGTGTTGTTGTTGTTGTTGTGTAGCGTGTGATCCTATTGGCTCATCCTAATGGCTCAAATAACCCTCTGACGGTGAGGCGGCACAAAGGATCATGAGATAAACTGTATGTAAAGGACTGGGCAATTTTGTATAAAAAAAGAATTGTCTATAAACCTTCCAAAAATGTTTTCCCACCCCTGTCTACTAAGATGTTGCAAACGACAGGAAAGTGTCAATCTTTTATTTATTTTCTTTTTTCTATTCTATTCAAGTAGCAATGCCGTGAATAATATGTCCCTTTTGTTTACAATGTTTTTGTCATGGACTGTAATTAAAAAAGGCCTAAACAAAGCTAAAAGCAGATCAATTCGGCTGTGAAATATGAATATTGTAGTGTTCATGTTGTTCTGCATTTATGAATGAGATCAAATGAACAAAGTGTTGGGGCTGTACTTAACACATAAACAGACTGGGGGTAAACTGGTGTGCAGCACTTCTACAACATTTTATTTTACTTTGCTGATTTCAAAGCCGTCAGCGCTGGTCCTGTGCTTTTCTCTTTGGCTTTTCTCTTCTCTGAGCGGCACTTCTTCCCGGTCTGGGCTTCTTCTTGTCCCGGTCCGGGCTTCTTCTTGTCCCGGTCCGGGCTTCTTCTTTTCCAAGTCCGGGCTTCTTCTTTTCCAAGTCCGGGCTTCTTCTTGTCCAAATCCGGGCTTCTTCTTGTCCCGGTCCGGGCTAATTATTTCCCTGTCTATTACTAAGAGATGTAACTGAACAAAGACCCTCGTGTTAGACCGTTGGGAGATTTTCAGAGCAGAGAAGCCTGAGTGAGCCAATATGCGACTCTGATGCATTACATGTGTCATAACTGCAACAGCTGCTGAGAGATGAGGAATGAGAGACTGAAGAGAGACTGAAGAGGAGAGTCATGTATAATGACTATATCTATAAGCTACTATGGGCTGAAGGCAGGACTTGAAACTCTTGTTATAGTCACAGAACTACTAATACATAATAAGTCTTACACTAAACTACAGCAATGGAAAAGCTGATTACTTTATCGTAGTTGAAATATTTACAACCACAGTAGGAATGAATTATTTAAAAGGGCCAGCCAAAAATATCTTGAGTTGGAAGCTGTAGTATGACTTGATAAGTTCAACAAAATAGTAAAAAAGTGTGGTGATTGAGAATTGTTTTTCTTGGGAGAGTTGCTAAAAAATATGTTTGGCCTATAGCCTCTAGTAAGCAGAATAGTCAAGATGATGTCATAACAGAAACGTCTTTTGCATTTTGGATATGAATGCATTTGACTACACCACATTTATGGATTTGTTGTGGTCAAGTTATAAGACATTTTATTCAAGGTTGAACAAGAGTGTGAGCAGACAGTTTCAATGAATCTCTCTTGGCACAATTTGCACTATTGGAATCAAATTTGGCTCTGAAATATAAAGATGAGTATTTCCTCGTTGGTATAGAAAAATGCTTTCCTTCTTAAAGTGATGATTCTCTCTCCAGGCTATCGTCTATCCTGAGCTGTGTTTTAATCCTTGGTGGGAGCAGGACGGCGTCTGAGCCAAAATAAACTAAAGCACAGTATGGTAACGACGTACTTTCTCTTGTGAATCCCTTTGGACGCCACTGCAGTGAATGCTTTTACAAGATATTTTAGGCGCTGAAAAACACAGCGACGAAATATGTGTGGGACAATAAAAATAAACAGACGGGAGGTATGGTGGGAATAAGGCGTTATGTTGTAAGATTCAGAACATTGGTGTTGCATGCAAGTTTTGACTTTCAGCGGTTTTCACTGTACTCAAGACTGCTGCAATTGACTGTAGAGATCGGCCGATATATCGAGCTGATGCATGAAAAATGGTATGTATGATGTATGTTATAGCTGGGAAGGACCAGTGGAAGGACCCTCTTTCCCGGCTTTCAGATCCACGCACGTCTTCCTGTACGCGCAGTCGAGCGGTGGCCGGGCTCGGTGTACATGTTTTGGCGGACAAACAACAGATTCCTTTCTCCCTCTAACTCTAAGACAAAGCAAACGCCGTGGATTTAACCAATACGACGTCACTGTAAACCTAAAGTAAAGTCTCATCACAATACTACTAGAGCTGGTTTGTTAAAGGCAGTTGAAACATTTCCCAAAGTACAAAGGGTGACGTACAAAACAATAAGATAAGAAACAGGGGCTTTCTTCTTTATAATCCACTTGCTGCAAATGTTACGGAGAAACCTATTACCGACCCTGGCTACGAATCATACATAATGGGAAACGCAAAGTGAATCACTTCTTTGTGGCACAATTAGCCGCAGATTTCTCTGCTGTGCTCTCGGCTCAGGCTCGTACACGTTTCATGTTGTGTTCCGTGTTCATTTCATAGAGGAAACTGAATTACATAGTGCTTCCAATCGTTTCTCCTGAGAATTTCTAGCAAAAAAGATGTTTCACTTCACTGTATGTAATTGTATGTAATTGTAACACTGTATGTAATTGTAACACTGTGTAATTGTAATGCTGTCATTGCAAAGTCTTTCTCAGCGTGTTGTGTACTTGTAATTCATATTATAAGAGATATATACCAGGAATAAGAATAGTAAAAAATATACATATAATAAATGCGTAAAATTTTACACCATTTTTGAAACCATTTTACTGCCTAGAATTTGATTTATTTCTTGCAGGCAATGGCTGAACAAAGAATCCAATATGAGACGACTTTACCAGCTGACACCAGGGGGAGCAAAGTGTAATATTTGTAAAAATGTTGTGAGCATGGGACCTGAAGTGGGGAACAGAAGAACATGTCAAGCATGTGGCAACTTGTTGCTAAATTGCACTGTTAAAATAAATGTTCAAGTAATTTAAACAATATTTTAATTGAACTTTCATTAGTTACAATACTTGTTACATTACTGCTATGTTTTTTATTCATAAGGAAATCAGCCTTGTAAGTCGGCTTTGAAAATCGGCCATCGGCAAAAATTGGCATCGGACAAACCCTCTAATTGCCTGGCAGCCAAAATGTACTTTTCACATCCTAGCAATGAAAATGTTCATGACTTTGCCTAATATACACAAACCAGCACAAAGGTCTTCTCAAACTGTAGAAGCTTGTATTGTAGCAGCTACTGTTTTCACCTCATTTAAAGTTAGCAATTCGAGCACTGATAGGATATCAAGAAGACCAGTAAAGGTCTACGGACTTTTGTATTGTTAATGGCCTTTAAACCTGCTCTTGAGTTCTTCTGCTTTGGCATCTCCTGAACTTAACATGATGTATCTACTGAATACTGTTGTAGAGCTCCATCTACTGGCCGAAGAAGGGAATTACTAAAGGGAGATAAACAAACCTAGCTTGCCGACATGCTGATGTAAGCATGCAGTTTTACTGAACGTGCTTTGATGCAGGAATGCTAAGAACGTCTGGTGATGATTTATGGACTTAAAAACAGCACAGAAGATCCCGAAGCTCAGTGTTTTTTGAGTCTCAGAAGGAGTGGACTTACTAAACAGGGTTCATCTAACAAGTGTGAATGAAGCTAAAAACAACTCCATCAGGGAAAAAAATCAATTTGCATAACATGTACCCTTTACAATCGTGGAGGAGACTTTCTATCAAGGGTAAATATGTAATAAACAGCCTAAACATGAAAGATGAATCAAACATTCTTGAATGAAACCAATAGCACAACTTCAGTGTTTGGAGAAGAAAGATAACAAAGAGAGTTTTGCATATAGTGCTATTAATGTTGCATTAAAGGTTGTGGCCTGATTTCTACTGCCTTAAAAGGATGAAAAGCAGAACTAGTTCATTTTAAATTATTTGCAGCAGCCCACAGTAATTCCTCACTTTCTCACGTATCCTGAGCACACAAATAATTCACTATGTTATGAGTTTATGGACGCTTTTCACAGCTTTCAGTGGCCAGAGGGACTTTTACTGTCACGGTAAAGCTTTAGCATGCTAACGGCTCACTTCACCTGGTGTTCGGAAAGTAAAAACTCTATAACAAGGCTTATTTTCAAAAGCTGCTTTACAACATATCTGTATAAATAAATAATTACAAGTGAATTGGAGTTGCGATTTGGCTAAATTTGACAGACACTTTGTCAAACTTGTCTTTATTCAACTAGATCCAAATTCAATCAATTCAATAAGAACTCCACTAATATCACTAATGTGTAGTCTTGATGAATCACTTGCCATCCGTTATAACGCGAGAGCAAAAGTGAATTCTTCTGCAGTCTTGAACACCCTCCAACAACTTTGCTTAATTAAATTCTCTCCGTGCTGTTGTCCGTGCCCACAGCGGGGTAACAGCACAAGGACGCTCCATCCCACATGTGTCCTAATGTGCAGGAGCGGCGCTGTGTTAAGCCTGCTGTTTTGTTAATGCCTCTCTCGACTTGACACTTCTAAGTCTGGTAATATGAGCTGCCCGTTCTGACCCGAGATAAACCCGTGACATCATGAACCAGCGGCTGCACGGCTCAAGTCTCACGTCAGCGCCACATTCAACAGTCACCCTGCAGAAATACCAAGGGTAGTATTAAGGGCATTTATCCAAAACTTTTGTTAGCGATTATTTTAGTAGTCAACCAGTCAGCAATATTATTTCCATGAGTCAATCAGTCAAATGATTATTTCTATTGTACGTGAAGCTTTTTAAATACATTTGAACCAAATAGAAGTTGGACATGTGATCACTGAAGGCTTCTAGATAGAGAATATTTATAAAGGGAATTATATTATAATTAATAATGCCACAGTCTCTGTTGTAAAAAAAAAGGTCTTTTCCAATGTGTTTTAGAGTCAGATACGATTACCAAATTATGACTACGATCGTTTTTATCGTCAATCGTCACGATTATTTGACTCATTGTTGCAGCCTTTAGAACTGTTCAATAAACTAAAGCTTGAACTATATATTTGGAGGTTCAATATTGATTGTGTGTACGTTTTATATATTTATTTTTGTAGTTCATTAATTAAGAGGTTTCATTTTGCGGTTTATTTATTGCTGCTCGTATTTTTTTTAGATGATTCATTAATTGCGTTAAGTTTATTGTGTCAGTGTTTGAATAGTGTAAATATGATTTCCTCTATATTATTGTATTGTTATTATAACAATATATCACACTTCAAAATCTGTAATCGAGATAGGCCTAATTACACCTGTTCTAATGGCACTGAAAGCAATATAAAATGGGTTTTGACCTTGCAAAAAATCAATTACTCTTAATAGACTGGCATTAGTGGACAGCTTTTTAATAATGTAAGATTGACAATCACATGTAATTTTCTGTAGATTAAATGGGTCTTGGCAGATTGAGAGGTTTGGGATTGTTTTGTAAATGGCTTCACTTGTTTCTGTCTTGACATTAACCTGAATTTTAGTCGGTGAGGGTGTGCACACGAGCAATAAAACCCAAAGCAGAAAAGTAACAACTCCAATCAGCCATTCCTGGATTAAAGAGGCAATTGAAATACGGAAACATGCCCACGGGACTGTAAACCGGGATGAGGGGGCCTTTGTACTCTCCCGCAGCTGGGATAATGTCCTGAAGAAGTCGAACTACAGATGGTGCAGTCGTCATGCCTCTTTAGGAAGACAGAGCCAAAACCTGTGTAAATCAGCTGACAAGGCTGTGAGTGAGCAGTCCAAAGTGTTGGGAATGAAAAGCAAACTCCGGTCTGTAAAGGGAACCTTTTAAAATTAAATAAAGATAACCTGAATTTTACCTTGCAGGTTAGAGCTGAACCATTTGAGGAAAATATCTAATTGAGATTTTCAATGATCAATGATGTTTTGATTATTGGATTCTGTTTAAAGTTCACATTTTAAATGCAGCCATGAGAATTGAAAAGAAGTGTAACAACAGGGTTAGCAGTTTTTTATCAGAAAAAGGCAGGATATTTTGTTATTTGAGGATGAAATGATAGTATTGTGATTGCGATTCAATTGTGATGAATCTTGCAGCCCTATTGCAGGTTCACTAATCCAAGCCAACAACTGTAAAGAATTTTTATTTTGAAATAGAAATGTGTTAAAACATGTCTTTAGTATTAGTCGAGGTTTAATTATCAGACAAATGTGAAATGTCTGTCAAATTAATCACAAAAGTGCAGCAAAATCACTTTAGACCTTGATTTGAAAGTTATTTTATTTTTTCATCAGCTCTTTTTGTGGCACTTTTTGCTATAAACAGCATACTCTATATTCACCTTTAGTTTATCTACAAGCAAAATTCACTATATTGTCTAAGTTTTAATATAATGCCCACCTATATTTTGAATGATTAAACTATTAAAAAACAACACAACAATCTTTCATTCCAGCTGTACCTGTCAAAATAATTAATATAAAGACATATTGTCGCCACTGTAATACAAACTTTGCATATTAATCGTGATCCCTATTGTTTTATGATCGGTCTGACGGGTAAACATAAAACATAACGAATTACAGCTTGCACCAGCTTGGACGACAGGCACTTTTCTGCTGACTACATATTAGCGAGTGGCACAGCTTACCTCAGAACCCATCCTTCGCCTTTGATAAAACGATCCCTGCGCCGCTAACACCTGATAACCGTGGATCACTCCACGTCTGTGTGCTGCCGTTTCTTATAGGATCGACTGTGATACTCCGTGTATGTCCTCGTCTGCTACATCCAAGGCCCGTCTGGATTAAAAAAAGAAGGAAAAAAGAAAAAAAAAAAGTAGAGAGAGAGAGAGAGAGGTAGAAGAGAGAGAGAGAGAGAGAGAGAAAGAGCCTGAGAGAGAGAGAGAGAGAGAGAGAGAGAGAGAGAGAGAGAGAAAGATGTAGACGCACGGTCGATCCCCCCAGGAATCCGTGCATTGTTTCCCTTCAGTCTATGGGGATTCTTATCAAAACGTTGCCAGGACCGTCATGAAAGAATATGGTAATTATGGAGGAGACACACACACACACACAGACACAGACACAGACACACACACACACAGACACACACAAACACACGCATACACAGAAGCACAAAGCAGGCAGGAAGAGAGAGAAAGAGAGAGAGAAGGCTAATGTAATGTGTCTGCTGAAGGGGGCTATTTACATACCCTTCCTCAGTGCTTGTCACATTCAATTAATTACGCCCTGGCACGGTGACAACAATGATTAAAAGGAATGATGCAAAATATTTCTTCTAAGAGCTTTTAAAAGACAAGCCAAGTGTAATCTGTAATCTTTTTTTTTTTTCTTTTCCAGACGTATTTGTATTCATTGTAAGGTTGTAATTACAAACCATGCGTGTGTGAGCAAATAGAGTTTAGTTTAAAACGGTTTAGTTGACGGCAAAAAAGGATATACATGAATGCATAACTACGGCAAAGCAATGATGATGACCACAAAATTTAAATTTACCTTTAGCGACCCAAACTTAAAGGGGCTACACCCAATTTTCCCCTGTGATAAAGTAAAATCTGTTTTGCCCCAGCATAGATATATTGCACAAGCAGGTCTTAAGGTGAAAATGAGACCGCTGTGTGCTGTCGCTTGATATTGTCTGTAAAGCAGGAAGTGCGCTGTTAGCATGCTAATGCTTGTTAGCTTTACCGTCACAGTAAACTCTGCTCGGGGCTCTGAAAGTGCTTATAAACTATAAAACTTAACAACAAAAAACAGCGTCTTTAAGCTTAAATGTTGTTTTTGTTGAATTTACACAACTACTCAACAGTGTTGCAGTGCTGTAGTGGGAACGTTTGTTTTGGCATTTAGTCTATTGATGTTGTACCTCACTGCTTTTTGAATTAAGAAAAACCTAATAAATGTATTCATTAAATTATAAAAAAAAATATGTATTAAAAAAGATTGAAAGAATTATTTTAAAAAGTATGAGACTTTTAAATTGTTTTTAATTTAACAGTTGTTGAACAAAAAAATTAACAAATGAACAAATTAACTGACATATATGTGTTTTCTATGATCAGATTTTTCTTTGGTATGTAAACACATCTTATCAGATTTTTCCTGACCATATAAATGTCAGAAATACCTTGTGCATTTCTTTCATTCTATAGTTGACATGACATATAAGTCATGATTACTTTTAATACAGCTTTCTTTAAGACATGAGGTAGTGACATTACAATCGTCAACAATACCACCCCAAGACGGTTGTTTCTCTGATCTCCCGCCCTGTAATACAATGTCTTTCCTCTGAGCCTCGTGCTTGTCTTCGCTGAAGGAGTCTTTGCCGAAAAGATGCCGGCGAAGGATGTTTGTGAGAGCGTGTGTGTGATCAGGAGCACAGCTTTATTCTGGCAGGCGTAGAAAGAGCCGGAGCCTGCGGGCTAATGAGCGGCATCACAGCGTCCATATCCACCACAAACCCTCACATCAGATGCCTTTGAGCGCCGCACCCTGTGAACGCCGCCTATTTAACACTGTCAGATCAATTAGTAGGTGAAGAAAGCCTGGTGGAGATGTGCGCGCCGCCTTTGTACGGGCCGAGGTACAGTGCGCTTAAAGGAATTTGTCTCGATTGTGTTATTGCGACAAAGAGCGCTCTGGATCCTGATTGTTGCGGCGTAGGCTAAATCAAACACCGGGGGAGGGATGTGACAGGCTGGCGGGGGAATTGGGAGCTGTTAGAGAGAAGGGAAAATACCCCTAGGGGCACATGAATACAGAAATCTACATTTCAAGAAGTGCTGAGCCTTCCAAGGGCTGCTATCAATGCCAGTGTGCTAGAATACACCAGAGAAGACTAATTTCTCACTTATGACCCTCTGAATCTATTTGTCACAGGCGATTCTTTTCACCGTTGGACATTCATTCACTGAACTCTCATTTTCAAGACAAAGCGAAATGGGTACATTTCTTGAATTGGCAAATTGAATAAGTGTAGATAATACTGATCCCTTTACGCATATGCTTATGAATCAAATAATACGACTCCCCATATGCACGTGCTGTCTGCGAGGAAGGAACTTTAGCAAGAGCTTCCTAATCTAGATGACATTCATAGAAATATGTTTTTATACTTTTACAACTTAAATATAGCATATTATGCATCCGTATACAAGACGTCAGTCTCTGAGGCAGTGACAAAGAAAGGCGTTTGTGACCAGCTAAAAACATTTCTGCTTGAGGTAAACAAGGTAAGTTGATTGTAAGAGCCATTTAAAAACTGAAATGACCAGAACTGGTTTGGTGAAAATGTTTGCACAGTAAAAACAAAGACCTTCATGGATTTGGAATGCTGACAAGGAGGTGCTTTCAGAACAAAACAGTAAATATACAGGATTACTGAAATGTGCGCCACTGAAACAAACGTGAATCCAGATGGTTTTGTTTTTTTTAAAATGAGGACTGCAACCAATAATTATTTTTACTAATCTAGCAATTATTCATTCGATTAAGTTGTTTAGATTGTAAAAAGCTTGGGAATATAACATTTTAGCTAAATTTGACCCTGATGAAGCTAAAATGATGCTTGAGGACATTCTGATCTTGAGAGACAAAATACATTTTTCATCATAAACACAACATTTACATGTTTATTGTGTCTAATTACTACTCTATCTGAGCAGTAAAACCTATTTTCTGATTAACTTGCCCTAATAACAAAACATTGTTAACAGCAGTCACTTTTGTTTAGGTCCCCACGTTTAGTGTTTAGTTACTTGGCACACCGGCAATAGTGGCTTCAAATTGCATCGCTCCTTTTCAGAATGAAAAATAAGCGTCTGGTCATTACAATAATGGTCACATACACTCCTCTTCCTTGTGCTGCCAGTGCCAGTGTGTACAAATCACTTATGACCGGGAACTCCCTGAATACACTCATCACAAGAGCTCCTTTCAGTGCGTTCGTCCCTTCACCCCAATGCCATTTTCTAAACAAACGTCGCCCGTGAAATTTCCCTTTCCCTTTCTGCTGTTTGGTTCCCTTTTGTCAGGAAACATAATGGCTCGCTTCATCCAGATTAGGCTTGTCTTTGAGACTCGAGGGGTGACAAACACACAGCGACATGGCCACAGTGACATGGAGAGCTTTAAAAACATTCCTCAGCTGTTAAAGAGGGCAGGGTGAAGATCAGAAGCCTGCTCTGAAGATTGAACCTTTACCAATAAACTTAGCTTCAGAGATGTTGACTGATGGCAATGCATTGAGTCTGGGATTGATACAATAAGGTTTCGTGAAGCTTGTGGTTAATGGGTGAATCCCTTGACTTCAAAAGCAGAAAGTCCCACTCTTAATATTCCTAGCAAGGCCAAAATTTAACTTGTATTGCAACACATTGTTTTCTTTAAAAAAGAATTAAAATAGAAAACAATGTGTTTAACATAAAACATTGTGGCATCAAAAGTGTGTTTAGTAGAGGAGTCCATCATTAATTGCTTAATCGAGTGAACATATTTTCATTTCTAATTGTCTCTTACATTTACTTGTCATACACTATTGTGCCAGCAGAGAGCGTGCATGCGTCCCCTTACAAATCTGATAGCTCCTGAGTGGAAACAGTTTGCTGAACTGCAGAAATAGTGGATTTTATCATACAACCTGAGCAATCCTGAGTGACACTGCAGTATTTATGTCAATGTCATTAATCCTACCAGGTTGTATTTATATCTCCCATTATTGAAGAAGACTCTATGTCTGAGATGGAAAACTATAAATATTTTGACAGCCCAAGCTAATGTAAACAGCAGAGTTGGGGGTAATGCGTAAATTGGTAAAGCGTTGGAGTATCAAAATACATTGTTTAGAGTAATAAGGAACGTAGCGCGCTACCGCAATCCCAGAGCTTGGCATGTAGTGAGCATGCGCACTGCGCAACTAATGACTGGGAGTCTTGTCCTCACGCCAGATGCAAGTTTTGAAAAACGTCTTTGTTATAACCACTATTTTGTAGCTGAGGAGTAAATGTAGGGTAACAGCGATGTGGTGAGTTTTAAAACAAGCGCATTCTGTTGTTGTGCGTAGGTGCTCTTGTTGTTCCTTGCTTGAGGACAGGCCGACACATGCTTATTATATGGCATTGTATTGTGGTCATCTGTCAACATGAAAGATAAATAAAGCTCAGACAAACACATTTACTTTGCTTGTTTAATGATTATGTTACTGTGTTTGTAGGAAAGCCAAGCCATCAGGCTCGCCCCCTTGTGTTAGGTTTTGTTTTTGCATCAGTAGTGTTATAAAACAGTAATGGCAGCCGTGTGTTCAGAGGAGAAAGTTCCAAACCAATGAAGGACTCACGTCAGGTTTTAGCTCTGTTTTACTGTGCGTGAATGAACAACGCAAAGGGATTGTCGGCAAACAATATAGGTTTTACAATAATGTTAATTTTTGGTAACGGAAGAGTACTCTAACCTGTTACTTTTATAACAATGTAGCGCAGTAATGTAATGTGTTTCCAGGGCAGTAATGAGGTAACGTAACGAGTTACTTTAAAACGTAACTCTACACTGGTAAGCAGCTAACATTAGCAACACAATTTAAGAATGGTTCATTCTCGGGCTGTTAATAAGTTAAGTTAATGCGTTAACTCATGCGAATAATTATAGAAAATTAATGCACTGAATTAACACGGATTAATCATACAGTCTGTTTTGACTAAATTTGCACTTTTAGACTTTTTTTTAGATTTGTAGGGGGAAAAATTGTCCTATGTTCCGTATAAAGAATGACATTAACGTAAGTGTACATGACGATTAATTGTGAATAATGCTATTTCAAAAGTGTGATTAATCTGATTCGTCAATCATTTTTGTAATTAATTGACAGCACTGGCATATTTATAATCAGGACTAAAGAGTGTACTGAGACAGCGCTTCTATCTGCCCTTGTTCCGCCGCGTTGTGCTGTTCCACAACTCTGCATTTACTCTTGCCACACATTATTGTGGACCTGAGTGAAAAAAACAGAATCGGGTAACTGACTAATGACCACAAAGGGTTCCAAATAATGGTTGAAGAAAAAATTTAAAACGTGCATCTCTAGTGTATTGTCAATAGTCATAGTATTGTAAATGGTAAAAAAAAATATGGATAGTCAAGTTACGCAGAATCATAATAAGGCTTTTGTGCACTTTAATTTTAGTCAGATTTTCCTGTCTTTGATTGCATTAAAAATACAGTGACCTTTGGTATAATATGCAAACTCTGGAGACTAAGAGAAGCTGCAACAAAACTGCTGATTTACTCAAAAATGATCACCCCAGAGAAAATGGAATGATAAATGTTTAACCCATGCTCTGAAGTAATGGTATTTATTTAAAATATGTAATCTGAATAAAAAGATGGGATTTTTATAGTGCCTTCTATCACCCTTTTAAAATACACTTATTCAAAATCTGCTATTAGAAACCACTTTCACAATCATTTGTTCTAAATTTGCTCTCCAGTTAGAACAAGGTCTTTTACGCCTGCGAGAAAAGACGGCAATAAATTGTTAAGAAATTACCAGAGTTGTTATTTGACCTTTTTATGGGGCAGACAATTATAAGCAGGAAAATCATTGAATAAAACACAGATATAGCAGCTATGTTCAGAGATGCTCTTTCCATTATTCACTGATGATTCAAATCACTCTCTGACGCAATATGATCTTTACATTGTAGACATTAAAGATAGGGCAATGTGTCTGATAAGAAAATGGGAATGCATATGAGCTAATACTCTTAAACACTCTCTATAGCGTACATTTTTAGTGTACGCTATAGAACAATTACACAGACAATACAATAAATGGAAAAGATGGGTGTGCCACAGGTGTTAGTATTAGCACTAATCCTACTGAACAATGTGTTAAGGCTAGTTAAGCCACATTTCGACCTCCCTGGGCCCCCAGACTGGTTTAGATCGCTTTGGGTTGGTTATTTAATGGCAGAATGTGTCTCCATGCTCAGGGCCTGGCTCTGGGTCCAGAGGCAGAGCTCTGCTCCGTCACCCAAACACAACTAAGGTTTTTTTTTTAATACATCAAATCTAAATCAGATGTAAACAAGAAACTACTTTTTCTACATTTATTTCACAAATAAACAAATAAAGGTTCACTTAAATGTATCTTTCTTCATAGCAAAGTTCCACTTGTTCCTTAGACCTCTGTGTGTGGCCTAGCATGTTTACAGCTGCCAAATCTGTCATCATTCTACCCAAACACTCTACACAAAACTATACGATACTCAACAGGTCTCTGAAATCCCTGTTGTATAAACATCACAAAATACAGCTGTAACATTCTGTGGCTGAAGTGAAAAGCTCTAGATGAAAATGGATATTGAGCAGAGCTAACTTGCTCCCCCATGCTGAGTTTCGAATGACCCCATGAGTTCCGCTGAGTGAGAGAGGAAAAGCCCTTCTGGTGTCGGGTAAAATACTTGAGATTGGCTTTGAGCTCAGCTGTGGCCAACATTTGGGTGCCTGGGAGCGTGCATGCACCATTGAGTTCCTCTCTTTTCTCTGGCCGAAAGGAAATGCCTGCCTCTGTCACAGGCTGTTTGCAGTGTAAATTTGCAGAGTGACACCTCATGTTTCTTTTGTGTCTGAAACTGATCATTCACGTAAAAGAACTGCAGGACAATAGTGCTCTCTATAGGGATTACTGTCTTGATTCAACTTTTCACACTATCCATGATTGTAACTTTGTCCTTTCGTATGTGTTTAAGAGTCTGTTTAGTCCAGATAACAATTATGATTTTCAAAACCTGATTACTTTTACAATTGACTAGACTTAGACAAACTTTGCAATACATTAACCAGATAAAAAATTAGGGTAACAAAAATTGTAATAATTAAAGTAGCAAGATGATTCAAATTAGGGTAAAAAATAGGGTAAAAAAGAGTATAAGTACAAAAAGAATAGAACAAATAAAATACAGGTCTGAATACATCACGGTCATAATTAGTCAATTAATAATAATAAAGTCAAATAAAGTCTTCTATCTATTAATTGTTGCAGCTTACTCGTGATAATCTGAGCCATTTCATCTGTAAACCTGAGGGCCTGGAAAAATTGGTCTAGTTTGGACATGCCTGATCCAAATAGACTTAATGCTCCCCATATCAGACTGGAAAACAGAGCGGTAAAATAAAAATCAAAAAAGCTAAAACTTGGTGTGTTTACTTAGAAAGTTTGTAATTTAGGAACTACCAAGAAACATTTGTAACTGTCCTTTTGCAATGTCAAGGTGCTGGGTGACACGACTGCGCTCCCTGGCTCTGTATTAACGATTCAAGAATAACCAATGCTGAGTGGACCAAACCGCCAACAATATGAGCTCTTACTCCAGCAGAGATTGGCAAGGAGTCACCTCTGGTTTTCTGCACGCTCAGGGCTGAATGCAAAATAAACAACACCATTCCCAGCCTTTGGGAGTGTGAGCAAACAGAACATTGGTGCTACAGTCATCCCAATAGTAAACACTGCCAATCAGGCAATCACACCTACCTACTTTATCCTTTAGCCAATTCGTGCCAAACAAGGGCCATTCACTGGGCTGAGTTAATGTAAACAAGCAATAATCTATGCCTATGCAATTCATTCATGGTTCACTGAGCCGGCAAGATCTGTTCACACCCTTGGCGTGGCGCACATAGCACACACAGTGCAGCAATGCCTCAGGTGTCACAGCAAACATTGGGCTGGCTCCTACCTGCAGTTTGGAGGTGGGTCCAGGGTGATCTCTGCTAGCTCCTTTTGGATTCTGAAACAAGCAAAACAAGCATTCAGGATCATAGCGTTCATACACACATGCCAAGAAGGGACATCACATGTCAATGTGGTTTTAGTTTTTTTAACATTCTTTTCTGCATGATTACAGTTACAGTTAGTATGGATGTATGAAATATTTATAAATATTTGGCCCTAATATTTGGCCTTGATGGTTTGCAGCGATTTTTTTGGCCCTAATATTTGGCAAAAATATGTCTGCATGTTTACACATAAACATAAGGGTGAAAAACAAACAGCAGTGTGCTGTCAGCAGAGTGTTTTACTAGAGCTAGAGCTTTACTGTGATGGTAAAACTTGCTTGCTCCCACTGAAAGCTGTTAAAAGTGCTCATAAACTCATCACAGTGAACAATTAGGATGCTTAAAATGCATTAGGAATGCTGCAAACGGTTTAAAATGAACAGTTTTTAACATTTGAAGATAGGGACAGCACCTTTAAATTTTTTATCAACATCACTGCAAAAAGAACAACTAATAGGGTTAGAAAAATCGCAAATAGAAAAAAAAGCAAAAATCAGTTGAACTCAATGTGAAATGCATGAAATCATTTTTTAACACATGTTCAAATTGCTATAAATCAAATCCCACTGTGTTTTCTATAGTGCATCAGTACCTTGCCCATAATCACACGCATGCAGACAGTTATATAAATCCAGGCTGAGAAATCAATCTTTGAGCGTACACAGTGAATACCTCATTGATTTTCTAATGAGCTTCTGCGGTTCTGCCGTTGAACAGTCCTGTCATGCCACAATCAGCTCGGCGGAATATTTACCGTTTTTAAGCATGCGGGGATAATGTGATGTCAAAAGCCCATCACGGATAAAGTCGTTGTATCTCATATGTATCTGAGCTGATCGCTCGAGTTGCCCTGTAGTGATATTGTGCCCACCCCCCACCCCCTTTCCTCTTCTCTTGTGCTATCAGGAGGCCGCGGGGAGCGCTTCACACGGGCCGGGAGGGAAAAACAGGATTAATGAGGGGACAGAGCAGGTCAGCTTTCTTCCTGGTTATAGTCATTACATAACTGACAGTGATGTGATTAGAAGTGTCCGGCTGCCAGGTGCTAAATCAGTGCAGCAAAACCCACTAGAGAACATTATTGGACCAACAAGCAGACAAATGAGGACAGGGGGATTTGACAGTGCTTCTCTTTACACTTTTAATTAAGGGTGGTGTATTTTGCAATGTCTTATGTCATATTAGTGCTGGCTTTGAGTTGTTAAGGATATCTGGAGCTCAAACAATACAAACAATTATGAAATTACATATTACCTAGAAATAAACTTTTATGAGCTTTTAACTATTGGCCCCTCATCATTATTTTTGTATTTTGCTTGATCATGTTTTGAGTAATCCTGAATTGAGTTTCTGTGAATTATATTTTTTTTTGCTATTTGTAGTTTGAAAATCACATTGGAAAACATGAGAAGCTTTTAGTCTTTTAGGAAGAAACGCAAATACAGTATGCCTCTGACCGGGTGGCCAGAGTGTCCTTGATTATTTGAGGGGCATAAATATAACTATTTGTCAGAGACAGAAAGTCAGTGGTCCTGTTTATATTATTAGGCCATTTTAGATCAATATTGTGGTGAACAATGAACAAAATGTTAATTAATAAAAAGCATTAGTCGTATTTAAATTTAAGCATAATTCATATCCATTCGTATAAACAAAAAATTATCAGATCTTTTTTTTCATATTTGTGCTGGTATTGTAATGTATTTTCTGTGCTTTTTTGTTGTTGTTGTTGTTGTTGTTGCTTAAAAAAACTGTGGGATCAGCCACAAAAATCTGCTGCAAAGAGCACATGTGTGATTGTGGTGAGTCTTGTATGAGTAATGCTCACTCAAAACAGTGAAGTCAGAAAAAATCATGTGTGACACCACTTTTAGAAAGCAGGTGGTTATTGTGAGCCAATGTGATTCACTGTGAATGAGATCAGTCAGTCTATTTATAACTTTATCACTTCTGACTTGATATTTTGAATAACCAGATTGGTTTCTTTATTTAAATAGATAATATATAAATTATATTTGTGGATTTTTTTCCTCATTGACCAAGCATTGAATGTAAAGTGACTGTTAGTCACGGCATTGAACCAAGTCAGCATCTATTCTCAAAATAAGGGATGAGGGAATATTAAGCCATATTATGGATGTCAAATGAATCGGTTAATGAATAATTGTGATTATTAAGGGTACAATTTAAGAGCAAAAAAAAAAAAAGAGTGGGACCATTTTAGAAACAATATTCAGCCATTTCAATTCAATTACACTATAACTTAAACGTAAAGTGCCTTTTTATCAGACCGTTTATGTCACATGCACATCAATCAGAAGGTTTGACTTAATAAAGCTGGTCACAAACAGGAGGAATGGTAAAAATGTCCCTGATGTCTGGCCATGGTGTCAATAATCGTGACTAATCATTAAATATAACACAAAACTGTTATATTCCGGCCCCCCCTAAACATCATATAGATTCTGTAATATCATTTCATTTTCATTTTAAATACTGAATGCCCCTCTTGGACATTTAAGCAATGTAAAAGTAAATGAAATAAATGTATAGGGCTGTAAAAAGCTGTTCACTTCCCCCTGTGCTGGGCTACAAGTGTAAAAATACATTCAGTGATTCAATAAAACAACTAAAATGGAGCGGACTTATTGATTGAGGAGCCGCTTTCCTCTGCTGTTTGTTGGAGGAGACATAAAAATAATTTGCTATTGGAAGAGAGATGAAGAAGTGAGACAGCCAGTCAATGCTTGGATGATAAATTCTTTCAGAGGCGACAAACACAATTAATATGTGCAATAGTCACAGTGCCAAGGAGCTGCGCTGTGGTGCCTGGGGAAAACATATCAGAGACAGAAGAACAATACAGGCGTTATCAAAAACATAGTCGAGTAATCATTTACTGTGGAGTCAGCGTTTTAAAAGGTTTGTATGTACTACACATATTTAAAAGGCTAATGCAGCATGACGGTTGAGGAAGTTTATTTGTGGAAAGATAATGCCGAATAAAAAAATTAATTGATCTACAAAAAGCACACATCGTATCAGAGCTCCATCTACTGGCATACTGGCAGCAAAGGGAATTAGAAAAGGGCAGATAAACAGACCTAGCTTTCTCCCGACATGCTAATGTAGGTATGCAGTTGTAATGAAGGTGATTTGACGGCTGAAATGCTCAGAGTCTGGTGATGATTTATGGCCTTAAAAACAGCCGAAGATCGCAGAGCTCTATCTATGATGTCACAAATCTTGGAAATTCCGAACTATGTATTTTCTGAGAGGACCTTGTAACAGGATTAGCGAAACAAGCATGAATGAAGCTAAATAAGACTCCATCCACTTTTGATGAGGGAACAATGATATAACATGGTTAAAAGCACAAAAAAGTGTCCTTTAAAAGACATTTCAGTGCTCAAAGGCGAGCTGCACTGTAAAACAAGTCTGTCCTCAAAGGGCTTGTTACGAAAGATGACGCAGTCTAACACTCACCAAAAGTGAACACAGTGAAGGGCGGCAACGACTATTGTAAGATCTCAAAAACACACAAGCAGCTGAAAGTCAGAAGGAACAGTGATTCACCATCTCTGCTCACAACAAAGGATTTGGTTCAGGGCCAAAGAGATTTCATAAACTTCTGCAACACCACAGAAGTGATTCTGGGCTACAGAAGACTTGAAGTTGTTTCATGCTGATTCTGCCAATATCTGGAATTTGCAATCTAGTTATAAAACATGCACATTAGAGGCTAAACTGGGACTAAATACCATTCTTGCACATATTCTATTTGGTATGCCTTTATTTTACCAGAGTTTTTTTTTATATATATATATATATATTATATATATATATATATATATATATATATATATATATATATATATATATATATATATATATATGTTTATTATTATTATTAATATTAATATTAATATTATTACTATTATTATTATTTATTTTTTGCTGCATTTTACCGTCAAAGCAAGTTCCTAGTCTGTGAATTCTGTTCACTTTCAGTGGAAATAAAACTTTTTCTGATTCTGATACTGAAACTCAGATCTAATGGTGCATTCCAGTTATCCTCAGAGTCTGGATTTACTGAGTTCCAACTTGTAAATTTACACTGGAACACCCTTCCAACTGGGAGTTCCTACATGGAAACTTGGAGAAAATGTCACTGCAAGTTAGAAAATCCAAGATGTCTGCGCCCTGTGTTTGGTTAAAGATAAACATCCGACAGCTATATTGGTGATAGTACTTGTGTTCTAGTTTCTCTCTACTGTCCACATGTTGTTTGTGAACCTGCTCCTGTGCTGCAGTTATATAAATGCACTGTCTACACAGAGCTAATGTCAACAACAACAACAAATCCACTCTCAAACATTGCTTTACAAACTATAAATGTAATAACAATGTCCAGTTCAATCAATTAAATTAACTTAGTACTTTCCTAGTTTGTATTACTTGATTGAGTCATATTGTAATATACTGGTGGATGTTTTTCCGATTTAACGACTGGAACCTAGAAACTCTGAGAAAAGGTCATCCCGAGGTCTGAGTTACAACCTCAAAGTATGACTAGAACGCAGCATAAACCTGACAAGCCCATAAACCAGGACTCGAACACGACCAAACCAAGTCTACATCAGGACTAATGCTAATCAATCAAACTCAATATGGATAATTGAGGCAAAATTACTAACCTCTATATATACTGTCATGGATCACTGTTGCTTTCCATTTTACAAAGTTTCCACCAGAGTGAATGAAGTCCACATGCAAGCCAAGGTAACATGATTTAGGTGGCAGACGTTCTCATGTGACGAGAGAGGCAGCTGGATACATTACAAGGGGGAAGGTGTTCTGCGGCAGATCTGTCACCACTTGATCATATTGTAGATAAATTACAAATATGACCAAAGAGCAGTGAAGTAAAATCAGCACAGGCTGACAGAATAGGTGTCAGCTTCAATGTGCGGCAAGAATGACAAGAATACACCTCCTCCAATAAATCAAAGTCACCAAATGCAAGAGATAATAATCACAGTGTTATATTAAAATACTGTGTTCATTCAAATAAAAGGTCAAGGTCTATGGGTGACGCCAAGCAACTAGAACATACCCTATGTTCTGGATCCGTTTGACAAAGGGATTATCAACGCACTTGCCTAGTCCGATTTAAACAGCTGCATGTAACAGTGCAGTCCCATCACACCAGGAGCAGACGAGGAGAGGCATTCAACGGCACCAGGGGAGAAACAGACCGGGAAATATTACATGTGTTTGGACTGGACTCACTCGTTTTACAAACTATACTCCACAACGGACTAGCACGTTTACTTTGTTTTGGTCCGCTGCGTACGTTAAAGTGAAAGTGGAGCTTCATTGTGTTTTTTTGTGCTGCGGAGTGTAAATAACTTTTGAGCGATGGCGTTCCTCATGTCTGAAAATCAAATGCTTAACGTAAATTAGATGTCTCTTATTTGTGTTTGCCAAACGTGTGATCATATGTATGATAGCACTTTTTATCAGCAATTATAGCTACATGGTCTGAGTGTTAAGTTAATGCCCCTGAACGTCTCTTGCACCAAATGTATTCTTTAACCTGCTGTAGACTGCAACAGTGCTCTGACAGGTTTTGGGGCTGTTTAGTGCAGTGGTTCTCAAACTTTTTTCCAGCGACTCACTTTTATGAGTGATTGTAATAATCTACTTAAAATGTATACTCTACATTTACTGTATTTTATTGGCTAGAATGCCATTTTGACCTCAACCGGTCTAGGGACTGCAGGTGGAAATTAGCAACTTTGCGATAACCTGGCACAAGCATCTTTCCTGCTGGTCAATATTTTATGTGCATTGTCCCTGATGAATAAACTAATCATTAAATGATACCTACGCTAATGATAGAGTAGGTTCACTTCAATCAGCCACTGGAAACGATTGTGTTATGGTAAGTGAGTTGAAATAAATTATAGTCTACTAATTGGTCAGCGTGTATAGGCTACAAGTGTAATATCAAGAAATATGCTTTATGTGTACATTTAAGTCACTGTGCCGATGTTAATGGCAGACAAACATTTAACTTTTTGTGAGGCAACTATTCCACAGTATCTGTCACGTGTCACACACACACACGTGACAGAACAAGGAACATGAAGGGTGGGCAAAAGTCAGAGCCTGGCTCACAGACAAGCGCTCTGATGGTCACAACTGTCCTCTCAGCTGCGTGAACAGTGTGTGGGTCAGTCCATGTCCACAGCTCTGTCCACGACGCACCGCTCTGTGTGCGGGCAAAAATGAGTCTCTCCTTCACACCCTCTCTCTGCCTCTCACTTGCCTCTGCGTCACACACAGATGAGCAGAGCACAATTTAGATTTTTTAGTTCTCTGTACTTTAAGCTACAAAATGCTGCATGTTGTATTACAATGAGTCTCATATTTACGGAAAATTATGCCAAATGAGAAACTGAATTTAGACGTGGCAAAATGCCTCAAAACTGGAGTGCGGATGTACGAGACAGAGGTCAGCATTTAATAACCCACCCCAACCCGACCCGTGGGTAAAAGACAACCCGTGCATCACTCGTGTCCACAGCACTGCACTCTGTGTGTGGGTCGTGTCCACAGTGGGTGCAGCAGGGAACTCATTCCAAAGGGTTATGAGTATCATGTAAGACAGAGGCAAGTTCCCCTCATCTGAATGACTCTCTCCTCGAATATAAAACCCACACAGGTTAATATTGATCATTTATGCTTGGGAAAAATATGTAAAACTTAGAAACATCTCAAATCTATGACTAATGCACAAACCTCACCTCATCCTCACACCAACGTGTGAGTGAGAAGGGGGAAAGAGTGAACGTGCATGCATGGAGCTGCAGCTCGTCTCATCCCTCAAAAAAGAAGACTTTCAGCATTAACAGTTTTGAGTAGGTGTTTTATGTGGAGGAACTGGACTCTTGCAGAAGTCCTTCCCTGCGCTCCAACAGTGTAAAAACTCTCATTCACTTGACCAAAAATCTCCCTTTAGTTTGAGAACCAATGGTTTAGTGCACGAGTTCTCTGTGCATGTAAACGTAGTGATGGTGATCCTGACCTTGATGAGGGAAAATAAAACCTAGAAAGACATTAACAGCCAAAGCGGCATGTAATTGGATCCTTTACGGTTATGAAGTCGTTCTTGGCTGGAGCGCAGACAAGGAAAATGCATCCGCGGTGTACCCTGAGGTGACACATTTTATGAGAAAAGGCAGTGGACTAGTTAGGCAGAATGCAGCTGAGCAATGACAAAATGACTGATCGAACTGGTTGTGCTTGGACATAGGTTTTTTTGGCCTTTTTGTACCATATAACTCCAGACAGCTCTAGACAGGCTTTTACATTCTGCAAGCCCTGACAAATGTGATCCAGGCCAGCTTTAATGGTGGAGTGTAGCAAGCACAAGTTTGAGGGTTGCAGAAGCCACTAGTGAATTTAAATCATAACGTTCTTGTGAGAGTCTACAATGAAATAACTCCCCGGAGTGATGTAAGTTTGATGTATTTAAATCTATCTGTGTTAATATGGAATCATCTTTGTGCTTGTCTCCCTACTTTTTGCCAGAGGCGTTTCATTGCTGCAAAGGTACACAAGAGAAATGTGTAAACTAGGGCTTTACTATTCTGGAAAAATAGTCAGTTGCAAATTTTCTGAAAAGGATTGCGATTACAATTAGATTAAATTTGGTTCCAAATGCACAATTTAAACCAGTAATGAATCCAATTTACTTCAGAACAACAATATGAATCACAATGTTGAATGAACAAAGATGTAAGTTTAGGCTGGGGAAAAAAAGACACTGGTGACCTCTGATTATTGCCTAGAAATGTAATGCAGCGTCAAGATTTTTGGCCAATCGATTAGATAGAGAGCTACATAAATAGGTCTCAACTTCTGCATGATAAAAAGTTATGACTCTTAAAATGGAAACAGTACAATATTTGTGTACTTGTGTGAAAGAAGGAGAAAGTTATTGAAGCTAGATACGACTTCTGAATGTTTTTGATGAGGGAACAATGTTATAACATGGTTAAAAGAATAGCAAAAGTAGATTTTAGAATATGTGTCCTTTAACCCATTTTGAAGAGGGATCATTTAGATTTGTACCCCACAATAAGGTGGGCTTACACTGCAGGGGTCTCGCTACGTACATACAGGGATGGCGGGGCCCCCATCCTTAACATGATAAATCAAATGGCCCACCATTTTGACATGGGAGGAAAATAAACCATCCCTAAAACTCAACTTCATCCAATATTTTAGGTAGCGCCATCATTAAAATACTACTTTAAATAAACAAGTCTAAGTCTTACTCATCAAAACACTGTGTGGGTTATTACAATCAGACTCATATTAACAGAGAAATGAAAAAAGACACACGGAAGGAAGGTTTATGCTGTCATTTGGCCGACACGCCGCTCCTGCTCCTGCCGCACGGACCTGATTTTCCACGTCGGCGTCAGGGAAAAAATATAAACTCCGCGGACGGTTCCGCGCGAAAATGAATGGGATGTCATATTAGCAGCTCAGGTTTCTACTGTTGAAACTGCATGAAACCTGCGCAGGCTATAAATACTGCCAACGTCTTCTCCGCTGCCCTCTGCAGGTTTAATTTCTGCGCGGAGTTTACATGCGGGAAGTATAATCCAAGCTGGAGCGCGCACATGCGACATACGGCGATTGGCCACATTGAAATGAAACTTTCTTGGCCAGACCTGACTCACGGCTCAAAAGACAACGTGTATCTCTACACAGATACACTGAGCCTACAGTTGTTATTTTGTCCGCTTTCTCAGTGAGTTTCGGAAGGAGCACAGGTAGGATTCTGCCTGTTTCTGTCCTTCACAGCGTTTGTTATTAACGCGACCCAAAGGGAAGCTGACTTTTTCTGCATCTCAAGCCCCTCCTCCCAGCGTTACCATGGAGCTTGTCTTATTATAATAACTAATATTATTGTTAAAAAGAGCTTCAAGTGAGGTGATTATAAACTCAACCTTCTAATATTTAGTCTAGTTATTATTTCATTTTCAAAATAGTCATCTGTATGAATGGGTCTAGTCAAGTTAATGAACAGAGTTTCTCTTCCCTGCTTTATATTGCACATCTGCAAATAATAAAATTTGATTAGGCACTATATAGGCCTATATAGTGTTAATAGTATGTTTAGGGTGCATGTACCTTTGGAAATAATGACGGTACATTAAACCATCCTTGGAGGAAAATGCGAGCATAATTTACCATCCTTTAAAAGATTCTGGGGAGGAACTGCACTGTGATTCTGTATGATTTTCTACGGACCTTACAACTCATGAATCATGACCAACATCAAACATGTCTGAAATCCTCAGCAGTTGTGCACTCATCGTGAGAAGGTAATCGCAGCTCGTAACCTTCTGTACACTGCATGACACAGACGCATGGAGGAGCCCAAATTCAGCTGATATTAAAATTGTATTGCATAACGGCCCCAGAATTACACAGTGTAAGCCCATCTTAATGTAATGGCTCTAAGATAATATGAAAGACCCGGTTTGTCCATAAAAAGTAAATACAATTTGAGCCTAAATAGGCTCCAGAGGAAAGCTCATCACATGTGAGCTAATGATAGAGTAGGTTCACTTCAATCAGCCACTAGAAACGATTGTGTTATGGTAAGTGAGTTGAAAATGGTCGCGCTCCTTGGCTGCACCGGGCCCTCCCTCAGCGCTGTCATAAATTCCATGGCTTTGTGTAATTTCAGCTTTAAAGAGGCATGAGGCATGTCATCCCTCCTCACTCACTCGGCCTGGCTTCCAGCCTTTTTTTTCTTGGGGCTCGCAGAGAAAGCATGGAACATTTGTTATCCTTGTAGAGCTGTAATGTAGATGTTTAACGACAAGGCATCACATGAGGCAGTAAGAGACTTTTCAAAAACGTGTCATGTGTTTAAACATTAGAGCTGTGGATGTCAGCAGTGGGAAGAGCGGCCGACACAAAGGCCAGACTGATTAGCGGCGGCTCGTTCACTGTAATGAATCTGCACTGGTGTTGTCAGGCTGCTGAAGTGACATTTGGTGCATAAGCATTCCATGCCACTTATTGAACATCAGTCATTTAATCTTCAATCAGTTCTTTCTTGAACAGTGAATTTAGAACCCCTCATTAGGGATGTCACAAGATCAAATTTTTAAATTTACAGTTATTGTGTAGGGAAATATTGCGATTTTACAATTAATTACAAATATCAACTAAAAGAATCATTGACATTTGAGTCTTTTATGCTTCAATATAGAAAAAAAAATATATATATATATATATATACATATATATGTATATGTAATATATGTATGTATGTGTATATATATACTGTATATACATATTGTATTTATGTATGTGTATATATATATATATATATATATATAATTTTTTGTAAATGTGAGACATTAGCAGACATAATAAAATATAAATAAATGATTAAGTCATGGTTTGTTTAAATCAATATAAAATTCAGTTTTAGTAAATTGATTCAAAACAATAGATGTTTATTATTTAAAATAGTTTCCAGTGTGTTAAAAGGCTTGTGTCTTTAAACATCACATTGAGTGTTATAGTCAAAACATAAGGATACGCGCACGGCCACACGTTTCACATCTCACTTGTACGTTAACTTTAAGATTTAATATCAAGTCAAGTTTACATCAAATGTAGTGGACCGAATGCACTTTGTTTAGTGCTGTGAGCCACTTTATTTTTAGGATTAGACATTTTCTTTTTACCTTTACTTGGACAAACTGCAATGGAAGATTATCTCAAAGATGTTGTGTCTTTGGATCCAACTTTATGATAGCATATATATAGCATATTGGATATCAACCGGCCTTTACAACACTCCAGGAATACCCAAGGATACCTAAAATGGCCAACTTGATTTGTTTTTGGGTTAGATGCTGTCATCAGCGTTTCAACTTAGCGGTGAGTTGACACGTTGGAGACTTTTCTGCGGTATACTGTAGGTTTAAAAAGAATACACAGTGAACCTACAGTATGCTTCCATAAGGTTCAGATATACTTTATCAATCCCTCATGAATTCATTCTCTGCATTTGGCCCATCCTTCAATGTCGCTGGGTAGTGATGTGCGGCTCAGCTTTTGGTCTGAGGTGCATCACTTACGCTGGGGCGACCTTTCAGGAGCAGTGAGCTGCTGCCGTACAGCGCTCGGGGACCCACCTCCAGATCTAGGCGCTCAGCTTGGTCAGGCTGATTCCCTAGTGTTTTGGGTTGATGGGGGAAAACGGTGCGCAGAGGAAACATGCAAACCCGGTCTGATCTGGGAGTCTTTCTGGGAGGCGGGAGTGCTAGCTCAATCAGCCACCCGAGCCACCAAGATTTGCGTTTATATAAAACACGGTTCATCTTGATATCCCTATTTGTCATAGCACTGCATTGTTTTAGACTATGGGAACAGCCGTAATCTTGAAATCTCTATTCATGTGAAACGCTGCTGAGCTGAAGCAGGTCTACAGAAGACCCCTCGTACCTCCCTCGTTGCTCCCTCCTGTCACCTGAAAAATCAACCAAACCTACAACAATGTATATAGAGTTTCTCTTCTCTCCATCTTTTGCCTCATCTGCTCCACCTATAGTTCCACCTCAGCAGCAGAACGTTTTCCCTCCTCAGGCTCCTCTAATGTCTAGAAACTATATGTTCAATCACAAACACACTATTTTTCTCCCTTCATCTCAAGTGAAAGTCTAACCATTGATTTGTTCCACAGCTTTTGGGAAAGTACTAAAAACCAGCATCCCAAATAAGTATTATTTATTTTCTTAATATAATGTCATCAAGAGACATCCTTAAAAAAAAGGAGAGACAAAGAAATTCATGGGCCATTCCCAGTCTTGAAAAATGCCATCACAGCTACTTGTTTCAATGCCACCCAAGAAATGGCTTTGCTATTTGAAACTACAAATGTAATCATCATTATTAAATAAAACTTATCAAGACAAATGACCTTTTAAAAGACGTGTTGTGTGGCAGGGCTTCCACTGCCAAGAAATGCCTTTTGTCCTTTGAGAAAGAATATGAGAATTGATTTCACCACTTATTTGTTAAGCAATGCCCTTTTGCTTACACAGTACACTAACGGCGAGTCTCAATTTTCAAGCTTGAAATGTCCATGACTGCAACGGCCAGAGGTGTTTAAATAGAGATCACAAAAGAGTCCACATTCCTTGAGACATCCAAGTTAACAAACTAAATACATTTCTAAATTAAACCTTTTTTTCCAATAGCATTGACTGAAAATGTGTTTGGCTGTCTAAAGCTGTGCATTCCCCTGAAATTCATGCATGCAAATACTTGAGCTGTGCCAAAGGGTTTGTGCCGCTAAAGACTTGTTAGACAGAGAACTTTCTGCTTTTGCGGTTTGAAATTGAGTAATTCAGCTTTAAAGGAGACATATAATGCTTTTTTCAGGTACTTAGTATTGAACTATAACATAAGTAGATCATCATTTTACATTTTGTTCGATATAATCGGCCGATATGGGCACTAGGAGAAATATCGGTTATATATGGCCAATGTTCCACCTGTGCATGTTCTACATCGTATCCTGACCCAAGTGCCTTCTTGTTCAGACCCAAACCTCTGACACAAAACGTTTGAGCTAACCCCGTCACTCACAGAGAATGAGCAGTGCAGCCTCTCCGTGTTAGAGATGAGCGGGTTTTCAGAAAAAGCTATGACAATAATGATGAGGACACACTGTTGTATCGAGCTCATTAAAGTTGATTATGCAGAATATGTCCCCTTTTAAATGATTGAAAAATAAACAAGTATATTAAATATTGTATGTCTTGTTTATTGCAGCCCTACTTCATATCATATTTAGACTTGTGGTTAGTGTCTTTAGTTTTTCTTCTTTCAGTCTTGATAAAACTTCTAGCTCCATCATTGTGTTTTGTCCCAAACTGAATGAGTCCTTGAGCTGCAGCGCCGTTGTGAGCAGACAAACAGCAGTGCTCTCACGGTGAGCAGGCCTGGTGCTGCTTTAGTCCTCCTCCTCCTCCACCTCTTCCTCCTCCTCACAGGCTCTGGGATGTCTTCACTCCTCAGCTCACATCGATTTGCAACATCAGCTCAGATCTAGGAGCTGCACCGCGGGAGGGTGAAAACAGGGCACATTGTTCTGACATCTAGGCTTCAAAATGCATAGATAAAGTACAAGTTGGGCGCTTCAAAAGAATTCATGCTGATGTGAAAAAAACAGCTGGGAAATTAAAGGCCACGCCGTGAACAAAGTGAATGTCTAGCCAACAAATAGATAACACAAACGTGCCTAATGTTACTTCCTGACTGGACATGAGCAGGAAATGTGACGTATGCTGTGTTCATGCTGTGTTCAAGAATCTTACTGGTTGGCTCTATTAAAGGCTGTTAAAGTTTGGACTCAGTGATTGTATTATTGGTGAAATTTTAATCTCAATTTTCCAAAATAAAAGTACATAAATGCAAGTCAGAAACCTGACTTCTCATCTCGGAAAAACGAGTTCCCAAGGACCATTCCTCCTGAGGGGGTCCAGCTCCACAGCTCCAGACTATCTGCAGATTGAAGTCCAGTCCGTCTGAGGGAGTCGGATCTCTCCTTCACTGTGGAACTCCTCTTTTCTACTTTTTCCCAAAGAGGTTTGGTAGTTTTTCCTTGCTGAGAAGGTGGGTCTAAGGACAGGGGAGCTTGGGACATCTGTCTAAGGACACGGGATGCTGGGACACTGCCAGCTCCCTATGAACATTGTTTAATCTGTTCTCAGTGTAGCCCCTCGAGGCAACTGCTGTTGGGATTTCGGTGACAAAAATAAATTGAATTGAATCTAAAGCAATACGTAGAAGTGGTTACCAGTAGCAAACATATTGTAAAGGACCAAAATAAATTACAAAATAATTATGATTTGACAAATAGAAACACTTGATAACTGACAGAAAAACCTGTCCCTACATTCTGGCTGGCCAGTCGCTTTTTGATGAGGGTTCATGCACCTTTTCAAAGAAGAAAATCAAGCACTTTTCAAGCACCTTCAAGGAATATTCCTAAGCCTCTAAGCAATATTTGGCTTGGGGGTCACTTCAGGGCCACTCAAGTTTAACTATTGATTAAGACATTCTCAACAACACTACAGTGTGACGCACAACTGTCATCATCTAAATATATCGGTATTACCCAACAGACAGTGAAGCACAAAGGCATTTATAGAGGCTATGCCACAACAAAAAGGCTAGAAAATTGTAAAATATTATAGACCGTTCTCTCATACAATTGCATGTGTCCCAGTTGGCTTAAGAGTGACTTCATTTATGGATTATGTAATGTAAATTGAAAATGAAAACATAACAGTTGGATTTACTTATTATGAATATTACAGTGCAGGCCCACTTTTCTCTTTATCATAATGTGATCATGCACTGCCATGAAAACTTCTTTGAAGTTTCACTTCTGGATCACGTTATTTTTGGGTTCAATCAATGCAAAGATAATAAGCGAGTTTTAAACATAACATACACAAACCATCACACATAAATTGTTGCGTAACTAACATGTAACGTGCACAAAAACACGGGTCATTCACTCGTCCAGCAAAGACAAAAAGCTTTTCTTATTATCAACAGTGCGTCCAGTTGCTGAACTATTGGCGTGAAACAGAGCACAGACAAGCCTCTGGACTGTAGTAAACTTACATCACGATGTCTTCATGCTGTCGCTGAGATGTGTTTGTGAGCCAGGGAGGGAGGGGCAGGGGCCGGCCGCACGCAGGATTATTGTACACATTCAAATCAGAAAGTGATATTCAACATAAAGTGTTGTATATAATGCTTCTCGTGTGTGCACACTGACGGAGAGGAGCAGACTGACTGAGGGAGAGAGCGAGAGATCGATGCAGAGACTACAGTGAACTTTTCTAATGAAAATGCAATTGTGACATGTTATGCCACACACACTCTTTCATTTGGACATTCTCCATCACATTTTACCCTGTGTCTCTCATGTGCTTGTGTATATCACCTGTTTCAAGCTATTGGAGTCAGCTAAGCTCCCACTTTACAGTCGCAACAACCGGTGTTGTGAGCAAAAGCACTTCCCCCACAAATAATTAATTAGAGTACTTCAAAACAACTAACTGAAGACTATTAGTGCTCTTTACTGTCAAAATGAGTAGGATACAGATTGACAAGTTTTCATTTCAAGAATTTTCTAGCGATTTTTTTCATACATTCACGCACTTTCCCAACCTGGAAAACAACTATTTCAAGCACCTGTACAAACCCTTTAAAATTCAGTTCAAACTGACACTGAATGATGTAAATCTATGATAAATATGTAGCACAGGGACCCATCCCACCAAATGAAATCATAATTACAAAAACCTGTCAAAAGCACTTTTAGCTGCTTTTCCACCAGTGCATAACATAAGGCCGTCTCCATCGGACACTGACTTTTTTTTTCACAGCTTAAGGTGACGGAGCGTTGCAACTCATGGTGTCACATGTAAGCTCCTTTCCCTAAAAACTCAAATGTGAAAAGCCTCTGACAATAGATACATATCAATCAACCCAAACCAAAATGTTTGCATCGATTCAGAATTGTTTTATTAACATCAAAGGAAATCTATCTAATTTTCCCACCTCTATGATGATAGTTTAATTCAATTCCAGTGCAATAAAATCCTGTTGACACGCCTAAACAGAACTTTACCAGAACAGCCTTTACCTCTTAGCGCTGGTGGAGAGCTTAGCGGCCGTCTTGCTGGAGATCTTGGCTTCCTTCTTCTTGGGCGGAGCCTGGTCCCTCTGCTCCTGGCCAGGCTGCTCCGGGGGGGCCGCCTCTCTCTGCTCTGCATCTGAGCTGCCCCCACTGGTGTTGGGGCTGTCGTCCGGCCTGGGCTGCACCTCACTGGACATAATGACTCTGGGGGTGCAAAGAGAACAAGAAAAGACATGGTCAGAAATGTGTATTGTTGTATAGTAAAGCTATAATACTCTGTTTTAAATGATTGATCCTTTACCTGTCTTTTAGTTCTTTTAGTTCAGATAAATGCCCATCATGTGTAGAGCAGTGTTATGTAAAAGCAGCTATTTGAGAATTGAGAAAATTAGAGTGAAGGATACTTCTGCATTTTAAAAAGGTACAGTACCTGATTTTTACCATCTTAAAAACATTTCAAACAGTATGAAGGCGTCTAAAGTTATCTAATGCATCGTAATTATTCACCGTAATGTGTCTGTAAGCACTTTTCCCAACTTTCACAGCTCAGAGCAGTTTTGCCTTCACGGTAAAGCAAACATTAGCATGCTAACAACGCACTTTCTGCTTCGCTCTATAATTACGCTGACAGTGCACTGTGGTCTCATTTTGACCCTAAGAGCTGCTATTACAGTACAGCTGTACTGGACAAAGCAGAACTTTTAATTATAAACAATATACTCAAGATATATATATAAAAAAAAAAAAGCAATATTATTCATTTTTCGACATATAGCCGACCTCTTGTCAGGTGCATTGTTGCAACTGTCTGTGACTAGATAGAGAACAGACTTAAGTCGGTGGAGTCTGATGAGAACCATGTGGTACTGCTGTTAATGACCGTCCTAGACACTTTAAATAGTGATTTTTAAACAAGTTTGGATACTCTTGGGTATTAATAAGGCATACATTTAGGAATAATGTGTTCCTGTTTTTCCACTTTCCATTTCAACACTTGAATTCGACCATAACAAGTCTGACTGTGGCTTCAACATTGCTATACATGGCAGAGTGTACAGCAGGAGGAAAATGTTGCTACAATTTGCGCTGTTTTGAGACACACGCAAAAAATGACATTAGCAGTAAAGATTTCAGTGTTCTTTTCTGATGCAACACAACAGTGAATGGTTTTATTTGCACTGAGCTGAGCTTGTTTTGAACCGGGATGAGTGGAGCTGTTGTGCCCGCAAAACTACAGCGGCACAAAATGGGGATTAAAACAACGGCTGCATCATTAATCTCAGTCCAGTCAACTTTCACTGCAAATAACCAATGAACTATAAATCCTGATCTGTTATTGTTAATGTTAGATGTGTTCAGTATCTAAAGGGAAGAACACAGCAAGGACTTACATGGAAGAACTTCTACATCCTTTGAGCTGTGAGCAAAACTCGTTTGCCTCATTCATCCGTTCATTCATACATTCATTTTCAATAGCTTGTTCTTGTTCTTGAGGTGATGGGTGACTGGAGCCTATCCCTATGACTTATGGCCTTAGTTTCATCCATTTTATTCTGATCACAAAAACATGAAATCATTTGGGATTGGTTCCAATTCAGATACTGTATGACATTTTAAAAACTTCTACTGTATCAATGACGATGACAGAAAGCGCTTTTGTTGACGGTCACCAAGAGGAAATTTGGTTATTTTATTAGTCATAGTCAAAGTTCTTAATTGTCTGACACTTGCACTGATCACCGTAAGTCACAGAGCACCATACAACCCCTGTGTAGGCCCTAATGAGAGGTTCAATTGTTTTCGGTGACAGCTAAAATTGCACCGTGTGTCAGGGGCCTCACAACAACAACAAAAAGGCTATTGTGCCGCACTGCAACCCAATGTGTAAGGAACATGGCTGTAGGAAAGAGGTCATGCGAAATAACAAAACACCACTTCAGAATACATTTTGCAGTTCAAGAATTAAAACTTGTCAAAAAATGCTTTATACTTTTGGCTTGGAATGGTTGGAAGACTAAAAAATGGAGAAGAAAAACACATAAACCAGGGCTAAACTGAGATTGAACCAGAAGAAAAACTAGATTAGAGCAGGACAAGAACAAGACTTAACAAAAATCCGTCAACGCTGCTGGCGCAACCTGTCACGAGAAGTGGGCAACCAGTTCTGTACCAGGAGACCCATCTGCAAATGTTGAGCTAGGCTTGGTCAGAACTAAAACATGGGCTAAAATAAGACCAAGAACTTTGTCTAAATCCAGGAAAAGACATTGAATTAAACCAGAATTAAACCAAATCTTACCCAGGATCTAGGCCTGTCACGATGAGATGAGAGATCATGGAACACTATTACTGGGGAATTTATTTAAGTATCTTCTGTGACAAATAATAGATACTAACTACTGACTAGTGCTTTGTTTGGCTTTGTATTTGTAGCAGCCCATGTTTTTAAAAGATATTGTACATTTAGAAATGTGTTACCTGGGATTCTGTCGCTTTGGAGTTATTATAAAGTCGTCCAATGTATTTTGATGTAGCAAAATCACATTTCAAAACTTGTTATCGTGAAAGGAAGCAGGTTTAGAACATAAGTCCAAGCAGCACAAACAGAAACCTACATACCCCAGTTTGAATACCACTGACATAAACATGTCTTGTAGTATATTTTAGAAACTTGAACAAATGATTTATGGACCAGAACTTTTGAAAGGCGAAATATGCAGCCATGTTTAAATAATATATGGCTTTTAGTGAAAGTGAACACTGGCAGGCAAATCACAGAGTCCCTTAAACGGAAACGTGGCCTTTATGTAAATGAGAACAGCTGCATCAAATTATCCTGTAGAACTGCAGTGCTGCTCGGAGTAGGGTGTGCACAATCATGCACGCATGCAGGCTCAGGTAATGAATCCAGAAAGACTCACAGCAGTTTATTTGGGCGTATGAATGATTATGTCCTAAAATGATTCAGTGTTTTAGTTGTGTGAAATAAAGAATCAGTTACGCTGGAGCAGCCCTCTGGAGATGTTGTAGAAGAGTACAGCTAAAAAACAGATACTAAATGCATCAAATTAGGTCAATTGGGGAGAAATTATTGAAGAAAAATGCTTGACATATTTTACATCTGTTTCATAGAAAATAATTTACCATCATTCAAATATTTTCAATTTCTATGAACAACAAGTCTCTAACTCAATTTGGCAGTTGGCTGGGTTGGGAATGAGAATTGTATTAGGGACTAAATGTATTGCTAAATGATCTGCTTTGATAAGGAGGAGGCAAGGCTAACCGAGTATGACATACAGGATTTAAAATTCATAGGGGATTTCTATGGCCTGGAAATCAAACTCATGTGTTTTCTTCTTAAGAGACATTTACTCCACAGTTGTAACTTCCCCTGTTTGCGTTCAGACATTGGTGTATTTGTAGTTTTTTTAAGATGATATAATCATACAGGGGATCAGTGTGGATGTGGTGTGTGACCCCCCACCTCCATCCAGGGGATCAGTGAGCACAAGTACTTTAAACTGGACTGAGTCAAGAACATGGACGCTGTCTACAGTTTGGGCCAGAGTGGTAAAGGTCCTTTGACATCTGCAGGACAATGCTCAGCATGTTCTACGAGTCTGTGGTGGCCAGTGCCATGAACGCTGTGGTCTGTGGTCTGCTGGGGCAGCAGCCTGGGGCTGAGGTCCACTAATACACACAATAGACACAATAAGATGATGAAGAAGGTGGGATGTGTTGTGTGGGAGGAGCTGGACTCTCTGACTGTCTCAGAGGAGGATGTCCAAAATCAGGACTATCCTGGACTTTCCCTCTGGCCCGCTCCACAGTGTTCTGGTCAGCTTCAGGAGCTCGTAGTAGACTGTTACTGCCACGCTGCTCCACTGAGAGACCCAGGAAATCATTCTGCTGTCTCCATCAAACTGTGACACATCATCTTTGTAAAGCCATTGTGCAATATTCCATTCATGAACGTGTAAATATGTAAATGTATTCAGCTTTTATCAGAGGGTTAGCTGATAAAAAGAGACATTTATATTATTTTTTTTCTGATTTAATTTTAGTTTCTTTCTCTTTTTTTGATAACTCTTATTTCTACTGCTGGTCGGCTGTATGTCTTTAACAAAAATAATTTCCCCTTGGGGATGAATAAAAGTAATAAATTACTCATTGTGAAAAGTATTCACACTCTGGTTTTAGAAATGCTTATCAGTCAATCTATTTGATTGAAAATGACAAAAGAAAATGTTTATAGTTTTGACATTTTAATTTGATTATTATAGCCATTACTCTAGTTATCCAACTAGCAGTAAATGATTCAATGGGTGCAGGTGAGCAGAAATGTTATCAATTTCACTAAATGGCAATAGAGCAATAAGTACATAACCTTGCTAGTAGTAAAGATAACGGTTGTCTGTATACTTGTTGTCAGCCTTTCCAGTAACTGTATGACACTAATCAAAAGTTTACGCCTCCGTAAGAAAAAAGCCTAGCATTTCAGATGACTACATGATTTTTCAGACAATGTGTATTTGTTTAATTTGTCTATATTTTAAGATTCTATGGGTTTTATGATGCACTGTAAAAGATCTCTGTTGTTGGTGATGGCGTGTGGGTGGAAGAGTGATGGAACAAGTGTCCAGCTATGACTGCTTCAGTGCACACCAGCGTGTATGGAAACACTTGAGGAATTCATTTACTTTTATTGAGACACGGCTATTGACTGAATTGTCTGACTGACAATAGAGCATTACGGTGTAATAACATTGTCATTGTCAATGGCTCTTGAACATGACAAGCTAATACCTCTTCAGTGGTCAGGATGGTTTAGCCTGCTGAGGTTTAAGAGAATAGCCATAGATAATGAAAAGTTGAGCTGTCCTCCCCTGAATCATCCAAGCTGAACCCTGGCTGGTCACAATCCACGGGTCGTAGAAATGAAAGTCGCCTACAAGGTCGTGTTCACTAAATCCATTCTCTTCTGCGTCGCGGTGAGAGCGTTAACCTCAAGGTGAATGGATGTATTTGCATTTTCCCCGTCTGCTATGAAAAATGCATGCTGCTGATGAGAGGATTTCTGAAGTCCGCCTTACCTGTGAGTACCCTACCTGATTGGACAGACAAGCGCAGATTGTTTCAACAAACATGATGATGGCAGACACAGGATTTGGCAAGATGAGCATCAGTTGACATTTTACAAATAGGGCATAAATGTAGCGTAATTAGACATTCAGTGTTGAACTGCAATGGAGGGTAATAGAGGATTATATGGGTCAGGGCAACACAGGAGCGTGATTTTAAATGACGTGACATTAAAAAGGCATGCCACCAACTGTTTGTTACAATAGAATGAGTGCAAGGTTGGCAAATTGCACTGTTGTAAAGCGGAGAACATTGCAGGCTATTCAAATGTAATTACCTAAAATAGACCTACATATCTACTAATAAAGTGCTGCATTGTATGAGATATGTATGATCATTAAGTAAAGTTATACCATTGTAAATGATGCATAGAAAGTTTTCAGAAGCCAAGATTAATCATAATATAACTACAAATAGATCATAAACTAACAAAGATTAATAAACCACAAGTTTTGTCCTTATATTATCAGTACAGCAATGCGTGTTTTAATTACAATGTAGGCTAGTAGATGGAACGTTTTCCGAGGCGCAGTAAAAAATTAAAAGCTAACTGCTAATAATAAACTCTTAATCTTAAATGAGTTAGCAAACGATTAGCTATTTTTTTTAATTTTGTTTAACTCCCTTGAATTTATAATTACAAATGTCAGTTTAAGACTTTCTTTGAAGAAAAACTAAAAACAAGACCTTTTTCCAACCCAAAACATGTCGTTTAATGTCTAACTGCCAAAAAGTTAGCACGTTAACATTTCTTCAAGCTAATTAAACGATATGCTAATTGGTAACACTGTCACATTAAAACCGCGCTAACAACTTATTCAAATGAACTGGGTTACACGTATGTAAAAGCTTTAATGTCACTTTTATAGCTCTGTGCTTAAATAAAAGCTGCGAGGGAACACGCTGGCACCCTGTTAAGAAGTTGTAATTACATTTGACTTAAGTGCCGTTTGGTGCAGTGGGTGTACACCGAGGAAAAAAGAAAGAAGGGGCTGCTAACAATTTTCCATGGCGCTGTGTTCTGTACCACCACATCCCCTCGGGCTGTGTGTGTGTGTGTGTGTGTGTGTGTGTGTGCACGCTTAGCGGGACCTTTTAGCCGCTAATACGTTCAAAAGTTGACTCCAAAACAACCATTATATGCATTCACGTTAAGCACCCCGCGGTTAGGAGGACTCAGTTCCTTCTTTGGCTTTTTCAAGAAGTCAGCAAGACACCTCCGCTGAGCTGGAACCAACGCGAAACCTGAATAGCATCCGAAATGTGGCTTATCTATCTGGAAAGGCTTAAGTGGAGCAAAACGCGGCGCTGCCAGATTTTGCTCGTGCTGCACAAAAGACAGAAAGTAGACCCCCTTGTTCTGTTCTGCGTGTCCCCCCGCCGACAAGCTCCGATAGCCCCGCCGCCCCCTCCCTCCTCTGGCTCTCCCTCGCTCTCTGAAGAAGATAACGTAATAAATGTGGCTCCTCCGGTGAGAAGAGTTGAGGTGGAGAGATTACGCACGGCGCGGCTCACCTTTGCTACGCAGGCTGGACGCACGGCGGCGGGGGGAGAAGGCTGTTGTTTACAATGTCCACGCAGTAGTCCGCGATAATCCGTACTCGGGTGGTGTCCGCTGCTTTGACTGACCGAGCTGCTGCTGCTGCTGCTGCTGGTGGTGGTGGAGGAGAATGTACCTAACAAGCGCGAATGCCCTGATAGCTGTAATACGCACAGGGCTTCCGGTGTGGGGAAAGTCCATGTCACAATAAAAGCGCGATGTGTAACTGCCAGCGAGGTGTCAATGATGTGTTTTTTAACATAGAAAACTTAACATTGTGACCTTTTATTATTGTATCCGTCTTTCCAGACTACAGCTCTCATCTTCGTCCATGGAAAGCCTGCCCAGAGTCGCAGAGAATGTTCATGTTTTTTTTGTTTTTGATTTTATTTTACATTTTTGGGGTTTTTGGTTTTTGTTTTTCTTCTTCACATTTAAAACATTTTAGAACAATTAACATTTATAAACATACATTAGAAAAACGGGATAAACCCAGAGAGCATATTAAAAGGAAATTACAAGACATCAAATAAAAATTAAGGCACTAAAACTCCAAATGTATCCTCTCCATATTCCGTATGGTAGTTATAATGTCGGTGCAGTTTGAATTAGAATGTTCATGTTTTTAAACGCAGGCTCTGGTCCAGAGCCACCAGTTTTTTTTATTATGTATTTGTTTTATTTGTATTTATTTGCATTTATTTAGTCTTTTATAGCTTTGGAGATATTTCAGTGTTTCCTCTGAGGAGTCAAATGGCTCCTCTGATGGTGCTTTCTAAATTGTTTCATGGGTATCAACCCTTATTTGTGTGCGTGTGTGTGGTGCGTGTGTGGTGTGTGTGTGTGTGTGTGCGTGCGTGTGTGTGCAAGCGTGTGTTGGTTGGAGGAAAAGTGGTTCTTGCTCTTCTTTTGTTCTGTTCTTGGTGTAATGTCATAGAAGAAAATAATTGGACAAAACCATTTACATGCATTAAATTAATTTAAAGGTGCAATATGTTGAACTACCTTTTCTGGTGTAGGGTCTGTAATATCATCTTGTCTCTTCGGAGATATTTTTTTCTTTGCCTGAAATGTTCCTTAGTATGGCATTAAACCCATCTATCATCTAACATGCAGCTGCACCAGCCAAAGAAGTTATAGGCTTAAGTGATGTGATGTGAACTTGAGATAGGATATAAGATCAGAATAAGGACCCATGTGCATAAACCTGGTTTCAGGTGAAAATGGTATTTTTGAGAAACAAAGATGCAATTCAAAATGATGTCAGTCAAGAGGCAACTTGTTCCTCCTATTTCCTTCCAGACAGAAAATATACATGCCAGTTTCCCACTTTGAGTGTGAGTTCAACTCTATAGCCTTTAGCATTAGAAGGTGAGTATTTGTCATTGCATGCAACTACTGTACATACACTTGCAAGTAGGCTAGTTCATGCTTGTCTTAAAGGTGACATATTATACATAATTTAATGTATTTAGTAATAAACTACAACTTAAGATGTTTTACATTTCGTTCATTGTAAACGGCAATATTGAGCTAAAATGATTTAAAATAGAAACAGGTCCAACGACAAACCAGGACTTCACAGCACCAATCTTTTCTAGTAAAATTGAACTGTATCATGGTTTTTTGGTTTTTAATCATTGCAAGTAAGTGGGCGGGGACAGAGGATTGTTGAAAACAGAACTTTTCTGAGTGCTCAAGCCTCAAATACAGGACAGCAAACTCAGACATGCATGAATCAGTCAAAATTCAACTAATGATGAGGAAACACTGTATAACATGGTTATACCACACGAAATGGATTGACATAAAATGTATGTCCCCTTTAAACAATCCTGCCAAATGCACTTTGATCACAAGCACTGTTTCCTATTGTTTGATTTCCGGCCTGATTTTTTAACACATTGTTAACATTCTCTCTCCTTGCCTTTGTCTCTCGCTTCATTCTGTCTCTCTCTCTCTCGGTCTCTCCTGTCTCTCTCTCTCTCCTCTCTCCTCTCTCCTCTTCTTCTTCTCTCCTCTCTCTCTCTCTCTCCTCTTCTCTCTCTCTCTCTCACACACACACACACACGCACACACATACACACACACGTACGCACACGCACACCACACACACGTACACACAGCTCTCTCTCTCTCTTTCTTTTCACACTCTCAGCTCTCTCTCGTCAACTTCTTTGTTTCAAACCTTTTCATAGATTTTATTGAGACCATAGACACACTTCCGACGCTATCTAATCTGATTTAACTTGACTGTCCAGTTCAGCCCGTCTCCATGCGTCTCCGAACATGGATGCATTCTCAAAAGTCCCCACACGAGGGCGCACTAACTCTGTTCTGTAGACAACTTGTGAGGACCCTTTGATGAGGATTACAGACGACTACAAAGTGGAGTGATGAAACGATATTTAACAGGATCCAAATTTAACTTGGTATTATTAAATACCCTTTCTTTGCACCCATTCTTCCACCCATTGGAAGGCGTTGTAAGATGTCTGAAGGTTTTCTTTCTTTCTTTTTTTCGAAAGGTTGAATCTTTTAGTAGGGGTATGATAGCATTGGTCATATCAAACTCCCTGCAGTGACCATAATCTTGTATAGAGCTATATTTTGCAACGTTACATGTGTTTTATTTTTTTATTTTACGTTATTATTCAAAGTTATTATAGGACTATTGCCCACCTACACTGGGCTAAAAACTGGAGTGAGGCAGAACCTTACTTTATAATTACAATTAAAATGCATACACAAAAAACACATTGGCCAAATAGCCTACAAAAGGAAACATAGAATGTGAGCGGCATTGAGTACAAGGGATTAGCCTACGTGCAAGGCTTAACATACTTTAGATTTGATACACTGAATACTTTAAATACAATTAATTAGAAAAAAAGAGATGAGACGAACAAATTACACTATTGTATTTTTGTGAATTATGGAGGAAATGCATAATGTTAAGAGATGGAAGAAGTAGTCTGTTTATGAATTAAAAATGTTGATTCAAAAAAGTTTTAAATTCAATTTGAATTGTTTTAAGGCGGAACTTTTCTTGTCTGCCTCTGTTTCTGCTACGTGGCGAAACCGCGCTGCACACAGGCTTCCAAACATGCGCCATTGAAAACAAACGTAGCCGAGACGGTAGCTTTTTTCATTCATCAATTCAGTAGCGTTATATCAGATTTAACTTGTATTTAGCTGACTTTTACTTGAACAGACAGAGATGGAAAGTATTTTAGAACAACAGCGCCGCTATCACGAAGAGAAGGAGCGACTTATGGACGCGAAAACCAAAGAAATGTTGCACAAAAAGTCTACGGTAAGTTCAGTGTGGGGTTAGCTTTAGCATAGATGTAGCGTTACTCATGTCATTAAATGAGTTACATTTGTCTAATATTTCCTTAATTTTCTCTGGCAGCTTCGAGAGCAAATTAATTCAGATCATCGAACAAGAGAAATGTTGGACGTAAGTGTTTTTTAGATTGATCGTTAGTTATATGTGAAATCTGGCGTGCTAACAGTTTTTAGCATAGGTAACATCGGTAAGATCGATAATATGACTGTTGCCAAAATGAAATTAAAATGATTTCAGAACAATTTTCGCATTTCAGAAAGGCTAAAACAATAGCATTTGAGTTTTATTATTATTTATATTTTGCGCTAAAATGTGGGAAAACCTGTGTCCTGTGTGAGTGGGCTTGCATTTCCAAAAACCTGACTCGTACTTGGCCTGGAGAAAGCTATATTATTCCACAGTAGGGCATTTAACGTATCCATCTCTATGAGAATGTTCAGAAGTCTGGTTTTAACTTTCAATTTTCATAGAATAAAGCAGGTGACTTTCCACTTCTAGAAAGTTACATACTGCTGCTCTGATATTGTATTTGTACAGTACTATAATAATGTGGAGTATCATGCAAGCTAGGCAAGGTCCCTCAAGAGTCAATGCAATACACAATGCATGACTCATGATTCAATAATGTCACAATATGGTCAGACATTGCACATAACATTCTACAATACTTTAAGATTTCATTATTAAACAAAGACCTGCACAAACTTAATATGAAACTACAGTGGTTCCTGTTTATCGCAGGAGTTATGTTCTAAAAATAACCCGCACTGAGCGAAATCCGCAAAGTAGTCAGCATGATTTTTTTAATTACAATTATTATAAATGTTTTAGGGTTCCAAAACCTCCCACTACACACTTTATACAGTTTTGTCAGTGCAGAACGTGTCGTCGACATTGTGGGTTAGGGTTAGAGAAAACATACAAGCATACAGCATTTCAGTCAGGAGCCCAGTGATACATTTGGCCAGCTGAACGCATTCTGTAGCTACTGTACAAGAGACACGGTACGGAGGAGATGGATTGACAATAGTCTACAGTCCCTTAACCAATCAGGACGCAGAAAACAATGCGCTGTTAAAAAATAAAATAAAAAAATCAGCGAAACAGTGAGCCCAAAGGTGAAGCGCGTTATAGCGAGGGAACACTGTACACACATTTTCATGATCAAAGCGGTGAGTATGTCAAATTTATTGCATGAGCAAGCAAACCAATTGTTTAAAAAAACAAAACAAAAAAACTTCTTGTGATATATTGATACTACAGCCAAGACATGCATCGATACTGTATAACCAGATGTTTCGACCCCTAATGCAAACTGCCACTGCATTTATTTAGTAAAAATATACTGTATTTTACATTTTTATTTCTTTTATTTCGTTTGATCCATATACATCTGTTTTGGCCATTGATGTAGTAAATGTGGAATTTAATTTAAGTGTAACAAAAATGATAAATTAATGGCAAATTACTGTGTTATTATATTTCTAAACTTTAGGACATTACTGATTTGCACAAAGTTAATGAAGTATTTGTCTGATGTTGTATGTAGCGGTACATGGAAGTCTGTGCCAACCTCAGAGACGCTTATGAAGACAAAGATGGGTAAGCGTTTACTGTCGTTACGTGCCACTTACTTTACCAGAGGAGGAGACAGTGTTGGTTCTACTCTCAACCCTTGTGTCTTCTTCAGGATGAGGAGAGATGAACTGGCTGCCATCTCCGGACCCAACGAGTTTGCAGAGTTTTACAACCGCCTCAAACACATAAAAGAGTTTCACAGAAAGCATCCGAATGAGGTTCTGCTCTCTACAGCCATACGGCAACATGGCAATTCTGAAAAGAACATTCATTTATTTACTTGAGCCTTTCCTTTTCCTAGATTTCCATTCCAATGTCGGCGGAGTTTGAGGAGTTATCGAAAGCCCAGGAGAACCCCAGTGAAGAGGCTCAGAGTAAGCTCATCTCTATATCGTAATGAATGGCTGTTACCTTAAATCAGACTTCTAAAACCACATTTTTTAACAAAACATGTGATGCAAAACATGCATGCACCCAAAATTGGGTGCATGCATTGTTTTGGAACAATCATTGCCATTATAACATAAATTAATAATCTAATGTAGGTTTTATTATACCTTTTTAGTAATTGTGTACTCCTTTTTAGAACAAAAATCAACAACAAATGCCTCACACTCGTCGTACACCCGGCTTTAAGGTCAAAATGAGACCCCTGTGTGCTGTCTGCATGTGATTACAGAGCATTTTATTTGCGCTGTTGGCATGCTATTGTTTGTTAGCTTTACGGTGAGAGTTGTGAAAAGCACTAGGTAATTAGGATGCTCAGAAGGCATTTGATAAATGAGAACGTGTGGACTGTTGCAAAGAGGTACAGAACCTCTAAGTAGTTTTTAAAGCGATATTGTGTAATAATATAAGATGGCAATCAATTTGTATCCGAGTATAATTATCTAGATGACAAAAGCATAATGTCATCTATAAGGAGCATAACTTCCTCTGCAAACAACAAAATACCCCGACTTCTAACTTAATTCATGCAATTAGTAGCATTAGTTTAGCCGTGCATATTTCAGCTTTCTAAAATGTTACGCTCCTGGATGTGTAGAATGTGTAGAATGTGCTCTCGGAACCAAATCACGTAAATCACAGCACAGATTTGTCATAAAAATACAAATGGATATTTTCCCCATATTGTTTTATGAAATCTATATGCTTTGAGAGTTAACGGTTCTAAAGGATTTCAATCTGCTGTTTTGTCAGACCTGGTGGAGTTCTCGGACGAGGAGGGATACGGCCGCTACCTGGACCTGCACGACTGCTACCTGAAATACATCAACCTGAAGGGCGCTGAGGTGCACGGCCTGGGACACATGAATAATTCACTGCTCATGCTGCCCTGAGCTCCAGTCCACTTACCTCTGTCTGCTTCTCCTCCGCAGAAACTGGACTATATCACCTACTTATCCTCATTTGACCAGCTCTTTGACATCCCCAAAGACAGGAAGAACGCAGAATACAAGAGGTAATGTCTGGTTATACGAGGGAAACAAATGCACTCTTTGGAGACATCAGTGGATAAAACTATTTCATTAAATGCAAACTTCACACTGAGACATCACAATCCAAGGAATATTTTCACTCTTAGCACTCTATAAAGAACAGTCTATACCAGGGGTCAGCAAACAGGCACACGTGCCAAGGAAGTTTGAATGGCCCGCGGCGCGCAGTGAAATGCCCAGAAAGAAATATGTGTAGCCATTTATATATTTTATTAGATAAATATATGAGCAGAGTTCAGTCATGGACCATCTGGAAAAGTTATGAAAAATGAGAATAAAATTTCCAGGCCAAGGAAAAGTTTTGGAACGGTATTAGTTTTGGAAAAGTTTTGGAAATGTAGAAAATATTTTGGTTTCAGAAATAATTGTCTCTGTTAAAAGACCTAGCATTTAGAATCAGAATCAGAAAGAGTTTATTGCCATTGTCAATGAACAAAATTCACAAACATAGGAACTTGTCTCGGCCTTAAGGTGCAACATAAAACACTGAGCGTTTACAGTATTTTTATCCCAGAAACTTAAGCAGCGCATCACGCGTCTCCCGCTGCTCTCTGTGACTACGCCGCTTTGGCGGTCACTGACAGACGCAGGCCGCACTCAGAGTGTGTCTGCAGAAGGGCACTGGGGACCAGAGTGCACACGGAGCACGAGCCGCTTCGAGACCTGGGATCAAGTGAATCCCTCCGGGCTCTGGGAATAAACGGCACTGTTTTCATGAGCACAGAGGACGCTGCTTGGATCAGACCTGTGTCCCACAGCGCTCATGCCAGTAAACCTCTTGTGCAGTATTAGTTACCCTAAGCTTGGGTTCAGACGGCCTGACACAAGTCTGAAGCCTGGACTCGGGGCCACTTTAGACTGCTGCTGTTCATTGCTGGGCATAAATCCAGACACACGCTGCACACTGCACATGAATAACACACAGACCAACACTCCGTGTCCTCCTTCTCTCAGCAAGAGAAAGATGGCAAACAGGCCAAATTGCTCTTGAATAATTGATTGACTATTATGCGGGAATTCAAGGTCATGGAAAGTAGGAAAATGGTTATGGAAAAGATGAAATGTGTATGAACCGTGTAATGAGAACATTGTTCTTCCATAAGACTGATTTTAAATGTTTTGCATTGCCTGTGACTAATGAATACTCCTTGCTCTGGTAGGTATCTGGAGATGCTGCTGGAGTATCTGCAGGAGTACACCGACAGAGTCAAGCCTTTACTGGACCAGAACGACCTGTACAACAAAGTCCTGACAGAGTTTGAGAAGAAATGGGACAATGGCACCTTCCCTGGCTGGCCTGTGCGTGCTTTTCACTTACTTAACCTATAAATTAGACACAACTTGTTTTATTCAATGTGATTCTATTTTGTGCTTGTAGAAAGAGGCCAGCAGTGCTCTGACACACGCTGGAGCTCATCTGGACCTTTCTGCGTTCTCGTCCTGGGAGGTAAGCACTCAAATGTTTACAAATGAACCCCTGAATTCCTACAATGTTTAGCCTAAATGTCTTTTGTCTTACAGGAGTTGGCCTCTTTGGGTCTGGACAGGTTGAAGTCTGCTCTCATGGCTTTGGGCTTGAAATGTGGAGGGTAAGTGCTCGGCTCAAACCACTACTAAACACAAAACACATCTACAAGTAAGGAAGCACAAGCACAAATACAGTTGTCGTGGTGTACTTTAAATTCAGACTATTGAGAGCACCTGAATATAAGCCTTACAAATGAAAGGAATATAAATAATAATAAGCTTTGTTTTGACAGAACTCTAGAAGAACGCGCTCAGAGGCTGTTCAGCACCAAAGGCAAGTCGCTGGAATCACTCGACCCTTCCCTGTTTGCCAAGAACCCTAAAGCTAAGGGCCCCAAAAAGTAAGGACATATAAACTTCATATAAACCACTTGGTGTCGAATCATGCTTTTACTGACACTCTGACTGTTCCAGAGACACCGAGCGCAACAAGGAGATCGGCTTCCTGGAGTCTCAAGTGTATGAATACGTGGAGATTCTTGGAGTAAGTTAAGAGTTGTACTTTTTAAGTGGACCAGATTAAAAAATGTATACCCAGATACGAATCAATAGTAAAACCAGTATCGATACTAGATGCTCATTTGAACTAGTATCGATACTGGACCCTTGAACCACAGGACCACTTTCAAACAGTGTAGCAGATGGATTATTGAACTATTTAAATTCAACGTTTTAGAACTGTTTAGGACTCGTGTCTTTCACTAAAAAACATCAGCGACTGTACTTTTAGTGTATCGTTTAGTTGCGTATGACGGTCAGAAGTCAGAGGTTACTGTATTTTACCATTATGGACTATGTTGTGAGCCTCAAGGCCTTTTGTAGATCCTAGAAACTTGTTTTAAGCACTTGAAAGCTTTGATACGGACCCTTGAGAATGGTTTGAAATATTAGTATGGCGCTAACACTACTAACAGACTTGTACTGGCTGATGTTGAACAGGAGCAGAGGCAGCTGACCCACGAGAACGTCCAGAGAAAGCAGGCGCGCACAGGAGAGGAGAGGGAAGAGGAGGAGGAAGAGCAGATCAGCGAGAGCGAGAGCGAGGACGAAGACAACGAGATCATCTACAACCCCAAGAACCTGCCGCTGGGCTGGGACGGAAAGGTCAGAGGTCAAAGTGCGATGTCTGTGAATGGTCCGCGTCCAGCAGCAGGTTGAAAGCGAAACGCAGCAGTACAGGGCTCTTCAGCAGTTTGTCGCTTGTGCTTATATCCCGTCTCTCCCTCTTTCATTCTAAAGCTGTCCTATCAAACAAAGCCTTCAGTCTTTAAAAACGACAGACCTCGAGTGTGTTCTGTGACGGGCAGTGAGGAGCGAGTGAGCAGGGGCTTCTGTTTAGCCGGGAGAAGGGCCTGTCCTCGCCTTGCCCCTCTTTTACAAGCCATACAACAGTACTCTTCATTATTTGAGCCTCATTATAGTTGAAAATGAATATTTGATCGTCCTGCTGAAGATTCTCTTGCCCCAGCAAACCTGAACTGAAGTGACGGAAAAATTTGTTTTTATTCCATCGCACATTCCAAGTACGGCTGGGAAATGTGATATTATTAAAAACAAATACATTTGGTCTATGGTCTTTTTCATGGACACTGAACAAGATATTTAACACTCAGAATAGTTCAGTGTAATCCCCCAAAGTCTGTACTCCAAACAGAATGCCTTTACTGACCGAGGCAGAAGGCCCAAGCACGAGTTGACACTAACCCAATCCAATTGAACTGTGATTTAATTGTGGATTGAATTCTAATTCCTTTAAAACTATATATTCTCAAAAGCTGGCCCTAATATTTTAGTTTTAGTATATTGGCTCAATGTTCGGCTTCATGTATTCGCCTGTGCCCTCGTTGAATGCTTTCTAATTCTGTCCCGTTTCCCCTCCAGCCCATTCCATACTGGCTTTATAAACTCCATGGGCTCAACATCAACTACAACTGTGAGATCTGTGGGAACTACACATACAGAGGACCCAAGGCCTTCCAGAGACACTTTGCAGTAAGCCTCATATAGCCCTTCATCATCCATTCCCACGCCCATTTGATGTTGCCCCAGCCCAACTGTTGCGTTTAATCTGTTTCGTAGGAATGGAGGCACGCTCACGGGATGCGCTGTCTGGGAATCCCCAACACGGCCCACTTTGCCAACGTCACACAGATCGAAGACGCAGTTTCTTGTAAGTACTTTATT